>VXBJ01000740.1:883244-993457 GCA_013400055.1 Nycticryphes semicollaris | reverse complement strand
GTATCAATAGATTTCAGCAGCATTGGTCATGGGCTAAAATACATTTAAATTGCAAGAAAGTCTGAGCAGCAAGCTGTCCTTTTTAGACGTAAACTCAGTAATGGGAGGCACTGTGCATTTTTTGCATAAAAACCCCAGAAAACTATAGCAGTGAGTTCAATTAGATGAAATTACTTTCATTACATGTGGAAATGTAGTTTTGTAAAACTTACTATTAACAACCAGAAGACTATGTCTGACTAATACTAGTAGCTTTGAAAACATTTTACATGAATTGAACATAACTTTAAAATTAAATTTAAATGCATGGTTTGACTACTTGCTGAAATACATATGCATCAATAGTTTAATAATTAATATATTCTAAATGTTTGTACCAAGTGCCTTTGACACTTAAATGAGATGATTGAAAAAGACCCTGCTTTTGGAAATATGGCACATTATAAATTGGAGGAGAGATTAAAAGGCATTGCAGTTCATATAACACACTGTTTAGGCATACTCAGATATTCCGTAATTAGCTTCATCTTTCAAAATTAGCTAATACACCTTGCAATGTACAGATTTGAGGCAGTATATACAAATCTTGTTTCAGTTCAAAAATTCAACACCTACTCAAGCTAATGGATCCATAAAAGCTATTAGCTTGAGGCTTGCTGCTGCAATTCTGACTATTTGAACAGAAATAATTTTAGTGGTCTGTTATTAAATATATTGTACACAGCTGTTTGTTTGCCTTTCCAAGATGTAAAAGTTATTCACGCTGTTGCAAAGAAAAAAAAAATTGCTCACACGGTACTTGCAGGCAAATTTTCTTGTTATGTCTGAAGCTGATATTCCTAGATATTGCACCTGGTTAAATATCTGTGTAATCTTTACCTCAATGCTACTTCATAATTTAGTGATTTAGTGCTACAAGTGATGGCAGTGTGTCTACTCTGGGTAGATTTCTGTGGGACTGTTATTCATGGTAGTCAGTACTTACACATGCAGCAAGATTAGCTCTTTATATTTTAAGCTTAATCAGAGTCAGATGGGATACCGGCCAACTCTTTAGTGTTTCCAGAGTGCTGTTCATTTGATGCTTCTTGGAGAGGAGAGCTCAGTTGCCTAGAGCTCATATATCAAGCACTGCAAGCATGAGGCAATAATAGAAAATCCAGCTAGTGGCTAGGGATGTACGTTTGGGCAGTTAAATGAGAAAAACACATCAAGTTGGGTGCTGGGGGTATAAGTTTGGGCTGCAAAGCATCAGTCACTGTAGAAGTAATAAAGATATAACTGACAGTAGTTGTCTGTCTCTCTGTGTGCATATATGCTTAAGCCTGGACAATAACACAAGTGGGCTATTATTACAGTTGTGACATTCATGCTGCTTTAGTAAAAATGACACGACTCCCATTTAAAACCACTATATTCACAAGTTTTTAACTCAGCAAGATAAAATAGCTAGGAGCTTTGGAGCAATATTTTTCTCCTTTCTAATAAAACTTAACCAAGGTTTTACTCGATAAGTGTAATTCTCTTCCCCCACGCCCAACTGCATTGTCCTTTGGTGTATATTCTTGGTGTATATTCTGTATATTGTTTTGGATGCCTTGAGATCTACAAAATTCAAATTTTAAACATTTTCTTTCATTGTATTGTGCTTTTAATATATCTAAGCAATATTCTTTAAGCAAAAGTAAAAATGGCAATAATAATAGTACATTATAAGTCAAGATATCTTCTTATTTTATTTTATATAAACTGTCTAAAAATGTGCTGACCAACACTGAAGATACTTAATGGAGTTGTGAACTCTTTTTAATAACCTCTCACTATTACAATATCAATTGCTGTGCAGTGATGCAATGTGATTTCAGATGCTAACCACTATGCGAATTTTGCTTCTTTGATCTTTTTCCTTTCATCAACTGATATGATATGCCCTACCATCTTTGATTATTTTTAATTTTTGTTTTAGTGCTTAGATATCTAGGTCATTCTTCCTTTTCTACATAGTGTTTCTCAGGTTTTAGCAGGAAATTGTCTTGACTTTTTTTTTGTTTTCGGTAGTATATTTTTTTATCACATAACTGGAAATGTAGAACATAGAAGCTACATCTATAAGGTAAGCAGTCAAAGAGTCAGAGGGGCGTGCCAAAGCCCAAATTAGGTGAGCTAATGTGTGTCTTCAAGAAAAATTAAATAACAGATATACAATTAAATTCTGGTAGTATAAATTGTTTCTGAAACAAAAGAATTAGTTATTCTGGTTATGCACAGCGGTGTTTGGATATTCACCTCTGTTCCCAGCTGGAACTAGGCCCTACAAAGAAGACAGTAAGGGAATAATTAAAAGGAATGAAGAAGCTGCAAGAATAAACTTTGGTGTGTTGTACCTGTTCTGGGGCCTGTTTGGTAATTCCTACTCTTGTTCTATTACTGGGGCATGCTGTTCACCTGTAAGGAGTGTGGTATTTTTTATGAAGTGTTCTACTACAGAATGCAAATATGCACTGTTCTCTGAACTATAAGCCTCGCTACCTTGGGAAAGGGATTGTAGTGTTACAGAGGATAGATTTCTGAAAAGGTTAGTTCAATGGTTGCTGAAAAATAGTTCTGGAAGAGTATGTGCAGGTTGCATTCTTTGCCTCAGGGTGTAGGAGATTGTGATGTACAGAGGGAAGTGATGGAATATCTAAAAAGTGTGAAATGACTTCCACATGGGTAGGGGTTAAACAGACTAGGGAGGATTTTTCAACGTGGAAAAGACAGTGGTGTCTGCATCTATGATAGAAGCCTATCAAATAATGATAAGCACCAAAAACTGGAGTAAGATATAATTATGCATTGTTTTTCAGTGCGAGGAGTAGGCATGTCCTGTGAATCAGTCAGCTGAAAGGCTCAAAGCACACAACATATGATACTGCAACAGAAATTATTTGTCCCAGGGTGTGGAGGCCCAAATGGTGGAGGTTCAAATGATAAGACACCTTCACAGAAGAGAAAGGGAGTTACGAGGGCAATTAGACTTGGCCTTGGCTCTACAGGCTTTTTCTGAATGGTGTATCATTGGAGGCTGAGAAAGACAGGAGAAGCCTTTCTTATATCTTGCCCTGTATGTTATTCCCAAGGCCTCTGCATCCCTCTTCTTTTCAATGGTGTTGGTGGCCATAAAGCACTGCTTGTGAGTGGAGTCCCAGAAAGGATTGGTGCTGGTTAGCTGGTGGTTTGGCTAAGGGAAGTATTGATTTGAACAACATCCCCAGGAGAGGAATTTCAGTGTGTGTTAGTAGAAGTATTACAGAATCACAGAACAGTCAGAGTTGGAAGGGACCTCTAGAGATCTTCTAGTCCAACTCCTTTGCTAAAGCAAGGTTGCCTAGAGTACATTACTCAGGACTGCATCCGGGCAGGTCTTGAAGGTCTCCAGAGAAAGGGACTCCACAGCCTCCCTGGGTAGCTTGTTCTAGTGCTGTGTCACCCTCATCGGAAAGAAGATTTTCCTCATATTGGAATGAAACTTCCTATGTTCCAGATTGTGTCCATTGCCCCTCATCCTGTCACTGGGAACCACTGAAAAGAGTCTAATTCCATCCTCCTTCAACTCAACCTTCAGGTATTTATAAGCGTTAGTAAGGTCTTCCCTCAGCTTTCTCTTCTCTAGGCTGAAGAGTCCCAGCTCTCTCAACCTTTCCTCATAAGGGAGATGTTTCAGTCCCTTAATCATATTTGTTGCTCTACGCTGAACTCTCTGCAGTAGTTCCCTGTCTCTCTGGAACTGGGGAGCCCAGAACCGGATGCAGTATTCCAGTTGTAGCCTCACCAGTGCAGAATAGAGAGGGAGAATGACTTCCCTCAACCTAGTAGTGATTTGAGTTTGGAAAATACCTTCTAATGCAGGTCAGCTGGTTGCTGTCTCTCTTCATTTTTACTTATGATGTAACTTATGATCCACGTATTCACCTGGGCAAAAATTAACCAGGACATAAATTGCTAACAGTGCCAATTACATGCCCTCACAATTTCTGAAACTTTTCCTCCACTGCCTACTCACACAAATGAGGACTGGGGACACAGAGAGCCCCTGGTTTATGACAACATAGAGTCTTGCTGATGCCGTGACCCACAGAAGCATTTATCTCCTAATCAATGACTGTAACACTTCGGCTGTCATTCATACTTTTTTTAGGTTTGCTAAATTTTGGGGAGCAGGGGAGGCCTAGAGATGACAGCAATCACTGTATCTTGCCAATGTGTCAGTTGGTGTGACAACTGGACCTCTTATTCTGAATGTATTGATGCGGCAATAAGAAGAATAAACCTTTTTTTTTTTTTTTTTCCTTTTGGGAGTAAGTAAGTTTAAATTTGATTAATATAGAAACCCAGTGTGTGATGGGAAAGTGTGTCAAAAAGGAAGAAACATAATAGGGCAAGGGGTTAGGCGATAAGTGCTGCAGATGTGTAAGTTATAGTGTATGTGAAACCAGAAGGCTGAGCCAAGAAGAAATCCTAGAAAGGGAGGTGCTGGGAAATTGGACAAGTCAGATTTATGCTGCAGGAAACCACGGACTCCATATGAGCTCTGAAAAATCAATTTCTCACTTTTGTGGGGCCCAGCAGAGCGCTCCAAAGGGAGCGGAGATACAAGGGGCAACTCTGCTCCTGGTCTGAAGAACTGCAAATTGCAGATGGGTGAATAGGAGGTGAACAACAGATAATAGAGAAAGAAGAGAGATGGGAGAGTGGGAGCAGGAGCAGGGAAAGAACGGTGACATTTACAGCCAGTTAGGGTTTCTGAGGAAAACAGTAGCTGGAGGAAGGAACAGCAATGTATTTGTTCTACAGCACAGGAAGATGGTGTTTCTTAAGGCAGACAAAAATCTCATCGGGGGGCAGACAGATTTTATAAAGTAAAGCCATGTTTTACAATGGAAGTGTTAAAATTTTGGAGTTTGCGACTCTAAATTTTGAAGAACAGCCTGGTATATCACATCAACATTTCCACCAGAATTATATTGACTCAGGCCCTGTTTAAATATTTTTTTTTCTTACCTGAATACAGAATATTTGATCAGAGGTGAGAAGAAAGTAGCATTTAATAATGTTGCACTGTGTCCATGTGTAATTGTTTGCATTCTTCTCTTCAGTGCTGATTCTCCCATGCAGGATTCCACGGAAAAGTCAGAAAGAAAAGTAGTACCCTAATAAAACTTAATGCTAGGCCAATTTTCTAAATAAATAATTCAACTTGTTCGTTCTTCCACTACATTACTTTAGTGGTAATGGAATGTTAGTCATTGTCCACTACAAGGATGCTAGTGATTTATGGCTGGAATAAACTTTTTACTTTATGCAGGTGGAAAAGATCATCTAACTATAACCAGATATGGAAGTGAATTAGTTAAATTTTTATAACAGACACATTTAGTAAATAAATGAGAGCAATGATTTTTTATGAGAGGAGCCATCTGAGTATCAAGTCTTCTCAGAATGATAGGTGAGGTTTTATAAATGCCTTTTTTGACTACACACTTATCTCTGTATGATATGTCTGAATGATGTAATTGTTTTGCTCTGTTAGTAATTTTTTTTTTCTCTGTAGAGCAACATGTTAAATCAGGTAAGGTCTATTACCTATCTATTATCTATTATGATAATTTCAGTACCTGTAGTCCATGGAAGAATAAGCCATTCTATCTTTGGCTGTTGCTGCTTTACTTCAGACCACTGCAGTCTCAGAGACTCTCTGAGAGAATTTGAAACTGAGTGGGTTAAACCTGGATATTTCTCTCCCTCCTGTACTAACATATTGAATCTGCTGCAGAGCTCAAATGCACTGAGGTGCAGCCAAGCAGGGCATTTTATTAACAACAAAAAATTAAATAAGAGCACTATCCTGTATGTAAAAACATGACCTGGAATTTCTCCAAGAGCGGCTCTCAGTCTCAGATGTCTTGCGTCTCAAATTATTAAATTAAGCTGAAGCACAGGTGAATTAGTGCCCAGGAGACTTTCAAGGCTGAGAGGAATAATTAGAAAGGATGGTCTTTGGTAAGCAAGGCAGGTGTCCCCAGACTTTTTATTTGAATCATGGAAGGAGCCTTGACTCTCTTGAGAGAAGTCTTCAGAGCAGAAGTTGAAGTGTCAGAGCGTTGAATTGCCTGAGGAGGGATTGGGAGTCTCTTTTGACCTATCAAGGAGTCTGTAAGCTTTCTGACTACTTGTAAGCATCTTGAAGCATTTCAGTGGCCCTTGCTGCTGTTAATAAGCCTGAATGTTTCTGAGAACGTTTGACTCTTGGCAACCATCCTGATACCTCTCTGATGAGAGAGAAATTGCAACTATAGCACTTCCGCTTTTAACAGAGTGGAAACCTGCTTTATTTGTTAACCAAAGGCAAAGTTTCTTTTCAGATTTCTTAAGAATGAAAGTCAATATCCTTTCCTAGTGCTAATCCTTTTCACATTGGAAGTATTATACTAGCTTAGTTTTGCACAAATCACATTGTGAGTTTTGTAGAAAAGAATTCATATGGTTACTGTGAGAAAAATGAATGCAAATAAAAGTCTGTGTTTTGCTGATGGTTATAAATTCCTCTGCCTTTTTAGTGGCATAGCTGGAGAATTGGGTTAAGCTTCTGGGCATGAGCACAGTAGGTTTCTGTATTTATTCTGTAAAATCTAGGTTTTTTTCTTCTCTTTTTAATCTTTGTTTACTTGCCAGGCTTTCCTTTGTGTCCTCCTTCCTACTACTGCATGCTGGGTTCTGCTCTCTCATGTTGTTTACTGAAGCTTAGACATGAAAGCACAATGAAACGGACATTTTAATCAATTAACTGTAGCTTGATCAAAGTTTCATTTTTCCTTATTGTTGTTGTTGTTGTCTGTTTAAAGTGTTTTTATTTACAAGAGCATCCAGTTGGGCTTTTGATTCATGTGGTGTGACAAAGTGACTCTCTTGCATAGAATAGCAAGCTAAGAGTCTGAAAACTGCATTTGATCAAGGCCTTGCTTTAATCATGGATCATGTCAGAGTTCTGAACAACAGCTCAGCTTTACTTGTGGACTAATGCTGAAGGCAGAAGGGGAGTGTGTTGGCAGAGCAAAACAGACACTAAGCAGAGAACACAAAGAAAGAGGTTGAACGTCTGCACACTGTCCCTTTATTCAATTCCTTTTGCCTTTGGAGGCCACTTGCTCACGTTTTTCCTCTTAAAAGAGAATAACAAACACCTCCAGTCTCTACTCTTGTCAAGGGTTTATTTATCCTCTCTGATTCATGGGAGGTAACTATCTCAATCTGTTTGAAAGAGGTCCAAAAAAAAGAGTGTTGCTCACATGAGGTCATTATGGCCTGCTTGAATTTGCTTAGGACTTTTGGCAGGCTTAAGTGCCTGGGGTAAGGTGTGGGTTTGGTTTTTTTTTGTTTTTTTTTCCCCTTTTTTTCTTCTAAGGATGCTATTTTCCTCAGGTGCCTTTTCTATCTTTGAGTATTACCCACAACAAAGTAAAGATAAAAGTTCATCCTGTAGCCCATTCAGACAAATCTGTTGGAAAATTTTGTTGGCTTTTTAAAGTTCTGTGAATTTTTGATTCGCAGAAGGGGTGTGAGATCTCAGAATAAAGATGTCTTTGGATCAGGTACATCCCTGTAAAAGTATGCGTGACTACAAATAAGTTTCATACATTTTGGAAAAACTACTGCTTGCACGTAACTGGGAGAGACTTTTGTACATAATGGCTGAGGCTTACTTAGTTACATCTTCACTGAACATGACCTGTCCAGATTCAAGATCAAGCTACTGGAAAAATATAGGATTTTAATTGCTAAGAGAGGGTACTGCTGTCCATACCAGTTCTATCTACTAGCACTCGATCAAAGACCAACAGCGCTTTCCTATTTCTACCTTGGTTCCTCCTTTGACAGAGGCAATGCGAGGGAGGTAGTCAATTTGATTGCAAGGGTCAAGATTCTGCTGCAAGAATTGGGCATGTGTTGAATCATTTTAAGGGATAAGAAGGAGCAAGGGAAGACATTCTGAGGAGAGAAAAAAATTGGAATAATTCCAAATAATCAGTACATCTTACAGATTTTGTTCAGTGAGCAATTGGTGCCTATATTTTCTTTGGTTGTGGTGTGATCTGGGTGAGGTTTAAAATTTGAGCTAATGAACTCGGGTCT
The DNA here is from genome assembly GCA_013400055.1 of Nycticryphes semicollaris. Lineage (NCBI taxonomy): Eukaryota > Metazoa > Chordata > Aves > Charadriiformes > Rostratulidae > Nycticryphes > Nycticryphes semicollaris. The sequence continues at coordinate 985,288 of VXBJ01000740.1, read as the reverse complement.
CTTGAAAGTACCTCCGAAATGGCTGAAGGTCATACTTTGAAACAAGAAACAAGCAGGAGTGACCTTGTGATCAAAGTAGTGGAGTCAAAGCTCTTGGCTGCCCTTATACAGTATACTGTTAATGTTAAAGCAGAGATTCAATCAGATAACCTCCTGCCCTGCCGCAGAAGGTCGTCCACTCCTATATTCTGGTGTTATTTAGGAAATTTGACCTGCACATGCAGTGTTAGTAATAACCACATATTCATTCTGATCCCTTAATATTGGAGATAAACAATGAGTTTTGCTTCTCAGATTTCTATGTTTATGTAAATACAAGCAAGTAAGAAATGTGTCTGGTTTGTTTTCTGCTGTTTTTTTCCAAACCGTCTTCCCCAGTGGCAATGGTTAATGAAAAAGATTATTTTATTAATTAAACATTCAAAACAATGCAGTTTGTTGCTGGCAGCCACTTGTTTGGAATAATCTTCTATGCATCATAATGTTCTATCTTTGTGTTTAATTGTTTTTTTTTCCCTTCTCTTTCTCTTGAGCACTGTTTCAAAAATCTCTCCCGACCTTTCATGCTGCTTTTGCATTTCATGTAATTTCATGTATTTTACTAAGATAATCACTTCTGGTTTTAATCTATTTATGTTTTATGTTTTTCTGCCTGGCTTTTATTCTTCCACTGTAATTCCTGCTGATTGCAATGATGCCTGTGTTAAGGGAAGAGTTGATCTCTCACAGTTCTTAGGAGGTCACACCTTAGTCTAACAGGAATTTCAATCAAGCACCTGCCAAGACAAATTCATCTTATGTAAGAGAGGTTTGAGCTTTGGGGGGTCACAAAGGCTTATGTACAGTTAGATACAAGAAGGCTTCTCTAACTTCAAATGAATGACCCCACTTGAAGTGTCTGTGGAGACTGCACTTTGCTATCAAGAGGTGTGTTGCACATGGAGGTAGCAAATCTGTAGGGAAAAGTGGACAGGCTATTTACACCATGGAGGTTGAAGGACCTAAATAAGCTGGGTAGTTTGATGCATCTCCCTAGGTGTCCTGTTTCACAGGTGGAAGGAGGTATTAAGAGAATGTCTGAGACCATCTAAGCTAGGCACTCTTGTCATGAAATGAGACCAGGGAGAGCAGCTGCAGCTCCACTGACTTAGCTTTCTAGGTGTGTGGCACAAATCCTAATCCAATTCTGTTTTTCAAGCCTTGCTTTACTGCCTCTGAGAGTAGTCACTTACATGGAGCCTGACCTAAGCCCTTTGCAGAGAGTCTTTCTACAGTCTCCCATACTTTCTACTTTCTCCCGTATGCATGGGGCTTGAAGCAGATTGACTGTGACAAATTCTGCACACCTTTGGACTCATATCTGATGAACAGACTTACCTTAAATTTGCAACTTTGTCACTGCCAGCACAAAGTGGCTCCCTGACATTAATGTACCAGTGACAAAGGAGCTCAGAGAGTCAAGTCCATCAGAGTAGATGGATGTGAAGGAGATTAATTATATATGACAGAGTTGCTGTATCTGGAATAAAACAGACGTAAATTGCACTCACCTGAATTTATTGTGACTACACATCTGAGTAAGTGCTACTCAGCTTGAACATGAATGCTTCCACACTGGTATTTTGGCTTATAAAGGTAATTACAAGGAGCTGAATATATATGAGTATAGAGATATGAAGATATCTGAGTATAGAAAACAATGTCAGAAAAGTTCCTTAGTAGACAATGAAAAATTATAATAATAACTAGGATTATTTCCTGTCTATCTGGTTCTCCACTTAATAACTTTGCTGGTTCCATCACCATTAGTTAGTCAGCAATCTTTAGGCATCACCAGTACAAGGGTTTCAATGTAGTGCATGTGACTCATTTGCAAAAGCAAGGAAATAAGATTCTTAGAACTGGACAACAGTCTTGGAACACCCTTAGACTACCTAGTAATTTGAATTTCCTTTCCTCCCCTCAGCCCTTGCTGCTGAGGTAGCACTTGCACAATCCACCTCTCCTGTTCTTGCTTCCTTTGGCAGTAGGAAGAGGAGGCAGAGGCTACTGCTTCTCCCAGCCTTGAACAGTTAAGATCCATGCTACACTGTCACAAAGCTGGTGACAGAGCTGCCAGGATTTATGATTAATATGATTCATGTCTATTTTTTTTTTTTTTAATTTAAACAAGCCTCATTTACACATCTGGTATATCTACTAGTTCCTACTCTCTTTTATAAACCAATTTGCTATTTCTGTTATGAGATTGAGAGCTTCACGTGTTATATTCAGCCAAGCACAGGTATTTAGCCACAAGACCTCTACACTATACAAAAGTTAAAAATAATCAAGTTTAGAGACCTAGTCCTAATTAATCAGTAAAAACTTAAAATCTCCAAACAGCAAATGATGTTGAACTCATTGAGTCTTCTGCAGATGTATATATATGTCTTTTTCATTTTGCTTCCTATTTACTGAGGAAGCAAGGGGGGTTGGATTGTGTGAGTGCCAGAGAGAGGACCCATCCTGAACAAACACAGAAAGAAATATGGAGACTTGTTGTCACTTACTGGTTTTTTTTTTACATCGATCTCATTCTAAGTTCCCTACGTTTTTCAAGAAGTCAGTTTTTATCTATATTCTGAAGAGGTTTGCTTAACATCTTGTAACACCAGTCCCTGACTCGTTGAAGAGAGAGTATGGAAGAGCGCTACATGTCTGCTGATCTCCTCCTCTGTATTGCAACAACTGGTCTGACCCTGGTGCAGGAAGAGTGTGGTGAATCTTTTAATGAGCTTTAGCTAATTGAGTACAACTACAGAGTAACATAGCAGGGAATTTTGCGTCCTTCAGGGAAGATTCTTCTTTATACCTCTTGTCAAGGCTGTGACTGACTGTGAGAAATTAGTTCTCAGTTTTGAAGCTCGTTTACAGTTTTGCCTAATTGCAGACAGAATTTTTGAGGGATTTTTATTTACTAGTACCTGGACTACAATTTAAATAGGTGGAATTGCTTTTAGTATATTATGCTTACCAAAGTTATTTTCTTACACTAAAAAAACATGTGTTTTAAAATAAAGTTTGTAAGGAAGCAAAACTAACTGGATGACCCTGGCAAACAAGAAGCTATGATCCCCCTGTGAGGTTATTAGCTTCCTGTAATTTAGCTTGTAGAAACACATTTTTGTAGTGTATAGTGCTATTGAGTGTTTAGTGTATATTTGTTTACTGCAAAAGGTAGTCTACATTTTGGCTGAGATCATGTCTCAGACTGTCTGAAAGTGATTATGGAGTAATAACATGGCAGTAGGCTGATGGGCAGTACTATTACTTCAATGGTGGGTAGTCTTGATGATCTTGGTTGCGCTCATTTTCCCATGCAAGGACCTGCCTACCTCCAAGTGCAGCCTTAATTAAAATTATATATCTTGAAAATTATTGTCAGCAGACAAAACAGTGAGAAAGTACCAGTGAAGGAAAATCCTTCAGGTCTCTGAAGTTGCCTACGCTTCAGTGGCAGATGCTCGTGAGGCATCTGCCAGGTAGACATGAAAGAGATGACTAGGGAGCAGAGGAACTCATGCTTGTCTTCTGTCCCCAGAGCTTTTCTAAACTGTCCTATAGGAATAAAGGAAGTCCAACAGGGAGAATAAGACTATATAAAAGACACAGAAGAATTCAGGTCTCAACACCACACTGAGATGTGGTATCATACAGCTGCAACAGTGCTCTGTTTTGATTTGAACTGATTTGATGGTACAGTACAGTGAGTAATTGGACCAAAAGGCAAATTCATTTCCATATTTATTCAAGTCCTTAAATTTAGTCCTTTTTATACTTTGTGCCAATACATAAAGCACTGTGAGTTTTTTGTTCAGTGGGAGCTGCATTAAATCTGAAGGGGCCCATTTGTGTAGGAAAAGGTCATTGTTTATTGGCCACAATTTACAATCATAGTGAATGTAGGACAGGTTTGATTCTTGCAAGATTCTTTTTGTCATTCTTGTTGGGACTGGACATAAAGTATAAATAGAGAGCGTATTTTACTGACATTTCCTTCTTGTTTTGTGTACTCCAAATGATTTTTTTTACCTCCGTGGAGGAAATGCCAAAATCTTCTGAGTCCATCTAGCATATTGAGGTGTTCGGTAGAAGATAAGCCTATTTTTAGCCAAACAACATCACTGAGAAGCATGCAGACCATACTATAGTAGTTTTAAAATGTCATTAGTTTATATTTACTTGTCCATCCCTTATGACTTGCTTATGTTGTTTATGGTTAAAATTGATTATTCCGTACAAGACAGGTAAACATTTGCACCAATGGTTAACTGTTCATTTTTCTAGGTCACTGACTGATTTTCATGTAGGATTCATTTTGTAGTGAAGAAGTTAAATTAGATGTGTAATGCACAATTTGCGTGTTTAGTTGACTATTTAGGTAAAAAAAAAATGAGGCTATAAACTCCCTGGTATGTTTAAATAAACTTGTCCTCTGTGCAATGTTGTCAAAAGGCAGAACATTGCACAGAAAAAAAAAAAAGGTCACTATATCACTTAGTGGGATTTCCCAAGCTTCTGCAAATCTAGGACATTCAATTTGTTTAGCCAAGCACTCCTGTTCTCTTAAAGATTTACAGTGATTTATTTTCAGTGTCAGTAACAGCATCATCATTACTGGGAGATCCAACTGTACTGAATGTTACGTTAATAAATCATCAACCCTGAAAATCGATACTCCAATGAATTGAATCAAATGAAACAGTTTCTGTTGCGTAGTTTCACCCACAAAGTCAAAACCTCTGCTATCCAAGTTCATAAAATTTCCATCCACTGGTGAGGCCAGAGCCATCAGACACAGCTCCCCAAACTCAATGTCAGACAAACCTTGTCTGTTGATGGATTTATTTTTTTTTTTGTGTCAACCCATCAATGTGTCTGTGATGTTATATTATATTTGCTTCCAGTGAAGTGACATAAACTGCTGCTTTATTTTGTAACCTGAAAATATATCAGAGGCTAGGTCTGACCTGCCTTTTTCTCCTTGTAGAGTCCTGGCTTTCCCTTCTGAATCATCTGTATCCTCTGCACCTTTTTAAATGTACTTTTGCAAAAAAAATTAATACTTCTATTTGTTTTCCCAAATTTGCTTATCGGTCAAGTATAGAGCACAATGAAATTTGTACACCTGTAGGAACATGTGTGTTACCTGTGCCAGGGTGTTCTCATGTTTGAATGGTTGGTAGAATGTTTTAGTGCTCACTACCTTTACCTATTCATTTTTATTGTCTGGAAGTCTAGTGGAATTGGTGGTAGTTCCTTTTCTAGATGGCATTACTCCTACTAGTGATGAGAAAAAAGTCCCTTGTGACAGAATTTTACAGTGTGCATAGGTACAACTTCTATCACAAATATCAATAAGGATAGCCAGAATGTTAGTTAGTTATGATTTTTAGTGATGGCTACTCCAAGCCTAGCACTAAGGCTGAATAGAAACAAACTACCTATGCAAGAATTAAAGCAGATTACTTCTCTGACATTAAAACAGAGTTTCCTTTCCTACTTTTTGTCATTATTGAAAGCAATCTAAATCTTAAGGCATATTTGTATGTTAGTCAAAAAGTTCTTACAACAGTAGTAATTGCAAGGTTGTAGAATAAATCTAGTGATTTTATCTATATCTTAATGTGAATACACTGTAAATCCTCCTGTTTTGTTGGCGTCAATGCAGTGATTTTAGTTATCAAGGTTCTCCTTTCTCATCTTTAAATGTTCTATTTTTATCTACTACTATTTTCAACAAAGAGTATTAATCCAACTCTGAAGATGAAGCCATAAGCAGAAAAACTAATTTTCTATTCTCATATGATCAGTTTTCCAGCTTTGGTTTTAATTTGGCAGGGAATAATGAAAAAGTTTGGGAGTGGTTTGCACTAATTAAGCTGTAATCAGAAATAGTAATTGTTGGCTGACTTTGATGCTTGTGTGCTTGCTTGTGGTCCCTTCTGTCTCTGTGCCCGGAACTCCTAGCAGTGCTCAAGTAGCTGAAAGGAGACTGAATTTGTTAGCTAATGATGATGCTTTATTTTAGCATCTTTTGCTTCCTTGTACTTAGCTACCATCTCTTGCAAGATCTTTAAAGCATAAACCTTGTGAAAAATCTCACTGGGAGGAGCGTGAGAAATCCCTTACTCTCTGTATTGTGATGATCTTAACCATACTTGACATTTGGGTTTTTTTTTTTCCTTTTCTGTGTGTTTTATCTCATGAGTTCTGTGTGTCAGGCTAGCTGCAATAGCTTCAAATTTTTAGTTCGTATCCATTTTCCCAACAGTTTTGGCATTTTGAATTTAATTGCATCCTTTTGTGTTACAGTTATTAACCTGGTTATGGTGAGAAAAGTGAGTAAGCTCCTCCTGTCTTTCAGATAGTCAGTGAGAAGCACACAGACTTATGTCCCAGTAAGAATCAGACTGTTTTGCATATGTATCACAGACTGTATTTCTGCTTGCCAGGACAGGGATACCTAGAGGATCTGCAGACTTCATAGGGGCAGGTATGCCCACTCTTTGCTGCCTGCTCCCATCTCTACCACCGAGCCTTCTTGTTCTGACACAGTGAAGTCTTCCTCCATCCATCATACCACCTACTCCTGCTTGCCATTTTGCCTTCTGGCCATGCTGTTGAGGAAAGGATTGCCTTAGGGGTATATGACCTTTAAAAAGATACCGTGATGTTCTGATGCCTTGCAGATTTATAGAGTTGTTGCTGGACATCAGAAGTCTGTGAACTTGATAGAGTTTGCCTTAGGACTGTGTAGGTTTAAGGACTCTGAAGGATTTTAGGATATAAAAATGTTTTTAATACCTTTAGATCTTAAAAAAACCCCAACCAAACAAACAAAAGCAAAAAAACCCCAAACAAACCAAATGCAATAGATCAAGACCAAATTAGGTATGTCTTCCCAGAGCTTTCTAAGAAATGTGATAAGTCACTCTGCACCACATTTCTAGCAAGATGTAAATTTATTCAACATAATGCATGGGACAGTGGCAGAAATATAGTTAAGAGGATGAAACTAGGTGTATCTACAACAGGGCTGCAATGATCTATATTAAAAAGTATTTTTGGGAAAAAATCCTGAGATCCTTACGTCTTAAAAAATTATACATCAGAGGATTTTGCATTTATTTTTTCTAGCTAATATCCAGAATATGTATTTTGTCTCTCTTATTTCCCAGGATGGCAACTGATCGCATCTACTGTCCAGTGACCAGTTAGAGAAGAAAGCGTCGAATTACCCTTGGTGTTAATTGAATTTACAGATTAGTTTAACCAAAGCTAAGAACATGGAAAACATCAATTGCTCATGAGTCTGAGGACTGGAGTACTCTTGCAAAACAAAGTTTAACAGATGTATTATGTTGGAGTAAGGCAGTGGCTCAATGAGACCTGCTGTGGCCACTGAATCACAGCAGCACATCCGTATGTCATAGCTTCTTGCACTTCTTGATCTGTGCTCATACTACTGAAATTTTCTTATAAGGTAAGATTTGATTTAGAGAGTCATTATTCCAAAAATGCCATAAAGTTCAGCGCATGAAGAGACAGAGGTAATTGAGATGTTATCAGTCACACGTTATTTAAATGGAGACTATCTTCTGCTCATTAAAAATTGAATAAAATAATCCTGTCACTTTCTTCTACATATCTTGGGCAAGGGAACCAAATATAATCAAAGAAAAGCAATTATCAGTGATTAATTATAAGAATTGAAGTAAAACTGCATTGATGAGCATGGTGTCTGGAAAGTCAAAGTACTGAGCTTGTCACCCTGGGCAAATAAATACAGAGACTGAGTTTCAGTTTTCAACACCACTTTCATAGGTTCCAAGGTAAAAGGCATTCTCTTTTAAAGGCATAAAAGAAATATTTTGGTAGTATGGGGTTTTAATATCTAAGGAGGTTTTATCTGTTACTTTAGAAATTCCATAGAAAAATAACAAACCAGACAGTACACCATTTTGTGTAAAAAACCACCCTCAAGAAACAGAAACACACACATACTGTTACCTCAAAGAAACAGTTCTTTGTGCTCTTTTTCAAACATTGAAAAGGAAACCCTAGAGTAAATTATGATCAAAGGCATCTCAGATGTTCTCTAGCTCTCACCAAAAAAAGAGCTGATTTCATTTATCTAATCCTCTTCCAGCATAGGCTGTAGTAATAAAATGATGACAAAGACACACTTGAGGGATTGTGTCACAGATAGCCTTAATTTTCTATTTCTTAAGCAGCTATTAATGTGTAAGCAGGCTGTGCTTATTACCCCAAGGCAGATGGGTTTCTGTAAGAGCCTCTGATGAGGGACTTTGCCACAGATACAATGTCCAAATACACTTTTACCTATTAGGTTTGGATTTCAGTGTTTTTATAAAAAGAAAGTAGTTGCAATACAAAAATTCCTGTAATACTCTATATGAATTTAAAATTCGGATTTTCTTTGTGGGGACGAAGGAAAGCAGAAGGAAGGGTGACCTTAAAGGAAGTTTTTGAAAAACCAGATGCACTATGACTCCTTTATCTTTCGAAATTTAGAAGTACCTCTTAAAGATGTATTTTTTTGGAAGTGTCAGGGACTTAACTTGCTCCGTGAAAAAGTGCTGACAGGGAGTGTCTGCTTTTAACAAATAAGAGTTAAGACTGAAAACTCTTGGATCTTTGCACAAAATCTGAAGTCAAGATATGGTAAAGCAAAGAAATCATGATTATTCAAATATTTCTAATGTCATATCAGACAAATGGTATAAGATATTACAGTAAACTTAGCATTTATACTGCTTTTCCTTGATCTGCTAACAAAACCTCTAGGTAAACACAGACTTATGGAAAAGGATAAATCCAACTCGCATTGCCAGTGAGGCTTTGATAAGAGAAGGATGTAAATCTTTGATAATGAAGGAACCAGCTTTTTCAGCTCCCATCCCTCAGTTATAGGGGCATTCCTCTCTCAGGCCTTTGATCTCATCTCCTCTGCAGCTTCCTTCAGACCGATAAAGTGTCAAGAAGATAAAAACCCTAAAAGCCCTCATACACGACCAAAAAGTATTCCACCAGCGTGGACCTGCTCCTGAAGCTACTGTCATCACTAGGACACTGTTTGCCTAGTGGTGAAATGATGCTTGTCAAAGCACTATCAATAATTTTACCCTACATCTTTCTGGTGATGCTACTACTGTTAATATCCAAGACAATTTCAGGAATAGATTCCTAAAGACAAAACCAATGTATAATTTTGCAGATAGAGAAGTACAACAAATTAAAATGGAATGCTGTTTTTCTTTCTCATTTCCCCTTTCTTTAATGAGGAGTCACATGTGTTATGGTAGGCGCTTTTTTTTTTTCATTTTTATTATGGTTTTCTGCAGCAATGCCTGTAGCAAGACTAGTCATGACTGTGTTAGAAAGGATGCAGATGCTAAAAGGTTCAGTTACATTTCTTATTTTGTTATGTTGTATTTTTAATTTCAGAAATTAGCAGCAGTGCCTACTAGACCCCATATGCTCTTTTTCTTATCTGATAGAAAATGAGTATGATATAGCATATTTCTCCTCTCTTAAGAGAGTAGCTCAAACTGGAATCTTGAGATGGCAAGAGAGGGGAAGATAGATGGAAGTTGGTATTAACTAAGGGATTGGAAGTTGTTTGGAAAGTCCAGAAAAAAGTAGTAGAGGACTGAATTTTGCTCACAGCATTTTATTGGATGTTATAATAGCAAAATTCTTGAAAAGGACAAAGGCATGTTAAATAAAGCAGATATATCTAGATGTAGATTCCAAGCTACATATGATTGCAGATATGGCAGATCTGGAATTTTTTGTCCAGGGGATTCACTTAGTAACATTGCCAAATGCTGTCTTTGAGAATCAGCACTTGTTATGCAGGACTTTTCTGCTGAGATGGTTTTTGGTGCTGGCTGGAAGCCAGGTTCCTCTGGGTGCCTGAAAAACTACCATTACCACCATTTCCAGTTTCTTTTCTCCTTCTATGATATGCGTTCATATCATATGCGTATGAAACAAAGTTTGGTTTTTTTTTTTATTTTTTTTATTTTTCTGGTAACCCAAAAGAGCTCTGTATACTGCAGCTGCTCAATTAAATTATTGTGCTTGTCAAAATCATTGCTGCTAGCAGCTGTGGAACTAATGCTGTGAACTGCAATGAACGAATGCAGAGTTTTGTGTCTGCAGGGTTATATGCAAGGGTACACCTGTCCTTGAGTCATAGATTCATCAGTTTTCAGGATTTGGTGCTCTGGAGTAAATCCCTCAGGAATCTCTCCTGGCATTGATTTTGATGAAACATTTCAGACTCAGTGATCTAGCATTTTCTGTCAGATCTTTGTTTTGCTAGGGATTTGCAACCAACTCTATCAAATACATTACCATCAGTCTTGTGAAATAGTTGTAATGTTTTTCCAAGATGCTTGTGATATTCTCTGAAATGCAAAGATAAGAGAGGGAGTGATGTCTCAAAAGCCATTTTAATTCTTTCCTACAGCTACTGTATTTTTTTACAGATTACTTCCACTTTTCAGAATGACTGACTTTACTTCCCTTTATGTTCAAAAGTTACATTCAGAAAAATTACAAATGTGTTCAGAAAACTAGCTTTCATGAAAATCTATTGAAGCTGCAAAGAAGGTATAGATTTTTATCTTCAGTTCACAAAAGATGCATGGTCAAGACAGCAAGAGGTTTTAAGTGGCATCTAAGTCAGTACTGCCCAAGCTGTCATTCTACATTGGGAAATTGTGGGAGTGTATCCTCAGGCAGCATTCCACAAGGCTGCTTCACACCCTTATGTTAGAAAAATGTGTCGGTTAGGGGTCGTTAACTTCTGAAGAAAATTAATATAATTGGGTCTCAGGCCTAAGTACTAATGTCTAATAGGCTTGAACTGGAGAGTGTACATTATAGGGGCACGGTCAGACAATTCCTTATATCTCTTGCAGTTGGCAGACAAGTTAATTTATGAGATTTCCTCTAAAGGTTTCAGCTCTTCAAAGTGTGATATGTTTACAGTGACATTTATTCACAAAGCTGTATTTTGTTGGCCAAACAAAATTTTGACTAATTTGGAAAACATTTTTCTGCATTTCAAAGGTAAGAGTTCAGCCACTAACAGCACCTGTCAAACTCCAGGGCTTACTTATCAAGTAACGAAGTCTCAGGAATAAATGTCGCAACCAACTGGCTTTATTAGAAAATCAGGCTAATGACACTCAACAGTACAAAAAGTATTGGTAGAGACATCTTCAGGGAATTGTTGGCTGATTTGACACTGCAGTAGATCACAAACAGTCTTTTTCCTTTTCAGTTTCTGTGTATAGCTACATACAGCCTCAGTCCTTACTGGTCCTGGGTCACAGGACTGGGAGCAAACTTGTACATGCCGAGGCTGAGAGTACGAGGTTTTAGACACCTCTTCAATTTCTGCTGTGTTTCCACATTGTTATATGATGTAATATATATATAAACACATCTTGTTCACAGTGAGGAGCAAAAATGTACTATCCCTTTTCTATGGAGGCAGAGATAATGTGACCTGTCAGAACCTTTTATGCATACTTTCATGGTGAAAAAAGAGTATCAAATCTCCTGCACCTCATCAAATCTGCCCCTTCCCATTTCTGATGTTCAGAGTATTATGCAGAGTTTCTTGTAGTTTCATAGCTTCTATAAACTATTTTTAATTACTTGTGCATATGCTGAAATTGCAATTTAGGACTTGTAGAACACAATCTGTTGCACCAGCTTTAGATAGTTCTTCGCATATTGATATTGCTAATTTATAGATGGATGAGCTCTGACTTAAATTATTTTTTCTGTAGGAAAGGAGATTTTGCAAACAGGAAGAATTTTAGTTAGCTATGGCAATATTTTATGATAGTTTGAAAAAGAGTGGGTTTGGGTGTTGATTACAGTTTATATGTGTGTTAATTTACAATAGTTCAGAGGACGCTACTCTCTTATAATGGTAACAACTCACTTTTAACTTTCTGGTGGCAAAGATCTGCATATAAAATGCAAAAAGTTAGCAAGTCAGGCCTTTTAGGTCTCGGAAGAGCACAAAGAGCACATAGCTAATGCAAGTCTGTTTTAATAATGTTTTAATTATGTGTTAATTATTTATTCATTAAATTGTTTATCCTCGTACTTCATCAAAAGTCTCAGGTGTCCCTGCCTAGAAGCTGCAGTTCTTTCACTGGGTGACAAATCTTCTGACAGTGTAGTGCTACGGTGGATGATTACATGTAAGCCAAAGTTGATGAGATGACAATTTCAACTGGAGGAGGAGGTCTTTGAAATCTCACAACATCTGAATTTGTGAATTTTCAAGCTTCTCTCACACCATAACTGTGAAGCCAGTATATTATTAAGGAGCAAGTACAGAAGTGTGAATGTAGCATTTCAGTTCACTTAATCACAACATAATTAATTTTGAAGTATTCAAAAAAAGAATGTCTCTCAGAGATGTCTTCTCCCTAGCTGTGGAAAAGTCCTCCTACTGAAGGAGCTGGCAATATTTTTAGAGCTTTTTTGCTTAATCAGAATGAAGTAAGCTCATCCTCAAAGTCCTCTGGAGTATTAGGAGTAATATATGTTTTGCTTCAGCATTGCATAATCAAATGTGTCTGGTTCTGAGACATGACGAATCACAAGATATTGTGATTTAAACTTTATAAATTGTGCACTGAACACTTGACTGCAACCTGTAGATAATGAGCAGGTTTTATATCATTGACCAAGTCAAGCTCTATTCTTTCAGTTGGGTCTTTCTTTTGTTCCTTCCTGCATTGCTTTTTCTTTTAAAAGTATAATATGCAAAAGGTGATGGGGCTGTATCACAGTAGATTACTCTCATTTTCTGTGCGCCTAAACCAGTATATTTTCTTAACTTATAATGTTTTCATAACTTCTAATGTTTTTACTTCTTTTATAGTTAGCTTACAGTCTTCAGGCTACCTTCTTTTTATGCATGTTATTAAAAGACAGAATAATATTTTGGAAAATGAGTTTTATTCTAAAAGCTGCCATTCTGAGTTTTTCTCCATTATTGCCTATTCTTTGTTATGTCACGTTTGTACAAATCAGAAGTGTCACAATCTTATACTGCATAAAATAATAATAACATACACTTCAGATTATAATAAGCAATTGAAATCTCGGAGAAGAGTTTGTTGATTCAAGACTGGGGAGGGCACATATTTAAAAGAATTTTAAAGAAAACTCTGGCAATCATATCTACTTATTCTGTTGACTAATTAGCAAACAAGCCTTTTCATTAACATGGTGAGTTAATTCCCAGGCTACCATAAAACTGAGAGATCTTTATGTAATCTGTAAAATCGCACCTGTCTCTTGGAGAGGCCTATTGGGTCCATGGTTCATTTGTTCTCTACTGGGCCTTCTTATAGATTTAATATTTCTTCTGTTTTACTACCATAGCTACCATTTATTGCTGTTTTCTGTGAGCATTTCATTCTTTTTCTGAAAGCAGCTCAGGAATGATTATTTTCATGATAGTATGCAGACAGATCTTTAAGACAGAGATCAGTGCCAGTGGAATTCTGTCCACGTACCTGTGCAATCTGCTCTGACCCACGGTGCTGTTGCAGGGACAATTCTGAGTCCAGGTAACTTGGGCCATCAGTTCTTCCATGTCCTTCCTCACCAAAATTTGTTTGCAGGCATTCTTCTCATCTCTGTTATAAGATAGACAGATGGATGTTTATGGAAGGTTTTCAGATCTGCAGCGTTTCTTATACCTTAAGTTTTATGAATGTCTGCAGACTTTTAATTGCTTGACAAGCAGGATGTTGTAAACAACCCATATTTTATGCATGTATGAAATGTAATCATGAGTTTTATGATGCTATTGACTGATGGCCTTGAAAATTTGAGCAGGGAGGGGAAGAAAATTTAAAACTTGGCCAGAATGGATGGATTCTTTGTGATATTTGGTATCTTTGCCATATGCTTTATGTCTTAAAAGTGATTTCTAAACATGAATCAAGGCTGTGACTGCTCCTCAACAACCCCTAAGTTTCTGGTGAGCATACCAGCAGCCTCAGCTTTCAAAGGTGGGTCTTCTAAGACACATATCAAACAGCACAAATTTTCAGGCCTCTTTGCCTCGTTTTATCATATGGTTATCATTCTCTTTGCTTTTCTTCAGAAAGCTACATAGCTGACAAATGTTGACTGGCTGCTATAGACATGACTTGTTTAAGGGAAGTACAGAAGCACTCTAAAGCCTTTGTCCATATCCTAGATGATGATAAAGGTTCAGTCCCTAAAAGCACTAAGCTTATTGAAATACCACAAAGTTTCAGGTGCAGCTTAATTTTTGCTGTGACCCGCACTGGTTTTAAATCAAAGGATGTAAGTTCATTTATTTTTATACATAATTCACAGGCTCTGCATCTAAAAATCTGATCATCAGGCCTGGTCAACAACTTTATGGCTGCTTAGAATGAGAGCTGGTTGGAAATACTTGAAAATTCCATTTATTTTTTTCTTTTAAAAAGCGAGGTGAAAAAACAACAAATTTTTTCTATGTTAGGATCAATTTTGGCAAGTATAGATGGAGGAGGGTGAAATAGGATATTTTCCTCTACTGTTGAGCAAGAGATGTGACAGTTCCCTGCTTGCTCGTGCTCTCTCTCCTTCTCTCGCTCTCTCTCCCTCCCCTCCCCCCCCTTTTAAATTTCCAAAGGGAAACGTATTTACTTTTGCAGAAAACTGAAAACCAACTCCATCTAAAGTCCACCAGGATTCCTGGTTACATGGAAAGTGTCTTAAAATTCCAAGTGGGCTTTCTGAGACTGTGTCGCCAGATACACCACAAAAAATGCAATGGATTCACCTCGCCAATCTCTCAGGACTTTCTGATATTTTAAGTGGAGAGGAGAGATGTTTGGGGTGGGGGTGGGGATGGGACAGGTGTGGGACTTTTTTAAACCAATCCTATGTTAGGACTATTTAATTTTGAATACAGTTGTCTGAGGTCAGTCGTCGACTTAAGATTTAGTGAGAGTGCCTACAGGCATTGTGATTATGCGCCTCTCATATAGAGTGTAGTCTTACTGTTAAGTGACTCTTCATGCATGTATTAATGCATTTGAATACAGAGGGAAGTAATGCTGAATTCAGTCATCTTGGGGTAACTAAAGAGATGTATGGCAGAGTGGGTACAACTAGTACAGCAGCCAGATTTCAGCATCACATTCTCCTCTCAGCTGAAGCATAGCAAAGCTGATATTTTTCCCCAAAATTATTTTCCTATATTTCTTCAACATGTAAACTCAGTAATCATTCTTTTTCAAAGATTCTAGTTTTGCAATGCAGACCTCTTTTAGAGTGTTTTTTCTGGAGAAAAAACAAAGGTTCAAGCTGGTCTACAAGTATAATCGTCTCCTCTAAAAAGACTTTTATTCTTTAACAGTCCATTGTTTTGTCAGAGAACTTTACTAACTTCAAAGGGATCTGTGCTGAGCTGCAGATGGTTATTTTTTGTTTGCCATTGTTTGGAGGTATTGCCTTTGCAAAGGATACTTAGGACTAAATAAACTTAATAGTAACTTTTTTTCATTTAATATAATTAAAAATAGATAAGGGTACAAGTGTACTTTCAAGATTTAGGTGAACAAAACCATGCTCATTATTCCACTGAAAAACTGTCTTCAGCTGAGCACCTATTTGGCAACTTCGGGATGTAAATGATAGCAGATTAAAAACATTGGTTCCTAATGCCCTTTTCATTCCATTAAGAACTAACATGTATAATTATAAAAGTAAATGTGCAGAAAGCAATCATGTAAATACCAATAAAGGTTTCTTAGTAGCAAAGCTGATATCATGTAAATAACTCATCTTAATCTGCTATAATTAAAAAAGTCTAATTGCAGAGAGCAGATTAACTTGATCAGCAAGCTCAGATGAATGCTGGTAGATGTCATCTGGAAATAAAAAAAATAAGAGGGAAATAATCTATATCAAGAAATCAAAAAATAATGTCAGATAAGATATGGGTGGTTTAGAATACTAGCAGTGAATATGTACTGCTGAATTCATTCCAGCCAGTTAGAAAGTGAAAATGTTCCCAATTAAAAAAAAAAAAAAAAAAGGGGGAGAGGAGGCAAGAAATATTGACATACAGTAGTGTATAAGAAACTCTAAATGCAAGAGTGTGTCACTGATTACAGTCAGATCACATAAAGCATGCCTTGCTCTTTCATTTGAGAAAGGACAGGAAGGAGTAAGGCCTGACTGCTTTCTGTCCTAGCACCCTTCTTCCCTTCCAAGTATCCTTCATGTACCCACATATCTCTCACTACTGAGGGGATTAAGCAAAGATTTAGTCTGGGTAAGATTTTCAGATATGTAAAAGAAATAATATTGAACTAGTACTCAATGCTGATTTGATGATTATCTAGAAAATAATGGGAAAAATGCAGTTTCCCATTACTCAGAGAAGAAAAAAAATGTTTCAAAACAGAATTTCAAAGCAGAATGGACTAAATACTAATTAAGAAAATTTTCTAATTTCTATGCTTATAATAATACAAATATTTTAAAATATTTTAGATTAGCAAAACCATCATGAGTAAGAAAAAAATATACTTAATGAAAAGATCAAAATGAGTTTTTTTTTTTCATGCAAGGTTGATTAAAATCCTTAAGGACAGTTAAGAATTGGCTTTTTATTTTTAAATGGCATATTTTTTCCTACTGTCCTTTGAAAATAAGGTTTATGTTATTACATTATCTGTTCATATCCTGCTCCAGTAAATTTTTGACCTTCCAAGAGATTATAAGCCAAATTTGACAAAGGATTAGAGATTTCAAAACATTTATCATATTCTTGAAAAAACGCTATCAAACAAGGACGGTAAGGAAGAAGGGAGAAGATGAGAGAAGACTAAGGGGTGACCTCATTAATGTTTATAAATATGTAAGGGGTGAGTGTCAGGAGGATGGAGCTGATAGGACAAGGGACAATGGGTGCCAGCTGGAACATAGGAGGTTCCACTTAAACATGAGGAAAAACTTCTTCACGGTGAGGGTGGCGGAACAAGGGAACGGGCTGCCCAAAGAGGTTGTGGAGTCTCCTTCTCTGGAGATATTCAAAACCCACCTGGACACATTCCTGTGTGACCTGATCTAGGTTTTCCTGCTCTGGAAGGGGGATTGGACTAGATGATCTTTCAAGGTCCCTTCCAATCCCTCATTTTCTGTGATTCTATGATAGTGGGCTGTGAATTTTATGCCGTTGTTAAACTGGAGAGAATTTACCAATGCTCTTATGTGAATTTAACCCTTTGTTTTTGCTATGAGCACTGCAAAGGGAAGGTGAAAATAAAACAACCTTTTAAAAAAACCACTAAAGTATGTAGACTTATAGTGTAACTCTATCAGAGAATTTTTAAGGAAGTCCATGTGGTTTTGGTGCAGCAATTGTATATATTAATTCATTTCTACAAAACTATGGAGTAACTTTAACAGATCTTAGAAGGTGAAAGCTGGTGAAAGGGTATAGAAGCTACATGATCAAATTCCCATTTTATTTTGGTTAAAACCAGGAATTTTGCCAACACATTTTGAGCTCCCTAGCTTTATAGGCTGTCTCATTAGCAATAATGAGCACTTGGTTGTTCACTGGGGGTAGAATAGTTTGGACAGTACAATACAAACTGTCTCTGTAGTTCTGTGGGTACAGCATTACAGGGAAGATAGAGATGAATCAATCTAAAATTGCTGACAGGATATCACCAAAGAAATCTGGAGTTTATTCTACTATGAAAAAGGGGAAGGTTAGAATTTCATAGGAGTTAAACTCCTGACAATTAAAAATTCAGCTGTATCTTAAGAGCTACTGTCTTTTCCAAACCTCGGAAAAGGAAAACGTTTGTACATTTGCACTCCCTGAGTTATGTGTGTGTGATTCACTTAACCATTATTGGGAGAAAAAGGAAGGCAACCTAGTGAGCAGAATTGAAGGAGCTCTTGTAGGCTGCTTCAGGAGGAAAGAACGAAAACTAAACTGGCTAAGACACTACTGAAGGTGTTAGAAATAGCCTAGTGTCTTCCCAGGGATATCAGCTCTAACAGAGGAGCTTCTTGGTGTGTTAGTGATATAGTAATGGGCAAAATTCCAAATATCAAGAAAAACTTCTTGGTGGTGAGATGGATTCAGTTACAAAGCAGTCCCTGTATGTACTGGAGTTGTGTGGCAAGGTATTTGGTAGTGAGTGGGGGCTGCAGGTGTGTGACTTCTGAGAAACTATTAGAAGCTTCTCCCATTCCCCCATGTCCAATAGAGCCATTGCCAGCCATCTCCAAGGCTCTGCTGCTGGCCAAGGCCAAATCCATCAATCATGATGGTGGCATCTCTATGAGAATATATTTAAGAAGGGGGGGAAAAAAACCCTGTGTGACAGCGGAAGAGAAGAGTGAGAATACATGAGAGCAGCAACTCTGCAGACACCAAGGTCATTGAAGAAGGAGGGGGAGACGTGCTCCAGGCACTGGAGCAGAGATTTCCCTGCAGCTTGCAATGAAGATTATGGTGAAGAAGTTTGTCCCCCAGCAGCCCAGGGAGGTTAACGGTGGAGGAGATAGCCACCTGTAGCTTACAGAAGATCCCATGCCAGAGCAGGTGGATGCTCGAAAGAGGCTTTGTGACTCCATGGGAAGCCTGTGTTGGAGCAGGCTCCTGGCAGGACCTGTGGCCCCATGGAGAGAGAATCCCATGCTGGAGCAGGTTTGCTGGCAGGACTGGGGACCCTGTGCAGGATCCATACTGGAGTAATCCCTTCCTCAAGGCCTGCATCCTCTGGAAGGGACCAGTGCTGGAGCAGATCATGAGTAACTGTAACCCACGGGAATCACTCACATTGGAGAATTTCATGGAGAGCTGTCTCCCATGTGAGAAACCCCGTGCAGGAGCAGGGGAAGAGTGTGAGGAAGAAGGAGCAGCAGAGACAACATGCGATGAACAGACCATATTCCCCATTCCCTGTCCTCCTGCTTCACTTGAGGGGAGGAGGTAGAGAAAATCAGGAGTGAAGATGAGCCTGGGCAGAAAGGACTGGGGGGAAGAAGGCATTTTAAGAACTAGTTTTACTTCTCATAATCCTACTCTGATTTGATTGGTAGTAAGTTAAATTAATTTCCCTGAGTTTATTTTATATGTGACAATTATTGGTGAGTGGTCTCTCCCTGTCCTTGTCTCAAGCCACCAGTCCACCNAAAATCAGGAGTGAAGATGAGCCTGGGCAGAAAGGACTGGGGGGAAGAAGGCATTTTAAGAACTAGTTTTACTTCTCATAATCCTACTCTGATTTGATTGGTAGTAAGTTAAATTAATTTCCCTGAGTTTATTTTATATGTGACAATTATTGGTGAGTGGTCTCTCCCTGTCCTTGTCTCAAGCCACCAGTCCACCAGTCTTTTGTTATATTTTCTCTCCCCTGTCCAGCTGAAGAGGAGAAATGATAGAGCAGCTTTGATTCACACTTTGGATCCAGCTAGGGTCAAGCCACCACACTCTAGAAGGCCATAGTTGAAGCTGTATTGTTCACATTGTTATAAGTTAGACTCAAAAAAAAAAAAGGAAAACAAACTATTTTTCAATCAAGACCACTCCTCCAGTGACAGAAGGTGAAACAGGGTATTATTTCATATCTTTTCTCCAGATATTATCCTCAGCCATACATCATCCTATTATTTTTCGTAAAAATACAATTGATTCAAACATAACTTGAGAGGTAGAAGGATGTTCAGCAGAGTGATTGCTTTGGTAGAATAGTAGACTGTGCTCAGGAGCTGTGGGAAAACATATAACTTGTTAAACATTTTACAGATTTACTCTCTTATGTCAATATGTCACTACCAATGGCAACAAGAAGCTGTGCCTTCTGATTTCAGATACTATTTTCCCTTAAAGATCTAGACCCTCTTTTACTACCCAAATAGGTTCTGGTGCATAGAGATATGTATTTGTGGGCAAGTGCCTGTGTACTCACAATAGGCTTGCATGCCTCCATCCACGTTTTGGGAAGCTTTCTTGTAGTACCTGTGAATCTGAGAACCAGTTCAGTGGAAGAGACAGAGAGTCACACAGCTGTGTGTAGTATGATCAATTGGTTTTCTCTTTGGAAATGAAGTCGTACAAAAGCACAGCAGTGTTGTTGTTCTATACTTCATAGTTTTGCTTTACCTTCAGCAGAATCCTATTCACAGCAAGCAATGGATTGAAAAGAGTATCTAGCTGAGATCAGCACCTTCAGTGCTTACTAGCAGACTGGCCTCATGGTTGATGGACAGAGTACAAGTTTTCTTTAAAGGTTCAATAAGGAGGACTGAAATTGATGTCTTCGCACCTTTGGTACCTGCTGGTATATTCATCTGAAAAAATAAAATATGGCTTCCTATTCTAGAAAGCATATAAAGTACATACACCTGGCCCAGGTTTTAGTAGCAGGAGCTTATTTATGTAGCTGCAGAGCACACTTGTGTCTTTAAAGGTATCATCTGAAAGAGTAAACACAAATATTTGGAAAATATTTGGGGTTTACTGAGGAATTATACCTAAAAGGATTGGGAGCAATGCTACCCTAAAATTTGAGGCTTACCAAGCTCTCAAGTTTGGGGAGAGGTATCACTCAAGGAGAGAGAAGATGGTAGGACAAGGCATATCTTGGTGGCAGTTTTCACATCTACCTTGCCCCGAATTCTTTGCAAGAAATGTTATGTCTTTCTAAAAGTCTTGAGTTAGCAAGTCAGTGTGCTGTAAGCAGAAATGTGTTGTAGGTCTTAGTGAAATGAGTCTTTTGACTACGAGTGTCAGCTCTTACTTAAAATAGCATCATTGTCATTCCCTAGGAGGGGAAAAATAACAGCTGACTCTCAAGAAAAAAAACCCATCAGCATGTTCTGCAAATATAGATGAGAAATGTCCAATATAATAACCATAAACATCCTGTGCAAATATAGGTTTGCAAAACTAGCAAAACATTGTAAATGCCAAGACCCTAGTACAGATGAAAAAAATCAATCTTGGTTTTCCCCCATGAGTATATCACTATACTGAATGTTGTCTCTAGGTACCTATCACCTTTCAGAGCTAGCTTGTGTGGGGAAAGGTGGATGAGGCACATGCTTGGCCAGTAAGCAGCACATTAAAGGCATTTAAAAACACCAAAGACAGGATTTATCTCATTCATCTGAGATAGCTGTCAGTAAAAAGGCAGTGTTATTTTTATATTTTAAAAATCCAACATTGTAAGAGCTGATAATAACTTACCTGCCTAAAATACCTTATGGCATTCGGGCTGTTCTCTTTGTACATAAAGAGGAAACAGTGAATGAAACATAAAGGAAGGTACGCTTAAGAGGGATGCCAACACCGAACCCAAGGACGCTTCTGAAAACATTACTGTGCTTCAGTCACTGGCATTTTGTTGTACCATATACACCTGTAAATAAATGAAATATGTCTAATAAAGCATTACTTCATTGTTTGTGTGAAACCAGTATTTCTGCAACTGGCAGTAACAAACATAGAAAAAAATATCAATATACCTCTGACCTAAACATTCCTCTACTCAAAGGGCTTTTTATCAGTCCCAGGCATTAATCGTAGAATTATAGAATCATCTAGGTTAGAAGGGACCTTTCAGATTATCGAGTCCAACTGTCAACACTGCCAAAATCACCGCTGAATCATATCTCTAAGCACCACATCTACTCATTTTTAAATACCTCTAGGGATGTTGATTCCACCACTTCCCTGAGCAGCTTCTTCCAATGCTTGATAACCCTTTCAGAGTAAAAAATTTTCATAATAATCGACACAAACCTCCTCTGATGCAACTTTAGGCTACTTCATCTTGCACTATCGCTTGTTATTTGGAGACCAACCTCCACCTCTCTACAGCTTCATTTCAGGCAGTTGCAGAGTGTTATAATGTCTCCTCTCAGCCTCCTTTTCTCCAGACTAAACAACCACAGCTCCCCCATCTACTCCTCATAAGATGTCTTCTCCAGACCCCTCACCAGCTTTGCTGTACTTCTCTGGACACACTTCACCACCTCAATATCTGTCTTGTAGTGAGGCACCCAAAATTGAACACTGTACTTGAGGTGGGGCCTCAGCAGTGCTGAGTACACAACAAAAATTAGAATGGCCATAAGAATATAGCCAAACAGTAAGAGGCTGCGAGTCCAGGACTTGCCCCTCAAACTTTTTGCCCATACCAAGTACATTTTTAGTAAAATCAAATTTAATCTCCTACTCTCCCTGCTTGTCTCTCAGCCTAGAAGGTCTATGTGCATATCTTTCCTTTGTAGCTGATCACGGACTGGAACTATCTCCTTCTTGATGCAGTGAAGCTGGTTTTTTGGTACAGTTTATCCTGAGAGACCACTAGATAATTATTTATTTTTTTTGTTCTCCCAAATCCTGGTCCTGATGTATTTCCTCCTGTTGGATAGCTTTTATACTTCTGCCTTAAGATGTACAGGCTTCACTAAACTCAGACTGTATCTCTTGAATAGACATGCTGTTCATTTTACCAGCACAGAGCAGCACTGCTTTCCTCCGTTCAGAAGAATGTATTCACTGAACTTTTACGAAGTCTTTAGACAAACAGAATGAGAGAAACTTGTCATCAGGATGTTCCATGGATGACTTCCAAGTATACTTGGTGCTCTAATAATCAAAAGTATGTGTTAACCTTGATTATGAAAGAGGGCACTTCCAAAACCCTGTCTTCCTATGAAGATGGGAGTTTTCTGAAATTTGCATTCAAACCAGAAAACGGCACTTACTGAATCACTTATGCTACTTCCTAAAGTTCATTACTCATTATTATGTTTGATAGTGTTTCTTCTTAATTTTAACTCTTTGGCTTGCAGATTTGTAACTGCTGTGTGTGAATAAGGAAAACATTTTCCAGAAAATATTGCCATAAAATGTCATGAACTATTTCTTGACATTGGAGGTACAGGTTGACTACCATTCTGGTTTTGGGTTTTTTTCGTCATGATATAAGAACAAACCAACCCTAAGCCTGTGTTCTATGTGCTGTTGCTGAAATGTAGAGAAAACAATAGTGTTTAGAGCCTAATATTGACTTTAAATAATATATATAATACAGTGACTTTAAAATTAGGTATCTCAAACATTTGGAAGAAATAATGTTTTTATTAAGCCACTGAAGGTGAGTCCAAAAAAAAATGCCTGTTTTTTTTCCTAGGATTCCTCTATAATGAATGGAGAGAAACAAGCACTTTTTGAATGTGATTCTTGTGATCTATTTTCTACTTCAAGATGAGATGAATCATGTATTCTAAATGCTGATTTCTCTCCACTGGAAACAGGTAAGAAGGGGTATACATATGTATTCTCCATAACCCAAAAATAAGGAAGAAATAATCAAATGCAGATCTCTTCATTTGGACCATGTAGAGTTAAATAGACTCTTATTCCCATACTCTGAAAAACTTGAAAAAAATACATTTCTTTAGCCAAGGATCAAATTTATAGTATCCACAAGTGTTGCCAGGTTTGCAAATCTTTTAGCACAAGTATAGGCTCAATTTGAGTGTCAAGTCTTTTATTTTATAGTCTGAATGGGAATTGCACTCTCCTGAAAATTTGTCCCTCTCTGGGGATGCTGAGCCCATCAGAAAACTTAATTGAACTGATACATCTGACTCTGCACAGCCTGAGAAAAGCACCAAATACAAACTGGGCAGGAGTACTAAATAAAAGCTCATTTGATTGATTACGATTACTATTGATTACTGAAGATATATCTGAACAATTATTTTCTCTTAAACAAGAGACTGATCAATAGTAGTAGATAAATTAAACAAGGATAACTCCAGGAGATGATAAAAAATTAAATAGACATGTCTGGAAGAAATGTGACTCTTTCACAACACAGAGAACAACTTTAACAGAAACATCCGTGTTTGTGGTGTTCTTGCCCTTGATTATAAAAGGACCAATGATATGAGAATGAATGTCTTGGCAGAGTTCAATAATAAAAGATCCTTGCATTAACTTGAAAGGACAGGTTCTGGCAGGGTTCACTGTCTCAGTTAATTTTCAAAACTTTGGGAGAGTTTCAGGCACGTTCTCAATTGATCATTGTTATGCTATTGAAATCAATGATATGTCACCAGTTGCTCACTGGTGATACATTACTTTTTCTCCATTTCAGTAAAAACGTTTGATTTCATCTTGTTCAAAATGACTCAGAAAGGCTATATAATTCATCTGGTTTTATTGCTTTAGCATTTTTCTTCTTTTCTTTGGAAAAGCCATACTGGAAAAAATTCTCTTTTCTCAATGTGATTCTTCACGTTCATCTATAAATGTGTTCTGGTCTTAGGACATGTTTTATATGGAGGTCTTTTTAACTGCAGCATATATCACACACTAGAATAAAAATCAAAGAGCATGGGGGGAAGCAATGAATAAAACTGTAAAGGACTCATACTCAAGCTAACACAGAGAGGTGATGGTGGTCTGGATCTAAAAGTCAATGACTGCTTGAGATTGCTCATTTGTAACCTTTAACATCTGCGTCTGTCTTTCTTCCTGTTCTTGAAAAACTTCCACAGCATAACATACTAAAAGGCTTTTCAAGTACTTATGTTATAAATTTAGTCCAGATCTTTCTGTTTCCTGAGGATGCCTGCACTTTATTAAAAGTGAAACAGGCTTATTCTAGCACCCATCAAATTCTGTTTTGATCTCCAGGCACAGGTTCAATTATTAAAATGGGTTTGGTTACTGGAAAACAGCACAGACTATTTACACCTTTCTGCTCTTACAGAATTCTCCAATTTGTATTGAAGATTAATGCGAATATTAAAATGTCCCATCAGAAATGCTTTCCAAGTAATTTATTTACATAGCACTGATAAATTAATACTGAAAGTCATTTGAACATTCATTAATATTGTATCCTGGGTTTTTTTATTTACTTATTACAGGAAGTGTAGTGTCAAATTTGTAATTCTAGACATAGTCTTTTGTCTAGATACATCCACATTACCAGCTATAGTACTCCAGTACTCCATTTCTCTGGGACCTTACAGCTCAGCTGTAAGATTTGTTTATCTGACCGGTCATTTTTCCTCTAATCTCACCCAGAACTTCCCAAAGTTAGAATAGTTGTTTTAGAATAGTCAGTTCATGTGAATCTGAAAAAAAGCCCCTTAGAAGCTCTGCCTACATTAGTCTGTCAGTGTGTTTTTGGAGATGTTTTAGCTATTAAACTCAGTACTATCAGCCACTGATTTGTCTCCGAGTTACTGTGTTTCTCCCTAGCAATACTTGTTTCATTAGATCAGTCTTGCTACCTTTTGATAGCAGCCGAAAGGTTGTCTTAGAAACCTAAAGAAGACATGTCCAAAGAGGAAACCTGTAATGTTATTCTAGTCTACAATAATTAAATACTGAAATTCCCTACTTTTCATAAAAAGAAACACAATGTGCTCATAAGAGTCCAAGGCTCTAGAGTACTCTGTTGAAATGTGGAAATCCTTCCTATAAGTGGTCCTTCTGCTCATATGTAATTTTTTCTTTGAATATGTTTCAGCTTACTAGAATTGGAAATATTTAAATCAAGTAGAAATAGGGAGAAAAAAAAAGCACTCTAGTATCTATCCCAATAGATATTTATACTTAATTAATAAAACCTTTTTCAGTTCTCTCTCTAAAAGGAAGGGAAAATTACCTTTCTTGTAACAATTCAATGAACAGATGCAGAATTTAAAAATTTTAAATTTAAATAGGTTAAATATCTGTGATTTTCTTTTGGTATATTTAAAGATGCTACCTCTTACGTGAATGAAATCAATGAATCAAGTTAGAGACCATATTCCCACTTGCTACTTAGGTATTTTCTCCTACTGGTTAATTTTGTTTTTTTCTGATTTATTCTTATTTATTTTAACATTGTAAAGTGATCAATGCTGGCTTTGCTGTCAGAAGATTCCATTTCTGCATGAATTCTATACTTTAATTTCATAAACTTGATTTATGACCTGCCTTTGAACCTATCCATTTGATCTTTTACTAAAAATGAATGTCAGATGGAGCTGCACTAGTTTGTCATCTTTTGCTACATAAAGTTTTCTCCTCTATGCTTCCCTTTTGTTCATTGTGGAATGTATAGCCTACAGGCTAAGTCTGACTGTCCACTCTGCCATCTAATGACACTAATGATTATGTCTAGTGTCAGTGTGCAAATAAAACTCTTCAATGTAATGGACATGCCAGATTAAAACATACAAGTAATTCGTAAATGGGAAGAAATATAAAGACAATTTTAATAAGCCCTATGCTTGCTGAGGGCACCATTTGCCAATTTTGCTGGAAAAATGCCCAGTATTTTTCAGAAGGATCATGAGAACAAAGTCACCCTAAAATCTGTGAATAGGTATTTTTCTTTTAATATCTTAATATAAAAATGTACTCAGACTGTTTGAAAAAAAGTGACAAATTTGGTCACCCTAAAGTTTTTTCATAAATAATTGAGAAAATCAATTACTAAAAAAATATTATAAAAACTCACCTGTTTTGCATACCTCTACTTATTATATAGAATGTAAATGTAGTCAAAAGGAGGTAGGTGACTAGCTCCATTACAACAAAATCTGAATGTCTAGGCTATGGTTTAAAATGCTGTTTATATCCTTATGGTTGCCTATAGAGGCAGAATTACCTTTTAAACACAAATTCTTTCAAGAGTATGTTCCATTGACTTAACCTCTGTCTTCAGCAACCCTAATCAAATTTATTACATAATTTATTTTTCAGTTACTTATTTGTATAGGCTTATTGTGAGGCTTGTTACTTAGATGATAATAAGATATAAGTTGAGTCAGTCATACATGAATACTGGACTATAAGATATACCAACCCAGAGCTAGCTAGGTTCATACTAGCTTCAATTCTTGTAATTCAACAAGGTTTTGGAGAAATGGTTTTGGAACCATGTAGGCTTTAGTGTTAATACAATTAATTTTTTTTTTTTTTTAAATGCATTGAGATACCCTTACCCTTCCCTTGTCCCAGGAAATATCTTTGGTCAGATGTTAACTTAGGAAGTTGTATTATCATTGGTCTTGTGGACTTTAAATAATAATCAGATATACACTGGGGGGTGGAGGTAGTAAAGGATCGCCAAGAAAAAGATGAACAATGAAGAGTAGAAAACAGTGAGAGAACAATATGAGGGGGAGTAGAAAATGAGAAACTTTTCAGGACAGAATGCAAGAGGAAAAGATTAAAAGAAATTATCTTTTCTATCTTTTAAAGATTTTGTGGGAGAAATAAAGGTCAATGTAACTGAAAGCTCTTGAAATTGAAAGAGCTTTCCTATCAGGATGTTATTGAGCAATTCCATAAACCTTGAAAACAAATCTTTCTAAATAGACTCCGAACACCTTGCCACTGTTCTACTGCAGGTAAAAATCCTCTTTAAGTAGCAAGGTTGTTTGTATTCCCTCCTTGTCCCAACTTGCAATGTTTCAAAACATTCTACACCTGATAAAGAATTGGTGGAATATATTAAAAATATTTCAAAGTTATTAAAGCTATACAACAATTTGAAAAAGAAAGGCAAAACAAACTAAACAAAGAACAAAAAAGAAATATTGTTTCATTCATCTAAAAAATTAGATATAATTATTGATATTTTATAACTATTCTCTGCTAAGAAACCTATTTTATAGAAACAGTAGTCCTCGAGAGAGCTTTGTGTGGTAAGCAGATATGCAGTTAAGGGAAAATAGTTTGTTATCATAACAACTTCTTATTGACCCTTTTATCGAACACAAAAATCTCAGAAGTACTTTATATTTTAATGGTATTTTACAGAGTTATAAAGAGGACAGTGGAAGCAATACATAAAACTGCTTTTCCTATTTAGTTGGAAATACTTAGTACTCAGTTTCTGAAAAGCAGTTTTAATTTTCTCGCTGCATGCAGACAATAAGCAGATTTTCATGTTACTGGTCAAAAACTGTATTAGGAAGTCTCCAGCTTCTTAGTGAATTCTTGTTGTACCTTAACAGAGCTGAATGAAGCCTGTCAATACAGCTACAGCGGTGGCTGCAAGAGGTAGCAGTGTGCAAAACCAGACCCAAAGCAGAAGTGGAAAACTCGTCACAGTGGCTTCTCTTTAAAACCATGCTGAGATCATTCTTGAACAATCTTACCAGAACAACACTGTTTGGTTAATGTGCACCCCTCATAATAATGTTGATGCAGAACTGTACTTGAAAAATGTGAAAATCTCTGCTTCTGTATTCAGTAGCCATGCACTGTTGTCCAACCAAACATTTAAAAAACTGCAACAAATGGTCTTTCAGTGAGTGCATTCTACTAAAGAGTTCAGCACATCATGACAGCCTTCTCTGATGTGCAGCAAAGTGTGCAGTCCTGGTCCCAGATACCACACATTAGAAAAACATTATGAACGGGGACTGTTTAATTGGGTTAGGTCTTGTCTAGGTCTAACACAGACACATTTACTATGTGTTTAGCTTAAAATAACTGTATTAGGTTTTTCAGTTGCACCAGTGAAGCCTTGGGGGAACAAAAAGGCTTGTGCATGTTTGGACACAATTTTCTGCGAGGTAAGGGAATAAGGCTGATGGGATCTGACAGTGCTGAATGAGGATGGGATAAATTCACAGACAGAAGTAGAATTTGAAGTTTAGTCACAGCATATACAAAGGCTCTTGTCTTAAATCGTCTATCTATCTTTCACTGTGACAGGTCCCTGGAGATGCTTCTCTTCACCTTTGTTAATCACATGCAAAGGATCAGAGTTAGACAAGCAGATAACTGATCTTTATTGTCCACAAACTAATGCCTTCAAGGTCTGTGCTGCAGTTGCTTCTCCAGCAAATCTGTTAAGTTTATTCTCAGATTCCCTTTATTGGCATTTAGTTCATTGTTACTATCTGCTGGATTATCCATTTTTTTTTCCCAATTAAAGCAATCATTAGCACTCTGTGTTGAGTTTGAAGGGCATTAGGATATTTTTGCGGCCTGAACATTTTAGACATCTGGATAATACTAACTGCAAATGGTCTGGGTGCAGATGGGAATTTCTTTTTCCTGCTTTAGATTTATCCTTTTTTAATTGGGTTCATGTATCTTGGTTAATGTGCACCCCTCATAATAATGTTGATGCAGAACTGTACTTGAAAAATGTGAAAATCTCTGCTTCTGTATTCAGTAGCCATGCACTGTTGTCCAACCAAACATTTAAAAAACTGCAACAAATGGTCTTTCAGTGAGTGCATTCTACTAAAGAGTTCAGCACATCATGACAGCCTTCTCTGATGTGCAGAGTCTTGTAAATATTATAGGAAGGCTTTCTGTTTGTGCCAGTACTGCTGGATCAGTACTACAGTAAAGAGGGGGTGACGGACCAGGGGGTGTGTGTTAATGGCAAGGAATAACTAACCTGCGAACCAGCAGCATGGAATTGAGATTCTGACCCTTCTTCTACTGTTGTCTGGTCTATCCCTCGGTCTGGCAGCCAATCTGCCCAGAGCAGATTGCAGATTTATCTAAGAAAAGACATCAGGAGCTCATTCTATTTCACCATTGCCTAAGCTTTTACTTTCCTCATTGATTATTAATAAGAAAAGGAAATAGGTAGGATAACATCTAATTTGGGAAAAAAAAATGCTTGCAACAAAATGCAGTGAAGACTTTTTACTGAAATCCTCCATCTTCTGAAGGGAGATATTTGCCTGTTTACTGTCTATGCATAATGCTTGAATATATTCTGCTGAGTCAAACATCTCAGGTCTGGTTTACCCTTTGTGAACACATTAGGATGGTGCAGGCACATGTGTGTGTTCATGCATGTTGCAAGAATATTAGGTCAATATTTTGTCTGACAACACAGAATGATTTTTTTTTTTCTCTGTTGGACCAATTCCCTTTTTGTGCAATCTCTATTATTGATAGTAGTGTTGTAAGATATGTTTATCTTCTGCTCCTTCAACTCACTACAAGGCGACAAACAGGGCATCTCCAAGGAAAACCTACTAGGAAAAACTTGCTATGAGGTGAGTGGAGACCAGTGATGAGTGGCACTCCTTGGGGCTAGGTATGGGGAACTCATGAAGTTCAACAAAGCCAAGTGCAAGGTCCTGCATATGGGTCAGGGCAAGACCAAGCTCAAATACAGGCTGAGCAGAGAACTGATTGAGACCAGCCTGGTGGAGAATGAGTTGAGGGTTTTGGTTGACGAGAAGCTCAACATGAGCCAGTAATGTGCACTTGGAGCACAGAAAGCCAACCGCATCCTGGGCTGCATCAAAAGAGGCATGGCCAACAGGTTGAGGAAAGTGATTCTGACCCTCTACTCTGCACTGGTAAGACCTCACCTGTAGTACTGTGTCCAGCTCTGGCATCCTCAGCATGGGAAGGACACGGACCTGTTGGAATGGGTCCAGAGGAGTGCCAAGAAGATGGTCAGAGGATGGGAGCACCTCTCCTATGAAAACTGAGAAGGCTCAACATACCTCCTCCTATGAAGTCTGAGAGAGTTGGGGCTGTTCAGCCTGGAGAAGAGAGAAGAGACCTCTGCAGAGACATTATAACAACCTTCCAGTACCTAAAGGGAGCCTACAGGAGGGATTGAGAGGGACTCTTTATCAGGGAGTGCAGTGATAGGACGAGAGGTAGCAGTTTTAAACAGAAAGAGGTGAGATTTAGATATTAGCAAGAAATTCTTTACTGTGAGGATGATGAGACACTGGAACAGGTTGCCCAGAGAAGTTGTGGATGCAAGGCCAGGCTGGATGGGGCTTTGAGCAACCTGGTCAAGTGTGAGGTGTCCCTGCTCAGGTCATATTATCTTTAACGTTCGTTTCAGCACAAAACTTTCTATGATTCCATGATTAATGTATAGTCTTCAGCTAAGCATAACAGCATAATAAACTTTATTTGCTGTCTTTCTGCAGACTACCACCAACATTTTCAGCTTTTTTTTTACCCTTCCAAAGTACAAAATTGTAGGAGGCTAGGCACATTTAAGTTTTGTCTGTGGAACTCCCTGGAGGTGAGCTGTCCTCATAGCACAGGAGCCATAAGGAGGATTGTGTGAACACCAGCCTGTGCATCTCTGCTGCTTCATGACCCTAACGGATGTGATCAGGCAGCAGGAGGGAGGCCACGAGGTTGTGCTGCAAAAGCAGTGGGAAGGGGGGCGTAGAAGGATATTTTTGGTTGTGTGAAGGTCTGCGGGCCTGGGAAGGTCTGCCTGTGCTTGTAGTTGTTCTGGCTTTGGTTTAGCAGATTCATGGATTTTGGTGTTTTGTTACTCTGAAGACAGCTGCTATCCTCACTGACAAATCTAGAGTCATCACAGCAGTTCTCTCTCTTTGACTCTTGTTTCAGAATATGATTTAAGAAAGCATTTCAGAGCCTCAATGAGGTCAATAAATGGTCCCAATGGTACTGATATGCAAATCTTTTTTTTTTTAATACATTGCTGAATCAAGTTCTTAGGTCTTATTTCTAACCACAGTGGTAGAACCGCAGTTTTCCTGCTAACCGCTTCCCCATACCAAAGAGATTTCATTTGGGAACAACTAATGCTTTCCCAGTAAACTAGAGTATTCCTGTGCTTACTAAATATGCTAGTCAGTTGCTAAGAAGAATAATGAAACCTTAAGTGTACATAAGAATGATTTATGGCATAATGTGAATTTACAGCCCATTACGGGAAATAATTACATTCCACTAATTACAAAATTTAATAGTCACTCCAGCCTAGGAAACAACAGTATGAACAAGCAGATTTGCAGCCATGCAGTCAGAATTGTGAACTACATGAGAAGCAGTTAGCTGAAAATCAGTTTGCCATTTAACCCCAGCTCAATTCAGAGATCTAATTTATGACAAAGTTATTACTGAATTAGTTTTTTCCATGGTAAACTTTTCTAGAAACTTGGAGGAAACTGGATCATTAAAGAGACCAACAAGAAGTGCTTTTAGAAACTTACTTCATCAGCCTTCAAGTCCACCATGGTTCCAGGAGGAAAAACAAGATTAATTTTACCCATAGCGTGGGTGGTTTGTGTAATTGGTATATACGATTATATTTCATCCTATGGGGTGCAAAACCGATCTTTTGTCACACACTGTCACTTGCAGTGGGTAAGCAGTGTAGGACTTCTTTCCTTTGAACTGTATAAATGATTAGTAACTGTCAGAATCAGTTTTGTAAATGTGGAGAATAAAGCTCAACGTGTCTGCTCTGAGATTTTCAGCTGAAAAGTAGAAAGTTTTTATTATACTCTTTGATACCTGATTCACCTGTTGGGTGCTTGACAAGGCTGCACACAGTGGTCTTGGCCTGCAGTAAGCCTACATGTGAGATATAGAACCTAGGAGACAGGTTTTATACTAGGATCTGTTTAATAAATCAGAAAAATTGACAAGGACAATTTTCGTTTGATAGAATAGCATCTAATAAGAATGGGAGCATGTTAACTGAAATAAAGAATTTGATCCAGCTTGCATTCTGCTTAGGGAACTGAATGTGATGCAAAACGAAAAACTGCCAATTATGTGGAGTACTCCGTTTAAGCTTCATAGTGACTCCTATGATTTTTAAGAATAGCTGCCTGACAGATTATTTGTTCTATATTGGACTCAGGGAAGTAAAATAATCTTTCACTGACAAAAAGGTTGGAATTTAGCAAGATTCGGGTGGCAAGAGCAGATTGTAAACAAATTGTCAGTCAGTGGGCATATAATGGAAATGAATGGAAAAACTGTTATTTTTGGATATATGCATGTCCAGAAGAGAAGTTAAATGATAATACTGTCCAGAGATGATGAATTTTCTTGGAGAATGAGGTAACTTCAAGAGAACAATCAGTTAAAACAAGTTAAACAAGTGCTCATTTAAACGTGACTACAGCTTTTGTTTCCGTAACTTTATATGTTCACATCAGTGTGAAGCTGGAAAAGCAGTATTTGAGCTGGTAGTAGATACTAGACGCTCTTCTCACATTCATAAGGTTGCAAATGATGCTCTTAAACTCATCAAGACATAGCAGAAAATAACTATAGTCTTTTCCATAAGTATAGAACACCAAAAATCTTTCGATGTATTCAAAGTAAAAAGCATTCTATGAAAACATAAGTTCCTTAACTACTTTCACTTTGCAAACAGCTGTTCTGGGATGAAGGTTTTTTCATTTTTATTTTTATTTTGAAACATACTGCAAATTTAAGATTTTACTAAAGGTGTTTTTCCAGCTTAAACTGGAAAATGAAAACAGTCTTATTCCAGAATGACAATATACAAGTTTAAATGCCTTTGAGCCTCACTCTTATAGCTCTAGCCAAGCTGGTTCATCTAACCGTCTTTCATGGAAGCTCGCAGCATGACATCTCAAAGGCTGATAGGCTACCCCCATCAAAATACATACTGTCTTTTGGAGAAAAAAAATGTATCTATCATGGTATTATATTGCTTTTTGAATTTGAATCTAATATTCTTGATTTATTTCACTGTATATGCATTTGGAATCATACGATAAAGCAAGCTGAATAAAGGTGCAAGCAGTATCACTTGTTTCACTGTTTTCACTAAGAAAACAGTCACTTGCAATTTGAGGGCTTCTTTGGTTGGGTTTGTTTCTTTGATGCTGCTGCATTGAACCATGCAGTGTGGGTAATATTATTTATTTTCTGTATCACACAGTAAGATGCTGTCTTGGTATCTGAGAAAAAAGAATACCTATCAAAAAAGTAAAGCAAGTTCTATTTTGTTCATGTCTATAAACAACCTGGATCTGATGTCAGAGGAATTGTGAAAGACTGAAAGCAGCATCAAGTCCACACTATATGTATATGCTAACCTTCCCTCCACAGCCCAGTCGTCTTCTGGAAGTCAGTATATTCTTCGATCTTGATTCAGCTCTTTCTGTCTCTCATCTGCTGCTTGCCTAACTTGCTTGCCATAAAATTATCATGTAAGAGTGCCAAAACTTATCTACCTTTAATTCTCTGTTAATTAATCCAATTCCATCATGTCCTATGAAGTCCAGACCTTATATGAAAAATGCATTTTCTTTTCTACCTGCTAATCTGCATGCACGTTGAGGTAGCTGCACTTTTCCTATGCAATTTTGGGATTGGCTATTTACTTAAAGGACCCTTTCAAAAAACGGTAAAATGAAAAAAAGATGCAGAGAAACCACAAGGACATTCAGTTATATGATGGTACTTGAAGTTCCATTTTGGAATTTAAAGTCTAAAACTATCTTTTTTAATAAATTCACCTTTCCAGGACTACAAATACAAGGCTACAGTTGTTGAGTTTTACCTCTGTTTACAACCTGACTGCAGCAAATTGTAATAAGCTTGAATAAGTATTTTCACTGTTGTTCATTTAAATAAATACTTGCAAAATTAGAAGGTCAGATCCTGAGTTTTTCCAATTAGCTAGAGTACAAATGAGTCTTGATTTATACCATCTGGCCTGAGATCAGTAGTTCATAACTACTCAACACTTCATATTCAGTCGGCTTGTAATGACAAGCAGTCTAATTGCTGTTTCTGTGCCCTAAAAGGTGATCATCTTTTAGGTAAGTTTTTTGACATAAAAGCTTTAACAGAAAGATTGTTACAATATTAGGTAGCCTTGCTACTGACTGTCTTTCAAAACTGAAAAATACCTTTTACTACAATTCCAGCAAAAGCTGCTTACCTTAATGATTGATGCATACTGTCAGCAGTTGCTAAATGATACAGTGATTCAAATGAGTTAGCTGGTATATGAGCATTGGCCTGAAATTTATGTCTGACAGAAAATGGCGTGACCAGACTCCAAAACAGACAGCATTTGAGTTAACAGTTGATCTGTAATTACCATTGCAGGATGCTGTAACTGTTAGACAACAGTCTTTCCACTCCTGTTCTGCAGCCTTGGTACTCTTGGGTATATTTGGGCATGTTCACATCCTATAGTGTTAGTACTGGAGACATCACATGCCTTAAATATAATCTTATTTGATTATGTAGATGATGTTTCTCGTCAGCTGTAACTTCTCCTTAAGGCCTTGAACTTGATATACACTTTAGCTTTACCTAGATCTGTACATATTAGAAAATATATATAAAAAAAAAAAAACAACAAAAAAACAAAACTAGGAAACCTCTGTGTGAATTACAAAAGCAACATGTCCAGGAGTGAGCAGTATAAAGTGTGTCCTACTTCAGAAAACTTAGTCAGGTTAGTGCAACCTGTCTTACTGAGAGTGCTGCTGAATAAAGACTTGCAGAAGTAACCACTCTGGTGTGCCAGACTTTTGAGTGCTTGATCTTGAACTCTTTGAATTCCTTTTAGTGTTCTGGTAATAAACTCTACTTTCTACATTTGGTAGATTGTGCAATGCCTATTACCAGCGTAGCTGTTTGAGCATGCCCAAAACCACGCTTTTAGAAAACTATGTTTGCAGTTAGCTTGTTTGCAAACAGTAAGAGTTGATAGATGCTAGCATTCAGTAATTCAGCACCATACATACATTATTATTAATCAAGTATTAATTAGTTGCACTTATGAGAATTCCTCTTATCTTTATCTGATCTTATTCCTAAACCTCTATTGCAAATGTAATCATATCCACAGGTCTTGAAGTACTATCATAATATTTGCTACCAGCACACACTTTTAGTCAAGACTCATTTGACATCAATCCCGTATGTAAAATTCCTATATATTACTTTTTATAGAGACTACAGTGTCTGAAGCTCCTTGAATACACTTATTTGTGCATGCATGCACAGAGCACAAATAGACCCACCCAAGTTACCCAAAAAGATATAACAACTAGACTCATCCAACTCAATAATTGGGACATAGGGTTTCATTAATTTGGGCCACTGGCTTAGCTGGTGTAGAGATCTCATTTTTCATTTAGTATTTATTAGAATGCTTAAAGGTTTAGTTGTGTAAGTCATCTGTACAGAAATTTATTGTGAATTTGTAACTGATTTCAGATGATCTCTCTATGCTTTCAAAAGTAATGGCTCCTGAATAAAAATAAAGGTCCTTACACAGCCTGTATCCTTAAGTAATCAAGATAAAAATGGAGTGTTGCTGAGGTAAAAAGGACTTATAATTGATCAAGAAAGAGACTGTAGAGGGGCTTGAAGTTAAGCTTCTCTTTTACTGCACCTAAAGTTGTTTAGCCAAAAACTATCCTCTAACCTCTCCTTATTTATTGAACAGTAAATTGTATGTTTGAAAATATGCTATCTGCACAACTTAGTAGATTTTCTTTTATCCTTTCCCGACGTCAAAAACTCAACCAAACTGAACATTCAGTAGACCTGAGAAAATTCATTCTCAGTGCTCATTCAACCTAACTTCAAGAATGGAAGTGAAATTATTAGCTATTTTCATATATACTGCCAGGCAAGCAGCAGATGGTCAGTATAACCACGCTATACTGCTAAATAAAACAGGTCTAAGGACTGTTTTCTTGTGGCTAGATTGATCCTTTCAAAATAACTGCAGATCACCCAACTTCTCTGGACCCCATCTAACGTGTAACAAATAAGATAGTATTTGTATATAGGGGTGGGTGTGTTCTTGTGTGTGTGCGTGTACCCATTTCAGTTCAGAGTGATGTTTTCATAGCATGAAACTGAGGATAGGTATCACACACTCCTGAGACATGCTCTCTGTGCATTCATGGGTGTGTAGGGAACCAGCTTCCCTCACTATTGTCACAAGAATTTGGGAAATATATACATCAAACAGTTTCTGTAGGCAGTGTATGCACAAATGATTTCCTTGCACTAGGAAAGGTAATCTTAGGGAAAGCACCCGAATGTTGGTGTATGGCAGAAGTTTAAAATAGTTCTGTTTTGGTGAAGCCAGCAATTTCTCTTGTAAATTGAGGTCTTTATCCTCTAGGATGAAGTACTGATTTGCAATTCCATACTGCAACATCTGCCCTTTAATCTGTTGAAAAGAAAGGTATTTTACATTGAGGCTGAGTGATACTTATTGTTGGGTAGCGTTAACTTGTGTGCTATTAAAACTGTAATTGGATTACTATTTCATAACATTTTCAAATTCTTACTTTTGCCACCCGAATCATTCATGTACCAGACCATTTTGTTTTGCTGTTTTTTCCCCTTTCTCAGATACTTTACTCTTGCAATCTGAAATGTATGTATCCAAGCTATTGATTGTCTCAAAAATCCATTATTACTAGGTAGATACCAGCAGCATTACATCTGAAGTTGACAAGCAGATGATGGATTGTTCTCATTAAACACTGATCTTTTAAATGGTATCCCAAACTTCCAGCGATTAAAATTAGGATTCAAAGTTTGAAAAGAAGACTGGAAAGATTAAAGCTTTCCATGGCCCAGAACTAAAGCCCAAGTACAGACTAAATAATGAATTCTTACCTAATGTTTATGGAGGTTTAGGGGCTTTTTGCTTTCAGCTGCTCTGAGATCACTGTTCTATAATTTTATTTTTTTTTTTCACAAAAAGCAGCATAGAATAAAATTATTTTAGTCAGGTTAAAACTTGCCA
This sequence comes from Nycticryphes semicollaris, assembly GCA_013400055.1. Classification (NCBI taxonomy): domain Eukaryota; kingdom Metazoa; phylum Chordata; class Aves; order Charadriiformes; family Rostratulidae; genus Nycticryphes; species Nycticryphes semicollaris. The sequence continues at coordinate 947,612 of VXBJ01000740.1, read as the reverse complement.
AGGGCAAATTAACTGAGTTACCTACTTGGGTGTATTAATTTCTGTAAATTCTCTTATGAGTTCAGAATTTTCATGTTACGTGTGAGTTATAGTGTACATGTATTCTAAACGATTAACAGCACCTTCTTTAGTGTGGGTCAAGAAACTTAAATCATTATTTTTGTAGAAAAGAAAAAAGTGTTTCTAACCCTGAATGTAGTTTTGAGGAACTAATTGTTATTTAAAAAAATGTTTTTCATAGCAGAAAGTGAGTTAAAAGTTGTACCCTCATGAATCTGCCCAAACAGGGATAATGCTGTGACACACTCTGGTAGCTCACGGGAGACGAAAACTGTCTGGAGATCCCAGCTACCCGGGAAGAGTTTATATGTGAGACACTTAAACTATAACTCTGATGATGCATGACAGTGCCAGGAATTGTCTCATGCTAACTTCAAGCACTCTGGTTTTGCCTGAAAAATGTCAGCATTACATCTCTCATCAGATTTTATTTTTAACAGCTGATAACAGCTCATAAAGGATTTAATAATTTCAAATTTTGTTTTATTCTGCCACTCTGATCTGATATCACTTCCTTGCATAGTATTGCTGCACTATTCTTGAAGCATTTTTCTAAACCACTGTAGCTGGACTGCAGAGAGAGTAAGCTTTAATGAAAGTTTATTTTAGACACAATGCCAAAAGAGTAAAAGAAAAAATGCAATTTTCTCTCAGTCTTTTAAAGGAAAAGGAATTTTTTCCTTCCTGAATTACTGCTAAGTTTAGATCTCTGCAAATCAAGATAGTCCAGTTCTGTTTCAAAAAACAGACACTCACTGCCACTTGCTAGCTGAAGGGGCAAATAAGCCTACTGATGTGGAACAAGAGAGTCTGTGTGCTTTGTGTGCTATGAGCTAAACATTTGCAGTGACACATGCTATGGTCCAGGGTAGAAAAAGACCCTGTAAATGATCTGGTGCTGCCAAGGCATGTGACATTTCAGGGAATGAATGACCATCTGCACATAGACATCTTTCTGTGCTTGGACAACACCTGGGTCAAGGTGGAGTCTGATCAGGCCACACTTGGTAGCTTAAATTGTTCCAGGATTTTCAGATTCAATCACTGGCTGAAGTTTTCCCCAGTGTGGGTATAAACACATCCTGACATTCTGGCTAATGGAGGGATTGACAGCTCTGTGTTTAGAATCCAGTAAAATCTCTCTCTTTATCCTCCTGAATACACCTTGTGAAAGATTCTTCATCTGTGCACCATTACCTGCCAGGCAAGATACTGTGACATTCCCTCTTTTTTCCCTTGAGATATGTTTTCCTCTTAAAAAGACATGGGGGAAGGGTTTTCAGAGATGTGCCTAAAATGCCACACTTCATAAAGGCATTATGCTTTGATAATCTTCTTCCCAGCACCTTTTTCAACTGAACGGTGCATCAGGCTCCTGTCAGAAGCCACTCTTCATCACAAGGTATGCCGTCCCTCAGCAGGCAGTCCAGCCGTGACATGGAGGAAATAACAGCTTGCCATCTATTCAGAGGTAGAGTCACCTTGGAGAATCCGTGCTACCTTTATTTTTCTTCCTTGAAAATACCATCTAGTGTACATAAGCCTATAATATTTTTTCATTGCAAGCTGCAATTTGGTTGCACTTTTTTTGGTTGCTGTCATAAATGAAAATGCTTTAGATGCAGATCTTAAACTGACTTGAAACAAGAATGAAACAGTAGAAATGAGGATCAGCAGACAAATGGTAAAAGAATGATTGTAATTTCTTAAAAGAAGACTGTCCTATAGCTATACATGATAAAGTATGTATGTATTAATTCAGAGTGGCTATATCTTAGTAAATGCTAACTTACATTTATTTAGTTGATTATACTTTTATATTTTTGATTTGTATTAAACTTTGTCTGCAACTTTGATTTAATCAGGAAAGCCTAAAAAAGAGAATTCTAAAATTTGTAATTAAGGCTTACAATTTAACAAGTCTGAATTTTTTGTAGTCATCATATTGCTGGGGAAAAAATTCTAAAAAAAGGGAATTGCTATTTTTAATTAGTGAAATATCTTTCTGGGGCATGGGACTACTGGTTCTTACTCATTTTTACAGCCGTACTATATGAAGAAAACTGTTTCCATTCCTCAGATAATTCTATACTTTAAATTAGTCTCTGAACAGGAATACTTTAATGAACTGACATGGAAAAAAAAAATCTACCTTTAAAACAAGCCTGTCTGCAAAGAGGCTGTGGCTGTAAAAACCTGCGGTAACTCTTTAAACTACTTACTCATATTAGAAATCACTGTTTCTAGAACTTCACTGGTTAAAAAATCTGAATTATTTTATTTAAATTTTAGAAAATATAATGAGTAATAGGTAAAGTAGCAAAGGATTTATTATTTTTAAATCATACTGATACATTAATCTGAAGTAAAAGAAATAACTTTTTTAAAATACAGTCAGTTGAAATACTAAATAATTGGTTTTATATTAAAACTAAATGTTTCCTTAACAAAGCTTTCTTCAGAAAGAGATCCCCATTGCAGGTTGCATATCAATATTGTACCTTTATGTGTGTACTGTCTCCCAGAAACTTCATTATTTTCAGCCCAGATATCCACTTTTGAAGAATTTGGAAAAACTTCTTCCCCGTGAGAAGTTAGTTTTATTTAAAAAAAAAAGAAAAAACAAGCCAAACCAAAAGCCCTTAAACCCCAAAACAACAAAAAAGCAGAAACCCGTTACTCTGTTTAAATTTAGTTCACATGGAGATCGAGGTACACAAACACCGTCTGAGAGGTTCTGAAGCTTTTATTTAAATTCAGATGAATGTTAGCACAGCAGTAATAGTAATAATAAGGGATTAGCATTGTATAATGAAGTAGGAGCTTTTTGCAGTGCAACAGTATCATAGCCTCTGTAGTGAATGATTGCTATGGTTACTCAAAATGGTATGTGCCCTAAGTATGCTGGAGAGGTTATGACAATAAAGCAAGAAGTCATAGGAATTAGTGAGTTTTTCATTATTATCATTGTAATGGCTCCCCAGTGGGCAATGTGCACTAGGAAAAAACTCAAACACTCTGAAAAGTAGTTAATATGAACACACTGCTACCTTTCCCTCCCTGGTTAATAAGTCATCTACAGATGAAGTACCAGAAGGCCCTAATCTATGCTAAACTAAGCAATTTCACTTCACATGCTAGCTGAACTGCAGGCTACATTCTTGTCTCACTAGAGTCACTACAGTGAGACAAGAAAGAAGAAAAAATGCTGGAGGACCTACTTGAGGGAAAAAAAATATTTAAAGCAAAAAATAACAGTTGGAGAAGCAAAGTTTATGGAAAAAAAAAAAAAAGCAAATTTCTTTGCCACCAACCACAAAACTTTTGCTGTTTGCAAGAAGAGTGTAGGACCTTTCTGAGTTCTTCTGCAAGCTTAATGTAAGCCTACTTACAAACTCCTTTTGTAAGTAAAGTGAAGTCAAAAGAGGTCACAGATGTGCTAAGAAAAGTCACTTGCATAAATTCTGCAGCTTTTATCTAGTAACATCCCTTTTGGCATTTTAACCTCATAGTCCCTGAGACCTGCAAGACCATGAATAAACTCAAAATAAATAGAATAATTTAATACCCCCAACCTTAAATATGCATAGATCATTACTTGTCTCCCTCCTCCTAGGCTCTCTGCATACTGTGAATTAGTATTTTTTTTTCATGTAGTGGTTTCTTTTTTTTTTTTTTCTAGCTTAATCCGTGGATCCCTGTATTTGCTTTCACAGCAGTGTGGTTCCAAAGCGTTCTCAGTTCATTGATCTGGAAACATTTTTTTATTAAATAATTCCAACAGAGATCCTCGCAAGCATGCAAGATGCACTAAATTTCAGGAGACACAGAATAATCTAATTATGATACTTTGGCATATCATTCCTGGAGTGACTTCTACTTAATCCCTACAATAACCCAAAACACTGAAGGTTTTGCCTGGATTTTATTTTTCCTTTTACGTTCTAAACATTAGGTGAAATGATTCTTATACTGAATTCTGTTTGCGTTTTCCCATTTAAGCTGCATATGTGTGTTTGTGAGGTGAAATCAAAGCAGGAGCAGCCATGAGATGGCAGGATGTCAGGCCACAGTCTCTTGGCTAGTTGCTACTTGGCTTTAAGAAGGACTTTGCAAGAAAGTAGCTACTTTTACCAGGAAGTTTTAAAGTAGGAGGAAGATTTAGCCAGCTAAGCTCAGAAGACCATCATAACAACAGAGCAGCTGGTGGTTATTAAAGGATTTATAACAAGGTTAAGTAGCGGTACTAAAGGTGTTTAGCACAAATTCCTGTTTCTCCATCATCTTTTAGGTGTCCCTAGCCCCAGTAGCAAACAGGCAGGAGGCAGAGAATTATATCCTTGCAAAAAAATCCCCGAAACCAGGAAAAATATTTGGGATGGACTAGGGAAAAGAACAATCTGATTATCTATCAAAAACATTACTCCTCCTATAATGAATATTCCATACATTTTACTTGTTATATTTTGTTAGTACTGTTTTCAAGTATATCAGAGATGGACTTTTTTTTTTTTTTTTTTTTTAAGGAACTGTGAATTTTAAAATTACCTAAATTTTGATTTAAAGCAATCCAAATGTCACAATTCATTTTCAAAGCTAAAGCAGGTTGGGCAGCATACTCAGACAGAACTTACATTTCTTAGAGATAGAGCATAGTAAATCAACTAGTGCAACACACATAAGAAGGTAATATGTTCTTGAGAATCAAAGGATGTGTTTTGGTATCTCCTATAAATCATGAAGACAGATACTTCAACTTTGTTAGTGCTGAAGTTATGAATTATAATAGAAGGCACCAACAGCATAATAAAATCCCACTCAGAGAATGGCCTCTTTCAACCCTGATAACCAGATTGATTCAGTTTCCATAAGCAGATGTTGTAAACTCTATAAAACATTTTGGCCATATCTCAGAAGGAAGCAGTCAACATTTGCTGACACAGCCATTTAATATGTCATTCTCAGAAGTTATTGTCAGAGTTACATTCATAAAATTATACAAAAACCTTGGGATCAGAAATAAGCCATAGAAACAGGAATACAGTGTAAAATAGTGTAATAGTGTAAATGTCTTTTAAGCTATTTTTATTCAAAAATCAGTCTTCCCTTCTCAGAAATATACTGGAGTTAATAAAGGTAATAAATTCAAATTAAGGAACTGACTTAAATCTGCAATGTCCTTTGTCTATCACTAAAGCCTGAAATGCAGTAACTTCTCCTTTTCTAGTTAGGTGTTCTCACTTGCTTTATTTCATACCACTCATCATAGCTGCACTCATTCTGTAGTATAATCAGAAATACACACAACTTTTATGCCTAAATTGGAAATCGGGGACAATCACCTTTGTTCAGGTTGTGTTACAATTCATAACTAAAGAAAATTTATACTCTGCTGGGCAGAACTCAACAAAGAGTATTCCATTACCTCCATTCACCTCTAAAGAAATGTTAAGGCTTGAAGACTCCTCCACCTTTCTCACTGCAGGTGCCTTCTGAAGAGCCAAGCTATTGCTTTCTCATTTCAGGGGTGTCTCTATTGCTAACGATTCCTATTCACTGTTTCTGTTTTCCACAAGCTCAACTCTCTTCCCAGCCTTAATTTTTGACCAAATAAAAGGAAAAGCATAGGATTGTGGGGTTTAAATTTTTAGATTTTGTAACAGTGAGGCACAGGTTGAAATGTCCTAAAAATCACTGAATGCAGTGCTCCATGCAATGCCTCCTAAAAGGTTGAAGTATGAAGAAAAGAGGCAACCAGACAGTCTACCGGTGAAAACTTTGTGGACGTCCATTGAGTTTCCCTTAGAACTTAACTGCAGTAGCTGGGCTTACTACATCTAACATACAAATCTGTCTAATTTCATATTGAAAAAGATTTCTGTGGAGACCTACTGAAACAAAACTATTGCCTGTCTTTGAGGGAGATGTGTGGCGAGACAAGGCTGTCTGCTAATATTTAAATCTCAGTGGTGAAGAGGAGGGCTTCCTTCAGATCAAACAAGAAAGTGTAAATAGAAAAATAGCACGCATTTAAAGAAGTATAATATTGCTGAATGCAGGAAAAGATCCATGACAATGAGATTTATTATGCTGTGGAGCAGTCTTCTGGAGCAAGATGTGAAATCCCCAATCTTTTAGCACAATTTAAGGCTCAGTGGCAAAAGAAGATATATTGTATGGAAGAAGTCTTGCTCTGACAGGAAGATAAAACAGATGAACTGATAGATCTTTTACAACTGCAAATCTATAATTCTCTGTCTTGGAGGTCCCTGTTGCTTAATTAGTTCCATTAGTTTCAGCTGAACTGTTAAGATGTGGTAGTTATTGTGCAAAGTAAAATCAATAGACGTGTGTCTGTACTGCACTGTAGGCTACACTAGACTGCATGCAGTATAAGATGGGAGAGGAATTCACTAGCAATGTAAAATTGTGACGTTGAAAAAAAAAATAAAAAAAGGAAACCTGCTAAAATTTAGAAGTGGCAAAATATCTCCTGCGCAAAAAGCTTATACTGGAGAACATAAAACTTGCAGTTATGCTATCCTATATAACTAAGTTCTGGTAGAGAAATTACAGTTACAATAATGGAGGTCGTAAATAGGACACCAATTGCTGACCACCAGTTTCTAAGGAGGAAAAACAGGCAAGTGTATGAACAATTGTGATTTTAATACAGACTAAACTACTATGTAATGTTTCAAATTTGTATAAATTAATGTATAGTGGTTGAACAAGTTTATTAGTATGGCAATTGTAGTACTAGTAATCTAATGTGCAATAGCTCTGTTCAGTCCCTGTTTTAATTTCCAGTTAAGGGGAACTTAACAATCATGTCTAGGGATATTTGGAGATATATGGAGATACCTAGAGAACAAGTCCAATGAGGAGAGGCTGAGGGAACTGAACATGTTTAGTCTGGAAAAGAGGAGGCTGAGGGGACACGTCATTGCCCTCTACAACTGAAAGGAGATTGTAGAGTTGTGTTAGCCTCTTCTCCTGAGTGAATAATGACACGACCCAAGGAAATAGTCTGAAGTTGCAGCAGAGAAGGTTTAGATTAGATAAAAGGAAGAATTACTTTACTGAGAGGGTGGTCAGGCACTGGAACAGCCTGCCCAGGGTGGCTGTGGAGTCACCATCCCTGGAGGTACTTAAGACACTTAGATGTGACACTTCAGGGCATGCTGTAGTACCTGAGATTGTTCGGTGTGGTGGTTTTTGTTATGGAGGGTTTTTTGGGATGTGATAGTGGTTTTGTCAGTGTATAGTGGTGGTGGCGGTGTGTTGTTTTTTGGGGGGTTTTGTTTGTTTGTTTGTTTTGGGTTTTGATTTTTGTTTGGTCAGCTATGTTTGGGGTTTTTTTGGGTTGGTTTTTTGTTATAGTTGAACTCAATGATCTCAAAGGTCCCTTCCAACCATGAAGAGTCTGTGATATGTCATTGTACTGAAATCTTTCTGAAATTCTGAGGTTCTGTTGAGTTCCAGTTCTATTCAGTGAGCTTCAGCTCATGCTCATGAAGAGAGCACTCTTTTCTACCAGGACAATGAAGACAGGCACAAGCTGTTTCTTTCATATTATAACTGGAAGACTGCCATCAACAGAAGCTCCTCTTTCTTCCCTCCTGCCGCTCAACTTTTTACTTTTTATTTTATTTGTGTGAAAAAATCCCGAAAGATCTCAAGTGATGGGACCACAAGCCTCTTTATCTCTGAGACTGTTTACTTGGGAGTTTTGCAACAGGAAAGATGACAACTGATGGCACCAGACTTCATGTCTGCTCAGCACCTGAATTCTCAGTTGGGATAACTAGTGGAAGGTGGGACAGTTTAAATTGTATGAATACTTGAGCAAACTGATAATAGGTCATTTCAACAAATGTTAAAGCAGAATAAGAGAGAATTTACAGCTTCACTGTCAGATAAGAGAAGACTTTATTTACAGGAAAAAAAGATACTGATGGTTTTCTTGAGAAATGCAGGGTTTATTCCTATAGATTCAGAGATTTCTTTAATGTTTTATTACATTCTACCTATTTCATTGCATATAGGACAGTTCTATTCTTTATGAGGACAGACAGGACAGCATTTTGTCAGCTAAACAGAATTTAATGGTTATTGCAAGGTAGTGAGCTTCCAGGACTCATTGTTTGAGAAACACCTAGAATGCTTGCATTAAGAAAATTCAGAATATTGTATTATAGTGACCACTGTCATGGTTAGACACATCACTTACACTCAGAAAATGCTATTAGGTCTATCTGAATTGCAAGTCATAGGTTGTTATTGCACTATGGAATTTGTTTATCGATGCTTGTTTTTAAAAAAGTGACTTAAATAATGCAGAAAGTAACATGAAAAATAAGAAGCTAATCTTTCCTCAGATTACCAGTGTTGCTGCTCTTTCTCTTAAAACACATTTATTTCATTTGCCCATTTGTAAGCCAGGGTAATGATTGTAATGTACTTTCAATTTTTAAAATCTCCTTATTTAAAAATTTGTATTTTCAGCCCTCCATTCCTATCACCACTTTTAACCTGCCATGAGAATTCAAAATATTAAAGGATGCAGATCTTTAATGAATGTAAGTTATTTTTCCTTATAACATAATTGTCCAGATCATTTTGATGCTTCAAGGCAATGTCTGAGCAGCTGTGAAAAAAATTTACATGTCCACCGAGTGCAATATTGTACACAGTGGAAGCATCTGCAGGGAAAGCCTGCCTGGCTGAATGTACTTACAGCTCTGCGCAATTAAATAAGGTGTGTATTCTGCAAAAATGTGCTGTTCCACAAGTAAACAGCTTTCCAAGATGGATGAGTATGTAAAGAGATGACCTGCTTGCATATCTTTGGGCTTCATGCCAAAGAGATTTGGGTATTACAAGTCATCTAATATCTTTTACAATGCTTGGAAGGTTAGAATGGCATCCAATTTGAGCAGTTGTTTGGAGAAAGATGCCAAATTTTGTCTAAGTGACATAAAATACCTTAACATGAAGAAAGAACAGTAATAAAACTGTAAGAGAAAGAGATAAAAGAGATAAACTGAGACCTATATCAACAGAAAAAAAATTACATTGCTTTCTATTTACTGCAGGTGCTGTGTTTGACAAGCCTTAGCCTCTGGAAGGTGCTCTTTTTAAGGCAATCTCTTCCTAAGCCTTAATTAGGTAAGTGGCATATCCTGTTCTGGATACATATGATTTCATCGGTATGTCAAGCAGCGGCCAGGTGCCTTTAATAAGAGACAGTAGAGAAATATTAAATGAATCACAGCTTTAGAGTCTTAAATCTGCTTCTAACAGGCTGTCCTACAAAATTAAGGTGCCCTAGATTGAGATGCTGAACAGTTTTAAAAATCAGTGCAGGCTTTTTGCCCAATTCCAGTTAGCTGAGGTCACAGAGTCTGCATTTTCCCCCAGCCACGGACACGTTTGCTGACAAAGAGGCTGTCATCTCTCTTTCCGTAAGGAGCATAACCCCATTTCTCTGCTTGCGGTTACCACCACAGGTATAACAGGTCATGTGAGGACTCTCTACCACGTTTCAATAAATATGAGCTGCATTAGTTTAAAAGGTTGAATGAGAAACTTGGGCTAATATTGGCTAATTTTCATTCATCAGCCTAGAGGGGAGAGGGAAGAAAGGGAGGAAGGAAATCCTCCTCTTTTCCAGGACTGTACCTCCACAGTAGTTTGTATTGATCCCCAAGGGGCACTCCTAGAGCCCCATTGTATATGGTGATATTCCTGCATGTTCTACATGAAAAAGATTAAATTACTGTCTACGTACAGCAGTCATCAATCAGTTTTCCTGTACTCTTCCCTTCTGTGTTGTTTCTTTATAGCAATGGCTGCAAAGCTTTTGAGGATGGCAAAAACCAATTTTGGAGCCAAATGATAGGAGAAAATAAAGGTAAAAGAGGTGAAATAACCAAAGCAGCACAAGAGATATAGTTAAAGATAAATCCAAAAATCAAATGCCAGAATTACAGCTCAATATCTTAACCATTCTTTATCACAGTATTTTTAAATTTTCCCGAGAGTACATATCCTTCTACTAGTGAATTTCTACAGAGTAAACAAATGTCATTTCCATTTGCATCAAATAAAACTAGTGACTAGCCCAAGGAAACATAAATGACTTCACTAAAGCCATACCTTATCTCAGGGACAGAGTTACAGTTTCACCTCTTTGTTTGTAGAGTTCTTTTTGGTGACTCTAAATTTCCTTAGACTCCTGTAAATTATTATTTCCCCTGAACATTTTCAAGAAACAAAGAACAGTAATTATCTTGAACTACTAACTTTGTTTTATTCTTGTAGCTGAAACAGTTGGCTTACATCCACTTGCAGTATTTCCAGCTTTGCTCCATTTATTATACCTTCTGTTTTATATGCATCTGAACATATTTCCATAATTACCAAATGTCAGTTAAATTTATGAAATGAACCTGGAAACCCATTCATTTTTATTTTGATTTAATATTACAACTTTGGGCTCTGCTAGTTTCTTAGCTTTACTTCATTTTTCAAAGTATGAGAAAATATTTTTAAAGTACTATAAATACTTAATTTCTATTGTTACTTCAGTGAGTATTATACATTTTAATATACGATGATGGGCACTCACTTTGATGACAGGAAACACTTTTCAAAAACCGGCCTTTTCTATACACCCTTTTAAGTTTTTGAGCAAGCAAACTGAAATGGACTGTATATGTGAGACCTAAATTTCAGTATCAATTTTTATGTTGTCTTTTTCTGGTTTGTGCTGAGTAGATTTATTAATTTTCTTTCAGAACATAATTTTGAACAACATCATGCTATTAAATATCTGACTCATCAAAAACAGAGAATGAAAATTATGGCACTACCTTTGCAAACGTTATTGTCTTGGCACCTCACAGATTATATTTGCGGAGATAGCTTGTGTTCTAGTGCGTTCAGCATGTTCTATACGGAGCATAATTGAATGCATTTCATTTGAATTCCTCTAAATAACTCTAACAGTGAAAAAAAGAATTAGATATGTTGATTTTGCTATACGTCAGGCTAGCAAATGTGGCCTTGAGTAAATGGAATAAGAGTTTTGTTTGCAAAAAGAGGACTACAAACCCAGCAAATTGGAAAAGCATAGCAAAGAATGTTAAGAAACATGAGTGAAATTGTGTCAAAGTAAAATTTAGAAATATCATCTAAAGCTACATTAAATAAAAAAAAAGAAGCATGCAATACTGATTATATTAGCAGTAGCAAAAAAAAAAAAAATATTACTTGTGTGAAACATGACCTACGAAAACCATTTTTTAGAATGATTAGTGAGTGCTGAGTGTTTAGTGACTCTCTGAAACGTACTGGTCAGAATGTCAGTGAGTCGTTTTCATGGGCAAAGCAGATTGACCAAGCAATTGATCAATCTGGCAGCTGAACTCTGGCATCCTAAATCATAGGTACTTTGTTACAAACAAAATTATCTTGTATAAAGCTGTTTGCTACCGAGTCCAAAATGCTTTCAGTGCTTACCCAATCTTGCACATCTTTATTTTATGCTGCAATTTAAAAGATAGATTATCCTTCTGATTCATCCAAACAGAGTTTGTTTATCTTCCAGAACTCTGCACATTCTAGTCCTTTTTCTAAGACATTTCAGTGACATTACTATAAAGAAAAAAGGAAATAAAGTATGTGTACTCATTAACCAATCGTCAGCTTTCAAATGACGGTTCTGCCGTTTAGAGTTATGTGAAAAACAAAATAAAATGCAGAAATGCAGAGGAAATTAAGAACTCCATCTCATTTTGTCAAAGACATTACTACATGCTCATATACATTTTTTTCATTGTTACAAGAAGAAAGGAACCACTGGAAAAGTGTACTGTGCTTATGTTTTCAGTCTGTTTTTTCCAACTGTGGAAGTTTCATAAAGACTGAGCTATAAATTAAAACGAGCTGGTAAATGAGTCAAAGCTGTTCAGGTAATTATTGCTCATGTATCATAGAATAGTCAGTAATGCACAACATTAGTTTGAGTATTATCACATATCATAATTGGCTAATTCCTTGTACTCTCCCCTTTCCTCCTTTAAATAAGCTACTCAGATGTGTACTTCCTCATAAACTCTATCAGCCGATAATTAACACACTACAGAAATATAGGTGACATTTTGTATTCAAGTTTCATTTCACATGAAATTTAATTTATTTCTCATGAAGAAAATCTAACTGTCCAAATCCAGGGATATTGCGATTTATATTTTTATTCCAGCAAGCGTGACATGTTGGTTATAGGAAGTCAAACATACACTCTTTGTGTCAAAAAATTAATAGACCCTTCTGTTCATTGCATCAAGAAGTTATTTTACCTTCAAGTGCATGAGAACCTTGCATGTTTGCACAAAGAAAGAAAGCAAAAAGAAAAAAAAATCCTTGTATCAGGGCAAATTTTCTTTCATCCAGCAGAGCTGCCTGAATGCCTCTTCAGCATTTACCTTTAACCAGAACAGATTGGAAATGTTAGCACTGAAGTAAACAGATGGTGTCAATAATGACAGATACGCATTAGAGTTCTATAAACACAGGCATATCTATAGTCTGTCAAGCAGCCCATATTGTAATCAAATGATACAAGTTACCTACTGGAATAAAAAGTGTGAACAAGACTAAGCCATTTTAGAGTTATGGTGCCTGAATCTGGTATCTTCATTGCATAATCTTCTAATGTACCTTGTTTTACAGAAGTGATGAAGTGAAGTTGATAGGGATTAGTTTCAATGTTTTTAATAATTATGTAACAGAAAGGTAATATACTGACTGGCCAAATTCTCTGTCTGTTTCTACACCTTTGAAGACTACTACTACCAAACCAAAGTTTTGTCCAAGTTGATGGACTAGTGGATAAATAGAAATTATCCATTAACATCACTGTGTAATAAGCCCATTCTCTTTACAGCTCATTTGTCTCATACCCTAGATGTCAGATTTCCATAAAGAAATCAAGCAGTGTCTTTTCATGGAAATGTTTTGAGACCATGCAATGAGTGAATTCATGGGAAGACATTCCAGATCATAGTAATGTCACTGAAAAAGTGCTATTTAGTGAGGCAGTAGTTATTAAAACTGAATTTAAACAATATAGTCATTTGAAACCAGTTTAGGAAGGGCAACTGCTGGGTGGAATTAACCTCAAAATTTATCCAGCAAAATGTTTTAAAATAGATTAACTTATGTAGGGTTCAGATATCTTGACTGATGTGGCAGGTCCTGGTTGCTAGATAAGATCTCCCTTCTACCAAGTTTATAGAAAAGCTGCTTGCTATTTTGGTACAATTAAGATAATGAATGCATAAAAGCCTATGAAAAAATAGATTATGGTCAGTGATTTCCATTATCAGCACAATTCCGTAAAGCAAACATAAGCCTAAATTCCCAGCATCACAAAGAGTCTTGCTGCTTATTATTTCAGAAAAGTAACCTATTGCAGCAGACAGACTCACTGTGCAGCACAAGACTATGATATTCTCAGATAGGATATAGGACAACCTCTGTGTGTATGTGCATATGCATCCATTGAAGGTGTACTGAAATCAGGGATATAACAATTCAGATTTTCATGCAGGAGTAATGCAGTAGGATAGATCTTGATAGCACAGTTGAAAATGGAGACAAAAATGTGATTGCTAACTGATACCTGATTACTTACTCTTGATTGTATTCTATTTAATAAGTGCACAGACTGAAACCTTATGGAATATATCCTTCAGTATGTTTTGCTTTATGAAAGTCTGAGGACCTGTGTAAAATGAAATGCTGCAAAAATCGAACTCAATACTTAAGTCTTAGTTCCCCTTTGAAAAAGTCATGAATTACTTCACAAGAGACCAGACAATGTAGTATTTCAGATGTTCGAATGAATTTACTTCCACAGTGAACATATGAAGCAGAAGTACTGAATTTGATGCTGAATGCTTTCATTCATACATTTAAATGAATATAATCTCTATTTTGAGCAGGCTCAGTGGTTGTATCTGCTGATTGCCAAAATAATCTGATTTATATTAGAAAACAAGCACTGCCTGAAGCAGTACTTATTTCTAAAGACATTTTGTACAAATCTGCAGCACCATGCTCAACAACGTTATTCTTGAACTTCAGAAATAAAATCACCTGCTGTTACTTGGTTATGTACACTTTGTGCTATGTCAATTACTTTGTGTTATTTATTTTTATCCGACAGAACACAAGACAGGTCAAAAACTACAAAAGCTTTCAAGCTCCTTGGAAAATATGCAACACTGGAAAAAAGTTTATTCATTAATATTGCTAATACAAAAATGGTATTTGAGGATTACTAGGGCCTTCCCTGTTTTTCTTCTCTACCTCTTGGCAGTATGAATTAGGTTTTATCTAATTAAATTATAAATTAATTTATCTATCTAAGAAATAGATCTTTGTTTTTTTACAGTAATGAAGAATTAAATAGGGGAAATGATGACATGTGAATAAATAATAAATCCTTCTCTGCCCTCCCATTCCTCCAGGTATTTAAAAGCTATGGGTTTTTTTTTTAGGATTTCAAATGCTTTAAATGATTTTTTGAAGCTTTACTTATCCTTTTCTAACATATTCTTCTATCTTCCTGGGGAGGGTAGTCAAGCTGGGAAAGGAGGCTTAGCTGTTAATTTTTCGCTGACAGGGCTGCATTGCAATTTTAGCCCCTCCCTGAGAACATAAATTCTCAATATTCAGTAAAAATTCCCTGCAGCTATGAGTCAAATTTATGTCAGTTGGGCTTTTTAATCTATCAATAATATGATTTTGGCCTTCTGTTTAAATCAAACCATGTTTTTAGTATATATAGAAAATGTAAGGATATATTATGCAGATATCTTCAGTAATTGAATAGTCTTTGAGGAGTAAATAGAATTACTGTGTTCCAATTAAAATAACATAGTATATCAACACAGTATCAAACTATAGGACCAAGCCAAAGAAAAAGTATTTGGAGTTCCTGAACACATATATTAGTATATACACAAGCTGCAAACATGGTACATTGATTCACAGTACTCTAGAGGCTGACAAGGAATTTGGGAAACAAAGCTCTGCTATTGAGTGTCAACTGGGTTCAACTGGCAGACTAGAAATCATCTGAAATGGTGGTCCAGCAGCCTGGATAGAGTCATTGGTACAAAATACTCTTGGCTTAGAGTGAAATCAATGAGGAAAAAATAACTTCTACACCAAGATGCTTGTTTCTATTTGTACTAAGTGGAGCATAGGGCAGTGAAAATTATAAGCACAAGGTTCATATTTCCTTAAAACTAATTAAATACTCATTCTGGAACAGTGTCATTACATTTTACGTGCCCCTGACTGAGCTGGATCGATTCTCAGTGTTCCTCGTCTTCTCTTTATATCCAAGAAAAAGGTTGATGTAGAATGAGTTCACCCATTTGGGTAAGATCCCCCTACTCACCACTTTCTTTCTCTCTGCTTTCTTGTCTCTGAGACTGACAAACTTGCCTGAGCAAAGTACCAAGATAGCAAGTATTAAGCATGCTTCACTGTTCTCCTTGCTCTTTTGAGTTTTTGACCGTTCCCTGTCTGTCAACATCACCTCTGTGAGTGATGACGTAATTCATAGTTGTCCTCATGCACAGCCATTTCCCTCCTCTGTATCTTTCCTGGTTAACATTTGAGTTTATAGATGCCATTGCAAATGAATTCACTGTGGTTATTAGACTACAGTTAACTTGATGCATAGTAAGTGTTTCTTACAGCTTTTTTCATTTTAGTACTAGGGTTTGCTTTCTTTATTTTTTTTTCCCCCCAAACGTTTCACTGTGCACATACTGTACTCTCCTCCATCGGAGTTTCAAAGCACAATACTTTCATGCTTCATAAGAATTTCCAGAGTTTTATTTTGAACCTTGTTACCTTGTTATTTTGATAGTTCTTTATTCTGCCAGCAATGACTGGAATAGGATAATGCTCAGGGGAAAGGGAGGTAAGTACAAAGTTAGTATATTTTCCAAGATCCCATTCGTGAAGATTATGACTGTCTCTAAATAGACTAGTCTAACCTCATATTCTGTCAGTCATTTAAAAGAAAAGATCTACATTGAGTCTTCATCGAGTCTGTAGGAGAAATCAGACAAGACATCCTAACAAAATAAATGTAACGGAATGTTACATGAAACGGAACTCTATTCTTCTGCTTAAGCCTGAAAATGATGGAAAATCTATAGCTTTCAATTGTTTTTCTTCTTTATGTTAAGAGCTGGGCCTTCTGTATGCATTAAGACAGTCGTTTCCACTTTTCCTGAAATGTTTGTGAAACTTCTCCTTAGTGCAAACCCACCAATGGATGGCAACACACCTGGAAGTAATGTGATTCAGTGTTCATGAAAAAAAAGGCAGAAGGGTCCCATACTGAGATCATACTGTTTCTGCAACTAAAAACTTTTGTTTATCTTCTGTTCATTCTATATTGACTATAGTAGGCATAGGGATTTTATTGTGTCTAGTCCTTGTGTAAGGGATAATAGAGGGTGGTCCGTGTGAGACATGATGGAAAATCATCAGTTAAACCTAACCCAGCACATGTGCTGAGAAAAAAAGGAACTCAGTACTGTTGTTGCTCAATTATATGAGAATCTGGCCTTCAAAGAAGGAAACAACAAAAACAAGGTGCAACAGTGTGGTCACGTATCAAGAAGCTACTGCTAGCAGACGGATCATGAGTTTGGTGGGGCTCACTGTATGCATTGGCAACTTGTGCAGGAACCCTAGCCAGTGCTTGTCCACTCATTCCAGTGCAGGATGTGAGGGGACTCTCTCAGGGTGTAAAGGGAGAGAAACATCAGTGCACTTTGAAGTTACAGGGAATGGCCTGAAGGCCCTGTGCCTACCTCCCTTTACTGAGCCGACGTGGCTCCTTGCTATCCTGCTGCTCGGCAATGCTGCTACAATCTCTGTCTGGGACATTTTGGAACTGCTTAGTAAAGCTTCACAATAAAGCTGAGTTAACTTTTCCTTCCATGTGAACTTGTTTGTACGTTGGAATCTCTCTAAAAGAACCTGTTACAGTTCTACACAGTAGATGACTACCACAGCTGAACCAAGCACATGGCCAAAATGCTACATAGGTTGCTGCTTCATCAAACCCAATGTATTTGCTGGAGCTAATTTAAAAAAACAATAAAAAATTCCATCAATACTCATCTCTGTGTGTTTTAGCCCTTGACAAATTAGTACCGTATTGTGTTGCATGTGTACATTTGCAGAACACACTTTTTTTCCTCAACCACAGATCATTAAGTAAAGAGCATTTACTATTAAACAATGCCTTAGCAAAACAAAATTTAAGCATATTTGAAACTTTTCTCCCAGAAAAGAAAAGATAACAATCCCTAGGTGCCAACAGCTGAGCTAAATCCATCTGAGGATCTGAGTGACTTTACATTAGCTGTGTGGAAGAGCTTCGGTTTACCAAACACTGAAGTGAGAAAGATTAAAATAAGGTGAGCGAAGATTTGGGAAAAAAGAATTACCTGAGGGTTAGCAAACCAGGGGGAAAGAACATGGTTAGATTGGTAAGCTTTTTAAAAGCTACCTCAAAGTGAAATCACCATTACAGTAACCAGCAACAAGCACAGCAGAGCATGTTGCCATCACCATTTTTTTGTGCACTGAGCAGGTAATACCTTTTTTAAAGTGATCTTTGAATGGGCTTGTAGTTGTCAGAAGACACTGGGAAGTTATTGCTTTGCTCATGTTTGACTAGGGCTGGGTTTTTTTTGCTTTTGGTCTTCCTGGAGAGTCTCATGGGTTTATTCTATAAATCAGCTCTACTGTTTGGCCTTCCAGGGCAGATACGGATGTCATCTGCTTATTGTCTTTCTGTCTGTATCTCTCGTCTCACAGGTTTCCCTCAGTGAAAAGCATATCAATAGCTGTCATATTATTTTTATCTAATTCGTTTCTAGCCCATATTTATGAATCCACACTTTCTCACTAGAAAATAAATTGCAAAATCACTGAGCTAGCAAAACAGCAAGGAGCAGAAAGGAGGTGGGAGGGAAACAAACACACAAAAAATCCAACACAAATTTAATTGAGATGGCAATGACCTGTATGTTAAAAAGAAGAAATAAAGTGTAAGCTTTCAAATAGTATGCTAGGAATCAAAGGCTCTGGATTGTCATATGGATAGGGTGTTGCTCAGCCTACAGGCTCAGCATATTTATATACAATCTTTTGTGTGCCAAGCCAAAACCTTCCAACCACTTACAGGCAATTCAGAGCTCGATCACCTATCTATTAGTGCAGATTACAAACTCATAGTAAAGCCTTGTATGAACGTGATGCGAACAAAGCTTCTGAAACTGGTTTTCCTTCACCTGCTGTGAAGACAACCAAAGGAATTAGAGGATTACAGAATCATAGATTTGTCTAGATTGGAAGGGATCTTTAAGACCATCTAGTCCAACTATCAACCTAACTGATAACAAACCAATAACCCATCATTAACCATGTCACTGAGCACTATGTCAATCCACCTGTTAAATACCTCCAGGGACGGTGCCTCAACCACTTCCCTAGGCAGCCCATTCCAATGCTTGGTAACCCTTTCAGAGTAAAAAAAATTCTGTATATCCAATATGAACCTCCCTTGGTGCAACTTGAGGCCGTTTCCTCTTGTCCTATTACCTGTGACTTAGGAGAAGAGACTGACCCCTGCCTCTCTACACCCCCCTTTCAGGTAGTTGTAGAGAGTGATAAGATCTCCCCTCAGCCTCCTTTTCTCAGTGTTGAAGAAACCCAGCTCCCTCAGCCTCTCCTCATAGGGCTTACTCTCCAGACCCCTCACCAGCTTTGTTGTCATTCTCTGGCCCTGCTCCAGCACCTCAGTTGTCTTTTTTGTGGTATGGGGCCCAAAACTGTACACAGTACTCAAGATGAGGTCTCACCAGTGCCACACAGAGAGGGACAATCATCTCCCAATGGCTAGGGGATCTGCAATAATGCTTAGTTATCCAATAGCTTTGTCCTTTATAGCCCTGCATGGACAGCTGTACAAGCTGCCTGTTGTGCCTACAATTAAGCAAGTTCTTCCCCCTCCCAGTTATGTCTACCTGGGCATTCTCTGCTTGTTGTCTAATAGTGGATTAGGAGGCAAGCAGGATTTGGAGGCTAATGGGGAACACTGTTTGAGAGAAGAGAGGTTTTAGGCAAAAAGATGAAGAGGAAAAAGAACAGAAAGCATTTTTACTAAAGAAAAGCAGAAAGCTGGAAAGTTGTCCCAAAGTAAGGGACGATTGTGTTCCTACATTTGCTCTCCCATGCTGTGTACAAGGCACTGGCCCCACTCCTCTGCTGGTTGAATGCTCTGAACTGAGCTTCTGTAAGCACAGCAGGCCAACAAACAAGGCTCCCAAACCTGCTAATTGGGAGCTTCCAGCAGGTAAATATATCTGCAGTGCATCAGGACTGGGCAGCCTGTACCATGTGCAGGGCAGCACCAGACTATATGATCTGGCACAGCTTAGAGACCTCCTTTGGAACAGCAAGTTGAAACAAATCATTACAGTTTGCCTTTAGTCTATAAACTAAATCAGGGAAAATTCCATTTTTTCTAAACCAGTCACGTTTTGGTGACTTCCACTTATTTTCGTCTGTAAACACAGAGTTAAACCTTTCAAAATTCAGAAGATGCTAAATATTTTCTGCAAAGAGTGATGGATGTTTACATGTTAATATTCTGTTTTTTCAGCCTACATATTGACAAGCCTCAGGGCACAAAATAAAGACATATCGTAAATTCATCCACATTTAACAAACACTTGTTCTTGCCCCTGGTTGTCTGTGTGCATGATCCCCATTTGACACAATCTCATTTTTCTTAGCTACTCCCTGCTCCAGAACTTCAGGCCTGCTTTAACAACATTGCTAATCACTGCCTTATGAAAGACATCATCTCCCAGAGGAATTTGAATTATGGGAAGAAGCAAATTCTGCTACTTGGGAAACTGTGGAGAGAAGTGGAGTGATTTTTAAAATGATTACTGATGATATTGAGTGTTGAGTAACTGCACTGTTTATTATCTAAATTACATTTATCTTGCACTGCAGGTCATTCACAAAGTTTAAATCTAATACCGCTTTGTCTTTTGTGTAAGAAGTGGCTTTATCACGGGAAGGGAGCTAGGGAGCTTCTTAAAAAACAACCAATATTTTGGTTCTTAGACCTTTATAACATCATTAAACTGAAATGTCATAATGGTGTATGTTTGCAGTTAGATATTCCTAAATTGTCTAAACTCTGTAATTCTCAAAATTTAAAGTTCTGAGACATGACTTTCCTTTGCAAGTTAAATGTGGACTGAACACTGTCGCTGTGTAATGCTCATATCAAATGTGCACAAGTATTCTGCTAGACAGAGTTATGGTACCCCACACACCTTTCTGTTCCAGTGAAGGCTGTGCAATCAACTGTTTGGTGACATTTTGAAGTGAACAAAATTACATTTTTCAAAGAAAAGCTTTAGCCAATGTTTTACCTTTTGAAGTGATCGGTTCCTCCCGGTTGATTATCTTTTTTCACTATTTACAATTGTTGTTTACTTTTCTCTACCTTTTAGGAAGAACCAGAAGAGAAACGTTCCACTTTTGCTTACAGTCAATGCCTCAAGCAACAATACTATCAAGTTCTTACAGAAGGCACCAGTCAGACATTTTTTCTGTGCTCAAGTTAGTTGCTAGCAGAAGTTTAATATCTTTTTAGGATAATGGCTTTAAGCAGCAGAGAGAGACAGAGACAGAAACAGACAGAAAGACTGAAAGTCAGCAAAAGGCCATCTTGCCATCCAAAATGACCTTCACATGTAGAGTATATGGGCAATTTGGCTGCACGGTGTTCTAAAACCTTTCTATTGCGCTTGCAACATCAGTGAGTAGAAGGAGAAGCAGAAAGTAGATAACCAAAATCTACTTAAAAAATCTTAACTTAACAGTGAAATATCTTGTATAATTTCACACTAAAGTAACTAAGTGTGAGAAAGGAGAATGGAGAAAAACATTATGACAATGAAGCTGAGAAGAGACTGCAGGTTTGTTTAGAGCAACACTAACTAGTAGATCTGCAATGGTTTATTGGTAATAAGGGTTCAGAATCAGAGTTGATCTTGCAATGTCATGTGGTGTTTTGAAGGCATTACACAGTGCTACAGTTCAGTGCAAATAAAAGCTAGCAAAGAATGTGAGACTCTGGGCCTGGCTGTGAGACCTTACGCTCTGCAGGTTGTTTCAAAGCTGATGCAGTCCTTCCATTACAGTAGGGAAATCATGTGAGGAAAAGTAGGAAAAAAAAGTGAAAGGAATATTTTAGGTAAGGAGTAGATGTGACTGAAAAGACCTATGGGTAAATTAATTCTCCATTATGCCAACCTAAAAGGGTAATTTGATCTGTTTACCCTGTCGTGTGGTGTGTAGATCCTTTTTGCCTTTCAATGAAATACACAGCATGGCACAGGTGCACAGCCCAAGCCAAGGTGAGTAGTGCCATTGAGACCATTACATCACCATTAGCCATAATATATGAGGAAGACAGATTTACTCAATTATACATTTTCCGCACCAATTCAGCAACTCATGTACTGTGTGCATACATTGAAAATATATGAACACTCGGCTCTGAGATAATTGTGCTACCTTTTGCACCTCCACATATAGTATAAACCTTGATTGGATCATGGATCATAAAGGCAGACTACCAGTAATTTGGTCTAAGTAGAGGGTGAACCCACAACTGGGTCCTGTGATTAAAAGTTCCTTTTATGTAAACTAAGAATTACAGTCACATTTACTCTAGCCATGCACGTTATACTCTTGTCATTTATTCAAACATATTTTTAAAATAATGCCCTTTTTTATGAACAT
Source organism: Nycticryphes semicollaris (assembly GCA_013400055.1). Lineage (NCBI taxonomy): Eukaryota > Metazoa > Chordata > Aves > Charadriiformes > Rostratulidae > Nycticryphes > Nycticryphes semicollaris. The sequence goes on along the minus strand of VXBJ01000740.1, from coordinate 925,610 downwards.
GTGTGTACACAATTTTTAACTCCAGGTGCTGTAATTGCATCTAATCAAGTCAAATTCATTTTTATTAAAGTTCACACTGTGAAACTAATGAACCTCAAGCACTGGAATCATTCTCATTACACACAGTTAGATCTATTTACTGAATCTGCATTGTCTCATGCCCATGAGGGAAAAAAAACCCTCACCACCAAGATGAAAAACACATCTTTTCAATCCTTTCCCCTACAGGAAATAGTTTACATTAACTATATTTTAACAGATAGGGGAACGTTAGCAATGTTTCCCTTACTGAGTTTTAATATGAAAGAATGGTTGAGTGATGAAGAGTGGTTTAAGGGATAATGAAAGCAGAAGAAGAAGAAAAGCCAGCTGCTGGTGATGGACAGCTAGATGATACAGTTACAGACAGCTGACATACTTAGAAAATTGATATATCCAGAAGCTTAAGAAAAGATACGGTCATTCTGTCAGACATACAACTGTCCTTTCATATTTTTTCCCCAATGGCCTGTAGGCAGGGAATGATCTTCTAGAAATTATTCACAAGGTCAGCCTTCCCTTGCACATCCAGTTTCCCCTTCAAAATGTGTTCTCCCATGACACATGCATGTAACTGGCCAACAAGCAATGAGGAGACTGAGTGGCCTGTATAGGTGATGCATATATAGCAAGAAAAAAAGATGTATTTTGATCTCTACTACTCTTTATAATATATCTATCCTTTGAGGGACTGTCAGCTATATTACTAAGTAAAGCAAAATAAAATCACACTTTTTTTTTCCAATGCATGAGTTTCTTCAGGGTCTCTTTGCTCAAAAGCCCAAGCAAACAGATTCTCTATGGTGAAGAAACTTTTTGAGACTGGGGGAGCTGTTTCCCTTTTCACTCCAAAGGCAGCTGAAGACAGACTAGACTGTAAAACTGAAAATCACTGTCAAAGCACTTACCTTTTCACCACACTATTACCCATGCAGAAGGTACTTATTTATCCCACTCGAGTACCAGTGCTCTCTTATGAAAAGGGAGCACAAACAGGATGCAAAGTGCTAGAATTTCCAAATGAAAGCCCCTCCAAAGGTAACAAAACATATTTTACTACATATCCAATGAAAAGTGATTCATTCCTGTGATAATGACATTTCTGCACTGCACCTGGCAGAACAAACATAGACCTGTTCTTACTCTGTCCTTTTGGTGCCTCCAAAATAACATCTATTTTTTCCATGGCTTTAAACTGATGATAAGACCTATCAAAACAAGTTATCTCGTCACCTGCCTGAAGGGAATGGGTTTTGTATCACATTTAGAGTTGGGAAAAATACAGAACAACTTTCCCATCATCATTTTAATTGACTTTTTCATGGTAGTTTTTCAGTTGTTTTTATCTGCTGATAATTATGGATCATCCAACACGAATGCATCAATAAAGTATTACAGAGAACTCCTCAGTAATGAGAATACATAAATCCACTGCTCGATAGGCTATGCAATCAGTTCACCCTCTGAAAAAAAAAAACCAAACATTTGAGCTACTGAAATCTCTATGACAATTCATTTAAAGTGAAATTTGTTAATGTTGGATGAGAACCTCGGCTGCAGTAAATCAACACGGCCTCCCTGAATCAATGAAATGACACTGACTTGCACCAGATGAGAGTGAGTCTGAAGAAATTTACAATTAAGGGTTTCTTTTGATGAGCTTTGTTGCTATAATTACATCCATTGTGTCTACTTAAATACAATTTTTTCCCCATAAGGAAAAGTTAATTTATATCAGATATGTTTATTCAAAGTCACAAAATGTTATGTCTGGTTTCTATTTACAGAACATAAAGTAACAAAGGTTTTACTTAAGTGGTTGGCATTATTCAGCTTCTCTCCCAGTTTTGGCTAGTAACTGATGAGACAATCATGGCTTGGCTAAGCCAATCAGATGGTCCTCTGATTGTCCAGATGAGGGACCCACTCATCTCTGTGCTGCTTCCAGCATATGTGCTGGATTTCTTTCCCATGGAAACGGTGGTGGAGGAGAAGAGGCAGGTGTTCTACAGTCAGGACACCGATTTCAGCTCTAGAGCTGAGAACGCTCACAGATTTTACAGCCTTTATGCTGTATTGGACCTTTCTCCCCCTCTGCCAGCAATAGTACTCGGAGTTGCGTGACTTTGTTGTGTTGTTAATGTTCTCACTTTTGGGAAGTATGTGGTAATTTTTCTGTAGACTGCATATTTTCTGCATTGCTCACCTTTCAGAGCTGCAAGTATGGACAGACATAATTTCACAAAGTACTTACATACTAAAACCATGAATCTAAGATATGGTTTGGGAAGGCCAAGAAAAAACATCATTTAGTGAAAACCTTTTAATTTCTCGTGTCCACTGATTAAACATCAGAAAGAGGTTGGACAGAAGAGTCTGCAGTGTTGTGTTTCTGCCTTTAGCATTTCCATTTACTGTGCTAAGAAATGCATGAAAAAAAACTTGTACAGTAAGTAAAAATAGTGGTGAAGGTTTGATTTTTAACATTTTTTACAGTTAGTCTGGTTTCAGATCTAATATACATAACCCAAAATATATCACAACATGTCCCACAGCATACAAAACTAATAATATCCTGCTTTCTTTTATAGCCCTCTATGTTCAGAGGGCTACAAAATTGCCTTGTGTATGTGTGTTTTCAATTAAAATTTTCAATTTCCAGGTCCACTACTTTGTCCTCAGAAGTACAAAAGACAGCCAAAAGCAGGGGAAACAACTCCATGGAGCTGGACCTCTGTACTCATTATGAGCTAGTTAGCAAGCACGTGCTATTCACCAGCTTAGAAAACAATTTGAAATTCAAGTAAGTCGCAGCAAGAACCTCACAAAGAACTTTAGGAAGCGAGGCAGCTAGCCAGTTTCATATGCTTCATTTCTCAAAAAAATTTTTGCTCTGATACTCTCCTCCTGCCCCCATACAACAAATTTGTTTTTTTTTTTCTGCTTTTCTTTCTATACTTGAAATGGAAATATGTCATTGTTTTAAGTGTCTCCTATATATTTTCTAGAACAGAGATTTTAATGTCTTGTAATGACAGAAATATTTTAAGAAGGTATGGTTTAGGAATAAAAGAATGTGTTAATATAGAAAGCCAAGTCAATTTTTCTCTTCAAAAGAGCAAATGCTAGTGAAAAAACGTGCTTAGGACAAATTAGGTTGAAAGCCTGGCTCGTGATATAAGGAGTCCAAGCACATAATTTTCAACTTTCCTCAGGTAGTCATTGTAACAAGAATATGAAATTAACTTCAATTGTGTAGCAATTTGAAAAATGCTTAGTGATAATGATCCATGCAGTGTTTCTGACAGACAATTTTTTTAGCAAGTTTACAATATCTAATATTTATGCTAAACAGAAATATCAGATAAATCTGATGTAAATTTATATTTTTTGGCCATCTCAATTACAGACATGTTAGAGGAAGGAGAGAAGATGTCTATAAGTTCATGAATGTAGATGAAAACTACAATCCATACTATTTTTAGAAACAGTGCTTAGGCAGGCTTAGGCCAGGCATTCTGACATCCCTAGATGTAAAAAGCAAAATCTTTCCAAGTTCAGCTTAGCCTTTCATCATTCCTATGGGTGACACGCACAAAGTTTTAAACCTTGGGACGTGTCATCCTAAAGTAAGTGGACTGTTTCACATAGAGATGGAAAGGCCACATTTCTGCAGTTACTGTTTGGTTTTCACACCTCTAAACTTGGTTCCCTCTTCGGCATTGCTTGGATATCATTAGATTAGTGGTGGTTTGAAAGTTTTAATTTTTAACTCAACCTGAAACTTGACCCACTATAGGGTTTTATTGGCTCTAGGGTACTAAGGAATGGGAACCCACTCAACTTTTCCAATAGTTTCTGATTTACATAAATGTTACACCTCCTCACCACTTTTGTGCAGCCTCTACCATTTTGCCTTTCACTTTCTCCTGCCACTGCAGAACTGGGTTCTGTTTTGATGAAATCCAGAAACCAAATTAGACCAATAATCGCAACAATGTGAATATCCATTAAAAAGAACGTCTAAAACAAGCAATATGCTGAAAATGCATACAAGAAGAAAAACAAATCTCTGTTGTGTGTAGATGGGAAGACAGAGTTGGAAGGTTTGACTTCATGATGTGTACTGATGTGGGAAATTAAATTGGTCAGGATAGCTCCAGGGAGCAAACAATATTTTTCCTTAAGGGTATATAAAATGTTATATTGTCATCCAAAAATGCTAATACATTTCTTCTCTGTTAGCATTTTGTATTTAGTATTAACTTGCAACTTATTTCAACCAAAAAAGTATGTATTTATTTTACAGTAAAAAAAATATACTGCACACTTTAACATGTCCAGAAATTTGAGACCTGTGACTATAACTGAATAAACACAGGACTGACCCTCCCTATTGACTGAGCTACTTCAAATAATCTGCAGTTTTCAGTCCTTACGCTCACTTCTTTGTTATAATGACAAAATCTAAGAAGAAGTGCAGCCATGTGGTAGGGCTGCACTTACTATGAGTGTGTGTGGTACAGGGTTTCATGAGGAGACAAATGTATTAACAGACCAGGAAAGATTTTTTCAAACTATTGATGTATGGTTTGTAGTTTCAGTGTGCAGGGATTACCTTCCCTTGAGATATTTGTACTGTTCACCTACACAAGATTAAAAGAACTACCAATTTTGAGGTTGGCAGGGAATTTCAAGTCCCTTTCACTTTGATAGCAAATAGCTTGTGTTGTGGATGGCCCGATCTGCTTCTTAGGGACATTCAGGGTAGTTTCGTTAATATGCTATTCCAGGAACACAGGGTGCATCATCCTTCCTCTTTTCCTTTTCCTGAGGCATAGGACAGTTGAGACTTCGGTCTTTTACTGCACATTGAATAAGTATTTGGAAGTATTTGGAAGTGTTCTGTGACTTGCAGCATACCACAGGGAGTGAAGTTGCTTCTGAATTAGATACATATAGCCTGGTTGTCCATGACTGCAGGGGACAGGACTCAATGATCCAAGTAATTGTTTCCAATCCAATGTTCTCCAGCATCCGGAAGTACAAAATAGCTGGTAGATGAAGGATGGTATTTATCTGTCCAAAAGCAGTCATGCACACTGTAGGTGAGTGCCTACACATTTTAGCTGATCAGCCTGTGGTCTCTTTATGATGAACTAGTACAAACAGGCACTTCTGAGGTCCAGTTCAACTCACCTAAAGGATATGTGTAAAATACTCAGATGAGTCACACCATAAAATCAGGACACTAATTTTAAAGAAATTTAAGGGTCATATGTAGACAATTACAGCATAAAGTTAGATGAAATTATTTCAGCCAGTGATACTTGGTTGGAACATAATAAGACATGCAGAATAACCCCTCTTCTGTTCACTGGCAAGATACCGAGTGGAAGACTGCATCCAGTTTTTTGACATTACACTTCCAGAAAGGTGTGGATTGATTGGAGAGAGTCTACAGATGAGTGAACCAAGAACTACATGGAAAGGCTAAATGAAGGAAAAATACAGATTAAAGGAAAAAAGGCCAGGGAAAGGGAAATAGGCAAAAGTAGACATTAATGCTCCTCAAGTGTATGAAAAAACATTAAAGAGACAGTATTTTATGTCCCTGGTGGATGTAACAAGAAACATAGATGTACCTTGCTGCAAGAAAGATGAAGACTTGACCCTTGCTATGTCAAGAGAATGTAGCAATGGGAAGTAGCCCCAGAGCTTCTCTCTGCTGTTGGAGGGGGAGAGCTCAACTGTGCCAAATCCCTGCTTAGTTCTGTATCTGCTGGTGGATGAGGGGCAGTAGCTAAAAATGTACCATCAACACTCTGTTCTCTTACCTCCCTGAGCCCCATTTCTCACCCCGTTCTCTCTCAATGCTGTTGAGCCATGTCATTGTTCTCTTCTGCTACAGCAAAAGGGAAAAGATTGATACACAAATATAACCAGAAAATGTCTCAGGACTCTGCTGAGAGCCCAGACAAGGCTATACCATGCCAGGGAAGCAGAAGGACATGGCTATGGCTCCATGTGTTAAGCAGCAACTAGAATTTCCCTGCACTCTAAGTAAATCAATGGGTTTTGATATTTTACATGCTTCTTATAGTAATCTCAAGGAATGATGAACCAGCTGACTTTTGCTGCTGTTTCTTAGGCTTTTCAGGTGCTGCAGCAACTGCATATCTCGAGTATTTAAGCAACTTGCTATTACAGATCCCAATTTACTAATGTTCTGGCAACTTTCCTTTATCTCTCACCCTTTCATCACCCAAGGAGTGAGACAGACAAGAGAAAGTGTGGGGAAAAAAGTCAGCCAGCATGCATTAAGAGCCCGCAGAAATGCAGAATGAAAGAGAAGGAAAAATATGCAAATAAGCATGTTTGACTCCTTGCTGCTAACATGCAAGCCAGAGTGAAAACAGACAGAAGCAATCTGACCTGAATGAGAGAATACGTGGGAGGACTGTGTCTGGTTAACTGAAAGGGAGACATTTAGAGAGACATTAGTTAAACTTATTGTGTGAAAACACCTGCATATTTTTAAAGCATATTTTCAGTCCAGCATTCTAAGTGTATAATTTTTTTGGTTTTGTACACACTAAGGAAAGTGCTTTTAGAATGTCTCTGCTTGCGTATGACACTGGTGTCTTTTCCAAGACCATCCTGGGAGTTTTTTACCACCTAGAGAAATGATGTGGAATCTACCTTCCCATATCACCTCCATTCTTAAAAAATTACAATCTCTCACACCTTTCCTTGGCCCTCCTCCTTCTGCACAGGACCCAGAACCCCCTCCCACTCTAATGACCTCTTTGGACCGGTGATACCTTCCTATCATTGCAATGACCCACACAGCGGCTCAGAAATTTCTGCTGGTGCTGCAGGAGTCAGCCTGACCTGTAGTACTTCAAATGTCCTTGTCTGTTATGTTGGTCCACAACAGAAAAGTGGCAGAAAAGTTATCATGCTCAAACAAGTCCCTCCAAGCCTTTTCAGCTGAAGCCTCCTGAGCATGTTATCTAATGGTGGGTGTACTCTGTAAGGTGTACACTTAAGTCTGACACATCATGTGGGACTGCACATCTGAATCCTATTAAAAACTACACTAAAAATTCATGTGCAATTATCTCCAAACACACTTGTGTTGCAGAAATTGACTAAAGTTTTGCAAAGGGTTTCATAGAATCATAGAATTGTCTAGGTTGGAAGGGACCTTTAAGATCTTCTAGTCCAACTATCAACCTAACTGATAAAACCATCACTAAACTGTATTACTGAACACTATGTCAACCAGTCTTTTAAATACCTCCAGGGATAGTGCCTCAATCACTTCCCTGGGCAACCCATTCCAATGCTTAATAACCCTTTCTACGTAAAAATTTTTCCTAATATCCAACCTAAACCTCCCTTGTTGCAACTTGAAGCTATTTCTTCTTGTCCTATCACCTGTGACCGGGGAGAAGAGACTGACTCCTGCCTCTCTACACCCTCCTTTCAGGTAGTTGTAGAGAGCGATAAGATCTCCCCTCAGCCTTCTTCTCTTGATGTCGAAGAAACCCAATTCCCTCAGCCTCTCCTCCTAAGGCTTACTCCCCAGACCCCCATCAGCTTCATTGCCTTTCTCTGGACCCACTGCAGCACCTCAGTTGTCTTTTTTGTGGCAAGGGACCCAAAACTGTACACAATACTCCAGATGGGGCCTCACCAGATCTGAGTACAGGGGGATGATCACCTCCTGAGTCCTACTCACCACACTGTTCCTGATACGGGCCAGGATGCTGTTGGCCATCTTGGTCATCTGGGCACACTGCTGGCTCATGTTCAGCTGGCTGTCGATCCAACACCCCCAGGTCCTTCTTTGCCAGGCAGCTCTCCAGCCACTCTTCCCCAAGCCTGTAGAGCTGCATGGGGTTGTTGTGACCCAAGCACAGGATGTGGCACTTGGACTTGTTGAATCTCATACCATAAGGCTTGGCCCATTAATCCAGCCTGTCCAGATTCCTCTGCAAAGCCTTCCTGCCCTGAAGCAGGTCGCCATTCCCACCTAGTTTAGTGTCATCTGCAAACTGACTGAGGGTGCACTCAATCCCCTCGTCCAGGTCATCGATAAAGATGTTAAAGAGAAACAGTTCTTTCCTTGACATTTTCTGGTGTTTTTTGTCCTAGAAGTTCTATCTTTGCAATCAGGTTAACAAGCCAGACACTGAATTAAAAAACTCTTGCCTCCTCAAAATTTAGATTAAAAGAATATCTGCAAAGAAGTATCCCTTTTTATTTTCTCACATGTACAGGTAGGAAGTGGAAACTATAGGGAGGATCTATGTCTTCTTACCTGGAAGATATCCTTAAGGTAAAGGACCTCCTGTCTATGTTTCACTAAAGTCAGCAGTTATAAAACTCAGTCCTGGTTTCAGTGGCTACAGTACTAACTTATCTTCTTGGCTTCAAAAATCCTCATTTGTCTCAGAACTATAGCTCTTCCTGCTTGTTTTAAAATTAAATAAGAAAATCACATTTCTTAAATGTACATAGAACAATGAATGAGAAAAGCATCTTGTCATTCATTTTAAAGAAGATTGAGATGGCTATAGCACATAATTACTAAATTTAATGAAGTAATTACTTTTCAAATCGATTTCTAGTTTCCTACAAATAAAAGTTCCCGTTGTTAGTAATGAAATGGGAATAATTAACAGTATCTACAAATTAAAACTAGCTGTGCTATATCGCATACTTTGTGATGTATAAATCTATTGTGTTCTTTGAATGGAAACTGATTCTTTGTTGAATAAAACTCAAACCACTCATTCCTTTCTGTTGATGTTATCAGCTTAAAATAACAGTTTGTACTGTCTTTTCCCCTACACTTCAGTATTCTTGCTGCTACCACTCTGGAAAAAGACCTCTAGGTCGCTATGGACAGCACAATGAAAACATCTGCTGACATGCACAGTGATAAGAAAAGCAAGCAATATATTAATCTTGGTGCAACCAGAAAATATTCACTAATAACTTTCGTGATATGTATTGTCAAAACTGTCTTTAATTCTCTGTGTCAATATACATTAAGTATTTTTTTTTTTTTTGTTGGAGAGATGTCACATACCTCAGGATGTGGTCTGACTTTACCTATACATTTGCATCTAAAATTTCCAGTTTGGGAGAGCATTAATTTCTCTACTTAAAACCTCCAACGGAATTAGGACCATGAATAAGTTTGTGCACACACAATTCTCCTGCAACAGTAAGGTAAGAAAAGTTATAGGACTATGACTTATGTGAGTGTACAAAGATTGTTCCCTTTAATGATTGCACTTAAAGATAAATAACAGAACATAAGAATTAGTGAGTCTATTTTAGGTAATTTCCCTTATTTTGTTGCAAGTCACTTTCAGAGTAGGAGAGCACAGGCACATTCCAAAAGACTAAAAAGCCATCAGCTTTATTTAAGAACTATCATTACAACTGACAAAAAGATTTTAAAAGTTAACCCCACAATGCTTTCCCCAATTTTTGTTACTATCAACACTTCAGCCAACTGAAATTACAAATTAAATAGGTGTTGATACAGCTAAAAGGCAGTGATATTTACGTTGACATGGTGAAAAAAAAAAAAAAGAATACGGCAAGGAAAATGTTCAGCATGTAAACAAATTTCTACTCCTTTTAACAGTAGATTTCCTGCTACAATCCCTTAAATCTCTTGTAGCCAAAATCTTTTTGCCTTCCTTTGGCATGTCTGATGCTGTTGAATAAATCCTCCGAACTCTATTTCACTGTTATGTTTTGATTGACCAAGCATACCTGCAGTAGATTGACAGGATGTCTGCCTCCACCATGGGAGCTGCATTTCCATCTGGGTTGTTTCTTCTGTTTAGATCTGTGTGTACCATCAACCATGAAACTTTTTGCCTGTTTCTATTCTTGTATACTGCAGGAAAGTGGTTCAGCAGCAGTGTCAGATGGCTATTTGTCTGATTATGTTGCTGTGGAACAATATGTATTCTACTCTCAAAGTACTTTTATTTGACTTAAAAATCTGAAGGCCCTCAAAAAAGATTCTCTCAGACAGAATCCTATACCAATGGCAAGTTGGGTGCAACACAGGATGCAGCCATTACTGTCTCTTCAGGATTCACCAGGTTTCTTTCTTTTCCTTACAATTGTACAGCTTTGTGTTGTGTCTCTGGTCTCTCTTCAGTTTGAGCAGAGATGTGACTTTTTCTGCTGGCTGCCCTTGTCTCAGTGTTCAGTTATTTTTTAATTGATGTCATATCATGCTACCTGAATTAGATGTTTGAGCCTTCTCGTCAAAGCAAAATATCAAACAGGAACAGGCTCCCAAGAAACCACAGTCCACTGCCCAAGGGAAGACATTTTCCTCAATGATATAGGAACCTTCATAATACCTAGAACGACACGCTAATATGAAGATCTCAGCTTTTATTTGAAAATTTACTTTTCTTTTAATCTTCATTGTCAAAATCCAAATTTAAACCCAAGGGTATCCTAAATGCTTAGATATTAAAAAAAACAAACAATCAAACAGTATAATTACAATTTTAAAATGTCAAGAAGTTTTAAGATTAAAAACTTGATGTGTAAATGCTTAGATTTGACAGTACTGCCAAAAATGTGGACTTTTTCTGCACAGATTGAATACAAAGAAAACACTTTGATGCCAAATTCTCCTTTCCATATCTTTTTTCCTGAATAAAAGAGCTACTAGGCCAGTTTCCCTCGTTAGCTTCAGAAGCTGGCATATCATATAATAATAAATCAATGAACTAAACACATTCTGATTAATCACTTCAAGGTTATTTGATTGACCACATATTCAATTTGTTGAATAAATCAGTGCAGGGTTAGAAAGTCTTTCAAGTTAAGCTTTTTGGGGACTCTGAGTTAGAATTCAGAGGAAAGTAAAGCCAGTAGAAACCACTGCAGCAGGAAGAGCAACTGCATTGCTTTTTGTCAGCAAATTACGTGCTTGATATTGCAAACACTTGCTACCTCTTAACTTTAACACAACTACTTCAGGAAAAAGCACTTGGTCTGCAATAATTAATATTATTGTCATTTATGCTATTTTTATCATAGTACCTCATTAACTGTAATCTATGGAACTGGAATTAGGAAGTCTTTCATAAACTGACAGAAAACCAAGTTCTGATGCAGTCCTGATAGCCTTGTGTGTGCAACAAGATTACGAGCGCTTGCCCCGGAATCCTGCCAGCCCAGATACAGCCTCAGCTTTGTGGGCTAGTGAGATTGTGGTGCCAGCTCTTCAGCCATGGTGTAGCCAGTGCACTGATTTGATCATGCTTTCTTCGTGCTAACCAGAATCACAGACTTAGTTCTGACATCAGCCCTATGGAGACATCCTGGTATGGGGCAGAAGCTCAGTCACCTTGTGACACTAATTTATAGGGATGTTTGGGATTGTATTAAAGAAAGTAACCACAGGACTGAACTCTTGCTCAGTTTCTTTTATCTCCTGCTCTGAGACAGACTACTGTGAACCAGTGCAGAGACTAGCTCCAGTTTGTGAGGAAAAAAGGTTATTTTTTATCATGGTGCCTTAGAGCTTCCAATCAAGAAGGAAAAGTAGTGTATAATGGAGGAGTACTTGCCCTCCTTTCAGCTTCACAGCAGCTTCTGAGACAAAGAAAAATTACTAAAGTGGCAGCATTAAAGCATGTCCCTTTAAATAAAGATGTTATTATGCAAGTAACCTTTCTGAAATCAGGTAGTACTTGAACCACACTAAAATCAGTCATTATGGCTTTGGCCATTCCCTAGATGATTCCAAAAGGCTGCTGACATGTACAAAGCTGTCTGGCACCACATTTCTGATACAGGCAAGAGTTTATATTTCGGGCATCATGGGAGAGCTGCTCATGAAAGCTGATCCTTTACTGTGAAATAAAAGGTGGACCACAAGGTCTTCTTCATAGTATGCAGTGAAGGGCAATGAGTGCAAAATGAAATACAAGAAATTTCATTTATACATAAGAAAAGAATGTTTTTACAGTGAGGGTGATCAAACAGCAGAGCATGTTGTACAGAGAGTTTGCAGAGTTTCCATCCTTGTGTATCAAAATCTGTCTAGCTATGGTCCTGAGCAACTTACTCTACATAACCCTGCTTGAGCAAGGAGGTTGGACTGCCTCAGGTATTCAGTGATTCTGTGAAATAAATTGCAAAAGAAAAGAAATATTAAAAAAAAAAAGTAAATGGTAATTTAGACGCCTTAAAAAAGAATACCAGCAGGTAATCTTTTTAACAATAGATCAAAAGCTTTGATTTTTTGCCCCCTCTTTTCTGCCTACCTTTTACCACCAGCAAGGACAAAATATAAAAGAAGGAAAAAGGAAGCATGAAACCTTGACCTCCAAAAGGGTCAATTATGTCCTGGGGTGCATCAAGCACAGCATAGCCAGCTGGTTGAAGGAGGTGGTTGTCTCACTCTGTGCTGCACTGGTGTGGCCCCACCTTGAATACTGTGTGCAGTTTTTGCCTTGGTACAAGAAGGACATCAAACTATTAAGGTATGTCAAGAGGAGGGTGACAAAGATGGTGAAAGTTCTCAAAGGTTAAGACTTACAAGGAGCAGCTGAGATCACTTTCTTTGTAAAGCCTGGAGAAGAGGAGACTGAGGAGTAACCTCATCGCAGTTCTCAAGGGAGGCAGCAGAGAGGGAGTTGCTGATCTCTCTCTGGTGACCAGTGATTGGACACAAGAAAATGAAATTAAGCTGCATCAAGGAAGTTCAGACTGGACGTTAGGAAAAAGTTCTTCACTGAGATGGTGGCTGATCACGGTAACAGGCTTTTCAGGTAACTGGTCACAGCACCAAGCCTGTCAGAGTTCAAGAAGCATCTAGGTGTTAGTCTTAGACATCTAGTTTAGTTTTAGGTAGTCCTGCAAGGAGCAGGGGGTTGGACTTGATGTTCCGTATGGATCCCTTCAACTTCGAGATATTTTGTGATTCTAAGAGTCCTCGATCTCCTTTTTTTTTAACACTTTTCTCTATTACAGGGCTTTTTTATCTGACAGATGACAATTAGGATCTAAAAACATACAAGCTATTTTTAATTAAAAATAGAAGAAAAAGCTTCATTTTAGGATTGATTTTTTTTTTTTTTCCTGTGTGGTTCTCTGATTTCTCTCAAAGGGATAGAGAACTCATGGCCCACAGACTAAGTTAAACCCACAAAATAAATCTGCCCTGCCTCTTGTTATGTGGCTTGTGGCTTGTAAGCCCCTTCCTGATCAGCAAAAATCAGACTGTACTGGATTATTTGCTCTTTCACACACTGATGTAGACATTCCTCAATGACATGGCCAGAAGTGTGCTTGCCAGATGACAAAAACTACAGGTTTCTCCCACAAGGTAATCAGTACCCATCTGGAAATTTCTTGGGTACTCTATCACATGAACACAATATGGATTGAATTAGGCAAAAGTTTCTATGCTCTGGTTCAGTGCAAAACACATTAGATCTTAACCCATGGTCATACATGTCTTTCTCTTACTCAGGTTGTCATTAAATTGATGAGGAGGTAAGGTGCAAACAAAAAAGTTCTGAGAGACATGAGATCCTCTGCATACTGCCGTCATTGTTCCTGCATTCCCATTGATTAGGACACTAGTAGGCTGGAAGGGTTGAATTCAGTTGAACAGATGCAAACATGTTAAAGTTTACTTTGATGATTCTCAGCTGTAGCTCTAGCATGTAACAATATCTGCAGTATAAATATCTCAATTTGTGCTAGTTTTCTTGATTTTTAAAGTCAGTGGAAAGAAAGAGGTATTTGTGGAGTATGATTTATCTCATCTTGAGGTAGATGTGTAAGACTGATCAATTGACTGTCATCTCCCTGTCACTGACTGTTTCTTTGCAAATGGAGGCTATCATGCTAGTCTAGAGTTCACAAGTGGACTGCTCTGTGGATAGGTATTATGACAGATTTGTTCAGGTGTATACCAGTAAAAAAAAAAAAAAAGAGTGTAAATACCGTTGAATGTGTAAGTATATATTTATCTAGTACATAAAGCATCCTAAGGAGAAAGGGGAGCTACTCTAGAGGATTCTGTAAACATTGCAAGTGCTGGCAACACTTGTCTCACTGACTCATTGAGATGTCTATTACACTAAACTTTCTATGTCATTAACCTCATTTACCTGATGTGAACACATTTTTCTAATTCAAGAAAATAAAAACAGTAGAGTCTTACAGTTAAATTTATCCTGCTTGCAGGCTTTCCAAGGCATGGAAACATCATGGCATATAATATTACAGAATTAAGTAGCTGTAAGGGAGCTATTCTGTATAAATATATGCCTTCAGACCCGTGCAAGAAAGCATTAAAGTTTTGAAAATGATCAGTCTCTCAGGTAAGAAGACAAATATACAGTCATTTTCCCTTCCTAATTGCACTTAGCTTATGTATTTATTTTCAAGAATGACTCTGGGAGCTTATTCTAGCCCCTTCAATAAACCAATGGAGTTCTATTTCCTTTTTGGAAACTAATTTTGGAAAACTAGAAAAATGCATCTTCAAAGTAAACATGCATAAAAGAGCAAAGAGAGCTCCATGGAAAATGTGTACCTAAGAATACTAATGTTTGTTTTGCAGATCTGTAAAAGCTATGAAAAATAAAGGCTGCCTGAGCCATTTTGCATTCTGCCTTCCCCTTTGTTAGATTCTGGGTTGTAGGCCCCTATTTGGGGTTCCTGACCTTCAAAGGACAGGATGAGACTCCTCTTTCCAATTTAATGCAGTTGGAGAAAAGTTCCTGTGCTATTCCTTCACTGACTGGGTATTGAGAACTGCAGATGAGCCGCAGCCAAGCACACACTCCCAGGCACCCCCTGTAATTTTCAACTTGCTTGGTATCTTGATCATTTCCACAAGATGAATTGCATCTGTTCTTTCCAAAAACAGAAGTACTTTGTAAGAATATTTTTTTTGGAAAAAAGAAAAAATGAAAGTAACAGAGGAAGAACATAGGTTTAGTAAGAAAGAGAAAGACTAATGTCTAAAAAGAATTCAATGCATGGTACTCAGGAACCAGGAGTTCACCATCAAGAGGTCTCTAAAGTCTGTGCAATTACTAGTTGTTAATTACACAGTTGTTAATTAACTTGAACTACATTGATTTTCACTGCTTCTGCACACTGAGGCCAAACTATAAGGCAGGTACCTAAATGTTCCTACAGGAGAGAGTGCCCATGGAAAGCCCATGTGCACGGTGGTGGGCCAAAGCAGACGTATACAGTTTTCACAGAAAGGTATTGTAACTGGTGAAACAAGGTGGGTTTTTTCAGGTCACATTCCAAAGTTAGAGTGGATACAGAGGGATTTAAAACTTGATCATAATTAAAATAAATCCTTATTTACCTTGAAATTTGAACATCTCAAAAAACTTGAGACCCTGCAGTTAGGTCTGACCTACTGGTACGTGTATATATGAATGTATATGCTTATTATGTATTAGTGTGGATATATATACACATAAGCAACGGGAGAACCATCAGCAAACAGCAGAATAAACATGTGACACTGAAGTTGTGGGAAGGCAGCAACTGCTGTTGCAGCAATTACACAGTAGCATTCGCAGGGTGCAATCACAACTCTACCACCTACGTGACACAGTTGGATGGAAGAAGAGAGACAAGCTGCATGCTTGTGGTCTCCTGTAGCTTCCCACTACTGCAGTCTTTCTATTGGCCTTAGTCTTTATAGAAAACACGGAGTTTTCAAACTCAGCCAAGAAGACACCCGAGATGAAGTCAGATGCTTGGCAGATGTAAATTATATCTATTGACTTTAAACTGTTCTGAATTAAACTGAATTTTACACTGACTGAAGGCAAAAACTTCTGCTTTTCTGCCATACAAATTAAATAGTTTTACAAAATGCCTCATAGAAAAAAGATGCAGGTGTTCATGTATGTGCACATTCTGAGTAATATCTGTAGTTTTTAGGGAACTGTCTGAATTACCTTAATTCACCTATTTCAGGGATCTTTACAGTGCTGTATAAAGAAGATTTCTGCAGATACAAGGCATTGGATAGACAGATAACCCTTGTGCCTCAGTAAGAGTGGAAAACATTGGCTGAAAATCACTAAATTTGTCAGTCCTCTCACAAGTTACACATCAGAGAGATGGCATTTCTAAGAGAAGCTTAAAATAAGGGTTCTTCAGTGATTAATCATTAAAGTGCACATGGTTAAGCTAGATTTCTAATAACTGTAATTTGAAGCCATCTGACATAGTTTGTCCTATCATTAAATTTTTTCTAAAAATTATGTTCTTCAAAAACCAGATAAAGTGATAAACTGATAGGATGGAAGGAAAGAAATGTTTAATGAAATCTTCAAATATACTTAGGCCTAGGGCTGACTGGGTTATATGTATGTAGTATTTAGCTAACTAAAGCTTGCAGTTGAATCAACAAGTCATGTGCACAGAGCTTCATGAATCACTAGTACAGCCATCATTTAAGGAAGGAAGGAAGGAGACAATTGCCTTCAGAACAGCAAAGGACTAAACAGCAGGTAAAAAGAGAAATAATGGGATTGGGAAAATTATGTAAACTTGTTTGACAGCAGAATATAATTAGGATTTAGGGTGGAATAAAGGATGCAGATATCTGCAGATATCAGTATTGCCAACAGGAGGAAGTATGACCACCGAATAAGATAATTACAGCAGAGATACTGCTAAGGGATGTTTTAAGGAACCAAGAGAGTAACATTTTCTTGCACCTAGAAGGGGATATTTGGCAGCATTCCTTAATGCTGAGAGACACCTGAAGTAATATTTCAGAACGAAAATTATCAATAGGACAAGGAATTGTAAGAGTAAAACCATAGGAATTTATGCAGACATGCACACAGAAGCATATACACACTCCCGCACATACAAATATGATAGATTTTTAATACATCCCTCTTCACTTCAGCTCTTGTCAGTCTTGTGAGAACTTGGGGTTTATTTCCTTAAGTAATCGAAGAATTCACATGTTCACCCTCATTCTTGAACATGCTATAGGAAAAAATACAGAACTTGTACGGTCTTCAGAAGTACTTTACCTAGAATTAGTAAGTTCTCAAACATGTAAATCAGATTTCAGCTATAATTCTGCACATAACATCATAAACTTTATACAACAGGAATCATAAATTTGAAAGCAATTTGTTAGCTAAAAATAATTTTCCAACTACGCTTATTGATATATATCCCACATGAAAGCAGTCAGACATGATAAACCAAACACAGAATATAAAGAGCTCATGTGATAAAATTCTAAAAGGAAGATAAGGCCAGTTTTTAGCATTCCCTACTGAAATACTAAATCCTTGAGAAATCAGTTTGTTATCTGATGTTGGGGGCAGACCTCTTACAAAGCTTGTGATAAAAGTCTACCAACAGGTATGGTAACAAAACATAGAAATAATTGTTAAATGTCTTACTGAAAGTTTAAAACATCAGCAAGCCTAATGATCCTTCTAAGAACAGAATCTGAATGCACGTGAAAGCTTTATCCTTATAGAAGGGAGAATCTGGTTACATAAAAAATATGTGCTGTTACACTAAAATATGTAATACAGCTAATGAGTTTATAGGGCAGCAGTGAGTGACTATTTTGAAAACAGTAGAACTACATATTTTGGTTTCATATCTGGACTGTAATCACAGATTGCTTCTGAAAGCAACCTCAGAACTCACCACAATCACCTCTCATTCACAATAAAGAAATGTACACCTTTGAAACCTCTCAAGGTCAAGTCCTGTGCCATTTCTGTCTTGGGACATATTCAGGTCAAATGCTTTGAATATGAGAGTGTTGGAAGCTCATCAATAGTGGTCTTCTAAATTATTTGTCCAGTGAGAGTTATAAAATCCAGGCAATTTGGATTGGATTTAAGGATGACTTGGAAATCAAATGAAAATTTAGCAATTCAGATGCAAGCTGAATGGCATTTTTGTCCTAATTGAAGTGAAGATCAAAATAATAAAACTTGATCTCATGCCTGAACCTTGGCAATTGTCTAAATTGAAGTATTAAGGCATTTCGTTTTCTCTATAGGTTATTTTTCCCCATCAGAAACAACTCCCTAAATCTTTTAGACCAGAACTAAAACATGCATTTAAAGCATCTCCCAGTGAGTTGAAAAGCACCGATTTCAGGGGTTTTTTAAAGATCTTTCATTCCAGACTATTCCTTTGAAAGCGATGTGAGTAGGAGTCTAGCCTAGGCTAGCTGCATGCACAGCTGCATTTTGTATACAACAGTCTTTAGTTTCACCTTATTTATGCTATTGAGTTTAGTAGCAAAAGTCCGTTGCTTAATGACAGAGAGTAATATTCATGTCTGTAATTATGAAAGATGTCCAGTAGTATTTTCTGATTTGTTTATATGTCTACAATACTGTGCTTTTCAAGCTGTTAATGTGAGTCACCCCCATTACTATGGCCTCTCACACTAGAAATAATAATTAAAGCCATGGCCATATTAATAATACATGTATGATCATTAGCTCCTTTGTGATTGTGGTCCAATGCAGAAACCATTCTTTCACTCTGAATAGGTAACATAATCTGGACCACACCATGGCATTTGAGATTTCCAGCTTCTTTCCAGTTTTATCTGAGATGTTCTGCTATAAGAAAGAGTAAAAGGACCAGGGAATTTCATGCCCAGTCCTCCCTCCAGCTGCACACCAGGTTTGGAGCAGCCAGCTCACATAGTCCCTACAGNAAACCAAACCCAAACAAACAACCAATAAGCCAAAATAAAACAAACAAAAAGCCCCCCAAGACTCAAACCACTGGGTGAAAAGGGAACGAGGTAAAATTATGACTTGGACATAGCTGGATGGAGCTATGCCAGATAGGGATTTGTGCTACAGACCTACATGGTGGTTTTGAGTTTGAGCAGAGCTGTGACACCCTGCTAGACCAAGATCTGCATTGCCTTCAAGAAGATGTGTGTGAAATGTCATTGCTCCTGAAACTCTCTAGGAATGCTCTAAAAAATTCTGTCCTGCATCACTGCTGTGCCGTATTGCTGCCAGCATGAGCTTCTGTGCATTTCACTGGCCATGTTTTTCATTCTTAATTAGTAAGCTCCCTTGGGTTTCAAGTTTGCAAAACATTTTCTCTCTATAAACCTAAATAAAAAATGCTTCATAATTCTCTCTCATGTAATATAAAAGCAGAGCTGGAGATGCTACTGAGTTTGGTTTTCCATTGCACTACAGATAGTGAATATGACAATTTTTTAAATCTTTTTTGTGACTTGTGGCATAGGCATTTTTCTTTACTTCCTTTTGCTGCTTCTTGGAATATTTCACTTTCTTTCTTTTTAATAGGTTTCCTACAAAGACGTTGCCTGATTAGTACTGAAATATTTCATACAGCTGACCATTTGGACTGCTCTGATCACAGGCTTCTTTCCAGCTCAGAGCATAGTCAGCTGTTCTTATACCACTCTTTTCTTTGTATTGCTTTTTCACAATAAAACCACGGAATGGGCTTTATTTTTCCTTGTGGGCCATATGTAAGGGACAGCATTAAAGCTATACTGAGCTCTTGGTACAGTGTGCAAGGGCCTCTCATAGCAGAAGAATAAGAAGACTTTCTCTGCTTCACTGGTTTTTAGTAGATTCGCACATAATAACTACAGGATCCCCAAGGGCAAAAGGGAGATATTAGAGGATGTAGGCATCGGGGGCTGAAGCTCTGAAAATAGTGTCAAAGAGTTATTTCTAGCTCTTTGGGATTTTATTATTTTTTTATCAGGGAAAATGAATAAGGAATTAGATATGGCACTCCTAGGTTGAGTAAACATCACTATTTTCTCGTAATTATTGTATTTTGCTTGAGAATCCCCCCAAAAAGAGTAATTTGTACAACATAAGGTTATGTACTATCTCTGGACTGACATTTTTCTTTTTCCTCTTATATTTGGGATTTTATTAGGATACCCTCCCACCAATTACTATCTTGTCCTTTTCAGAAAATGTCATAGGTGATACTTCAAAGATCTAGTTTTTATTTGTATTAAAGTCACTTTTGACATTGTCACCCAACTTTAGAATGAACACAGTTTGGACCCTCATGTCCTCTTTTTTTCTCACTAATAACAAATTATGGCAAGGTTACAACAATGACATGGGCAGCATCCAATTTATGGAGCTTCCTTTACAGGGTCCTTGAGCTATACCATAAATTATTACGTCAACACAAATAACTTCCAATTTAATTGTCATCACATCATGCTCGTTGGTAAGTATTTTAACCCAAAAAGGATGCTTGATTTGCTTAGATGCATATCTAGGTATGTGCATAAAATATTTGCAGGATTAGCCCTGGAAGCATATGCAACCATTCATTTACATATAAATACATGTAAATACACATGAATGTCATTTGTATAAGAATCATTTATTTTTCTGGGATTAGAAATTCTCTTGTAATTTATATTTAAAATGATATTACTGATAAGACAGTCTTTAACAATTAGTATATATATGATATATATGCTTCTTACCTACAGTAGGCTGATTTAAGTTCGGTCAAATTTTATTTCTTCCATAAATTTTTCTTCCAAGTATTTTATACCAAAAAAACCCCTTATGGGAACAAAACTCTTTAAATTTGCAAAATTTCCAGGGCCATGATGGCTGGGCGGATGCAAGAGAAAGAGTGTAGCAGAAAGAGGGTTGAAAAAAAAAAATAATCAGACTATTGATGTAGTTAGAAAAGGACTTTGGGGTCCATCGTCATCTTTCTGAAGCTCATTGTGGCTGCTATTGAAACATGTAATAGAAATATATGACAAGTTAATTCTAAGTGCTAGCAAAGACATTTGTACTCAGAATGCCAAACAAAAAATTAATTTACTTCACTTTAACTTTTTTCGTACTATTTTTATACCTCAGAGATTGAGGATGCTGTCTTTGCTTTCTCATTTCAAGATATCCTTTCCACATTGCCTAAGCAATATGAAATTACTCATTTCTACATTAAGAACAAAAAGTAACAGTACTGGCTTGGCATACACATAAAAGTTAAATTATTCAGGCTTTGGTGGAAACTGTCATAAGACATCTACCTTAGACATTTCTGAAATGTCTTTCAAATGCAGTCTCTTAAACTCTGCACTACATCATTAGCAAACAAGACAAAAATGCAGAACATCCAAGTAGATGACAAGAACAAGCTCACACAGATCTTCACAGCTATTTCTCAATCCAGGTTGCTGAAGTTTTTGTAGCTACTTCAATTACTTTTGATGGCATCCTTTGGGGCTTTTTTCTCTAAGTTTGTTTTTTTTGTGTTTGTTTGTTTGTTTGTTTTGGTTTTTTTTTTCTGCAATTGTCATAGAACTCTGCCTATTTAGATTTTTCAAAGTTTGAACAACTTTATTTTCCTCTAAGATCCTTAGAAATGATATATTTGATTCTTCCATTTTTTACAGTGCCCATATCAGTAACACCTCGCTCATAAACAGAAAGCCCACCTTAAATATGTGCATTTCTAGTATTAGTAAGCTTTGCACTGCATAATTACAGGCAAGCTGTGACAGGTTTTAAATATTTCAGCTGTGATTTGTATTTCTGTTCTTTCAGGGTGATAATTACATCTGAGAGAAGGGCCAATATCAAACATATGAAATATCACTTTCAGTCCTGCTCAGGATCTTTTGTACCACATAAGGCATGCTCATTATAACAGATCCTACACATGAAGCAATGCTTGAACTTGCAGGAACATAAATTTTCTTTTATGCTACTGCCAAATACACTCATGTGGTTATCACTGAAGCCTGTGATGAAGCTTTGAATAGACTGCAGCATCTAATGCCTTCTCTGTTTTTAAGTCACCCTTCAGATCATGGTGGAGAACATTTTATTTGCAGCAGAAAGTCTCTTGAAACTCTTCTGGCGCTTTACAGAGTAAGTTAGGCTACTTATCTCTAAAAGCATTTAATTCAGCATGAAATCCAAATAAATCCTAAAAAAAATAATCAACAATAGGAATATGATTCAAGAGAAAGTAGGTGGTGAAGGCATAGCAAACACATAAAGATACTTCAACATGTCCCACTAAAACAAAACTTGTTCATACATTAAGGACTTTATGTATGAAAATTTTATTTCTAAAATTCAAAATGTGACACTTCAGGATGTTCCCCAAGGACACATGCAATTCTATGATCAGCTTTTAAAACTGATTATTTCCTCCTACTCTGGCAAACAATTCAGCTTTTTTCATATTGCAATAATAACACTATATCTAAGTTCTCCAAAATCCATCTCAAACAAGATCATTGTATCCTATGAGCCATGAAGAGCTGATGGGGAAGAAAGAGAGATAGGAGAAGGTATTTTATTTTTTATATTGGTTTGAGATTTTTTAATAAAGAGGTTCACTTATTTCTGAGAATATCAGAGATGAAAGCGCACTCACAGAAAGAAGAGATGGCTCTATAAGTAGAAACTTTTACTTCAGGCTTCAATATTACTGTTTCATTTTAATCTAAAATTTGCCTTACATTAAGCAAGGAGCAGAAAAAAAAAAGTCTAATTTTTATGTTGACAAAGCTTTTGCCACATGTTCGAGATTTATAAAGTAATGGGAAAATTGTAGAGCACCAGTAACAACAAACATAATTAATTGTGCATTTCCATGTGTTTTCCTACACAGGATATCAGTATTGTATGTAAAATATACCATTTTAATAGCCTTTCCGAAATTTAAATTAGTTTACATTTTAAATGCCTTTTAAATATATAGTTAAAAAAGTTAATCTTTCTGTATGCTATTCTACATCTTCTTGGTACATCGGTATGCTAATTATCACATGCTAGAAATATTCCACGGATCTGGCCTTTTTTAGATGACCACATTCTATGCATTCAGTTAAAACATCTAAGCTTTTGAGGTAGCTGGTAGGTGGGTTTTTTTCTGTTTAATAGGAAAAGCACTCTACTTTCAGGGTGTTTATTGCATAATGACCTCACCCTCTAAAGGCAAGACAGAGTAGGAAAGGAAAAAGCAACATTAATGGGTGAGGACCACTAGCAGTGGATATGCCAAGTTTAAAAGATATTATATGTAATCGTCCTGCCCCTCTCTCAAGGAGCAGTTTTGAGGTGCTTCTCTGAAAGACATAGCTCTTATTGCCTATTCTATCCCTCAACTAAGGTTCCTTCCCAAAAGGAAAATCAAGCCATGTGAATTAAGCACCTAAATGTGCAATCTTGGCTCTGTATTAATTTCCCAGGTACTAGGTTTACCCCTTCTGAGATGATCTCTGCTGTATTTGTGTGCTATGCCACATCTCCTGGTGTTGTGGTCAAAAATTTCAGCGAGAAGGAATACAAGGTTCTTACAAGGATTATGCTGTTCACACCAATGGTGAGGAGTATTGTAAAACTCAGATATGAAGTCATAAAGTAGACTTATCAGAACAGGTTGAAGCTATTTTGGACACATCACGTTGTCTTCCGTTATGTGGTTATGATGGAAGTTCAGTGGTCATCATGCACTCTTGCAGCCCCTGCCAGGTCACAGTGACTGTGTGAATCCATAAAGGGAGGTTAATACATCTGTCAGTATTGTTCAGTTCTTGTGGTGATTCAAAACATACTTGTGCTGATGCAATTGGAAGTGGCTCTGGGGAAGATGTTTAAAGCATGGATCCACATTCACAGTGACATAGAAACTGGATTGCTGTTTGGTATATAACTATTTATTCTTGTTTTGGGAGACAGATACAGCCTTGTAGGACAGCTTTTCAGCTGTCACACTGTCGTTGCTCTGTTAGGCTGCATCTGATGGCCATCCTAGACACCCTTGGCTGCATCCATGTTGGGTGCCAAAAATGCCAGATTGCATCCACTCTGCACATAAGGTGGCATGTCTTACCTCATGGAGTTTGGCAATGTTTCCTAGCAAATCCCTATTAGCATTTACCTGGGTCATGCTAATTTTCCATGGGGCAGACCTACGAAATGGAATTATTTGCTTCAACAAGTTTATAAGCCCCTAGAGTGATGAGTTGAAAACCTCTGGAATCACATCATGTGGGTCTTCCAGAAGGTTTCTTCTGGGCCCAGTCTAAAGAACACTCTGAAGACAGGGTGCTCCCAAAGTCGCAAGACTACCTTAACAACTGGGGTATATTTCGAGTAGTCAACACCTTTTTCAAAGGCTGGATAATTCAGGAGGATGGGGTTTTGGTCCCAGGGAAGCACTTTAACAGGCTACTGCAGACAGAGGGACCATCAGTAAAAGAACGGTGAAAATGTTCTGCTGCCCGACATGCCTCACAGTAATTCTATGGTTTTATTTCCAAACTTCTAATATAAGATGGAGAGAGGAAAGAAATGCAGTCATGTTCAAATGTCAGCACAGCAATATGTTGGTGACCAAGCACAGTGCATGACTAAATTTCATGCTTCCCTGAACTGCAAATAATTTACAGAGCTATCAGGCCACTGGTTTAATTCTCCTATTAAATTAGCAGTCGTTTGACTGGAATTTGCCATTTAGCATGTTAAAAAACCTCTTAATATAGGATTTCATAATTTTTTTGCATTTACCCCAAACAATCAAATGACGCAAAAAGCTATGGCTTTCAAATTGAGAGCTTTATTGTACTCTTTATATCTACAACTTTTTCATTGCAGGACTCATATTTGAAGGTGCATTATACACATATAGAAATAGCATTCCAGTGGTTTACTGTGGAGTAAATTTAAAGAAGCTTGTTTCACTGTTTCCTTTAAATAAATAAAAGACCAAAAAAAAAAAAAAAACCAATCCCCAATCCAAACAAAAAAACATAGAGTAGTTTATGAAGAAAGCCAGCATCATACCAATATTACAAGTTCAATAGTCCAATTTGGTTAGACAAACATTGGAATAAATGCACAAAATTTAGTAATTTGTGTAAAAGTTTTTAGCTTATTTTACATTTTACTATACATAAACACAGAACTATATTTAGCACCCAAATCAGATGCATAACATTCCAAAGAGCTGTGAACATTCCTGCAGACCTTCCCTTCTGCATGGCAAGATCAACAAAAATTAAGTCATCATTGAGAGTCCTGATGCTGTTTTTTTCTTAAATATCTCTAAGGATGGAGACTCTACAACCTCCCTAGGCATCCTACTCTGCTTTTTCTCTAGTCTTCCCATTGGAAAGTTTTTTTTCCCTTCTGAATATCTCAACCCCCTTTGCCACCATTTACCTTTGTTATGCCTCCTATGATTATAGAGAACACTTTTTCATCTCGTTTTTAATAGCTTATGTTACCGATAGAAAACCAAAATGAATGGTCTGATTTTGCAGAAGTGCAAGAAGTCCCAAACATTGTGCTTCTCATTATAGTCAAGGGATTTTGAAAGTACTTTTGCTGTTTAACTCAAGCCACTCTTTTGGATGGTCTAATTAGAAATCTATTTTTGGACTTTAACATTAAAAAGGTTCATTATTCTTTAGTGACATTAAACTACTAACAGAAACCTTGAAGCTTTCAAAGCATTCTTTAACACTTGTCTCCCTCACCAACAGCAATCCTTTCTAAGCCATGACTCTAAAAGCATCCTGAAACACATTAGTTTAGAAAGCCTACAGAAATATTTTGAATAATGCCTGCAAACCTCTCATCTCCTAAGACATAAAACTAAAGAAACGGAAATATATCATAGCCTTTATGAAATCTTTCCTAGCAACATGAAGTCCTGAAAATGTCTCTACTGCAGCCTACCCAAGGGCCCATCTAAACAAGTATCTTGGTATGACAGTGCCCAGCAACCAGTGCAGCAAATTTGTTTAAGTCTGTGGCACATGTACAGCAATAACTCTGTTTGTCACTCACTCTCCTAATCTGCAACAGTTAGGAGCAGTAGCTGCGTGTGAAAATACTCAAGTTCACCCATGGGCTGAAGAGATATTTAATGGGTAGAATGAAGATGTAGATAAGTTGATGGATGTTTTAATCCAAAAACCACTATAACAGAGATAAAATAAAGAATAAAGTTATTAAAAGAATGTATTGAACGTAGTCTGTTGCTGGAGAACCACCTGAGGATGCATGATTTGTGATTTGTTTTACTGTATTTTAGTATAACATTGAGAACATGCTCAGGGGTTATGTTCTGAGGAGGAATAGCAGTAACAAGGTTCATAGCTGCTGAATCAGGCTGGGCAAGATGGATCCTTTCAGTACAAAATTTTCTAAAGTACAGAGCAAAAAAATAAAGACCTGCCATCATATGCTGACTGGAATTAGGACAGTAAGTATTGCAGCTCTTTTTGATTTCCCAGGTCCTCAACCTGCACTCAAGTCCTTAAAGAGGCAGAAGAGGGATCAAGATGAGGAAAAGTCCCTGTTCTTCTGTGCCTTTTATTAGAGTGAGAAGATCCTGACCTAAGCTGCTAGACTAATTTGAAGACTGTAGCTGATTTGAAAGAGAAGTGATGCACAGCCCTGCAGGGCTAGCTGACTGAGTAAGGTTCAATTTGCTGTTGTGCCGTTAATGGACATTGGGTGGATTCTCTGTAAAGCCAGCGTTCATTGCAGACACACTTCTTCCTAGTGGTGCATCTGGGATGGTGCATTTGTGCAAAGTCCTGAAAGCAGGGCAATGTCAAAGTAACACAAGTAAGTCCCATGATGCATTTCTGATGTTTCACATGCAGCCCCCCCTGATTTTCTTATTCTCCTTTACTCAGCACCGAACAGCAAGGACCAGGAAAGGAATTGGTCCACTTCAAGTCAGTGGAAAAGTAATCAACAAGTATGAAACATTCTCACAGTTACCCTCGCCCCATAGCCTTGTCTTTTTCAATATGGACACAATTCCTCATGGGTCTGTTTGTCCCAGAGCTTTGAGGCAAATGATTATTTTAGTTAAGTATGGTCTCTCTTTGTATGCTCTGAGTCCTCAAGGATTTGCCAAGGATCAAGTAAGTTCCTACCTGCATTGAGCTCCCTTTAAATCAAAGATGACTAACATGATGAGTAGGAGAGAGGTTTTATTTTTATCTTATTTTGCATCATTTCAGACCTGAATGCAAATTCACATTCCCAAGGGTTGCTCAGGAGAAGTTAGAAGGAAAAAAAAAAAAAAATGTACCTTTTACCAGCATTTTACTGGCCATAACCAGAACAGTGTTGAGTGAGATATGCCAGTAGGAAAGCATCCCAAATATACTCTAGATGAATGACCACTACAAGGAGTAGCATAAAGGTTGATATCTCTGTCATGTTCATCATGGATGTATATTATCACTAGCACGACTCTGAGAGTGGAATGTAATACTTTGAAAATCGTTGGGAACTGCAAATTCAGTTAGAGAGGTATTTTACAACAGATTACATTTTTGTAGGCTGGAGTACTGTAAATTTTTATTCCACCATAAAACATTTTAAAATTAAGTAAACAAGGCTCAAAAGTCTCAAAGACATTTGTCTTCTGCATGTATTTAATTACACATGGTATAACTTATATTAAAATTTAGGAGACAGAAGGGAAGGACACCTGCCTGCAACAATTACATGTGGAATAAAAGGAGATTAATACATCTCAATTTTTATGTCAATGACTTTGTATAATTTCATGGAAAACTGCCACAGCAAGCAGTTACTACTGCTACTACAGTGCAACATTAAACATTGGTCAAGGAAAACAAGCTTTTGACGTGGAAATAGTCTGCATAATACAGACCTTCACTGACAGGGTTTCATTCAGCTGTCTGTTCCTGACTATGGAAATTAGGACGATACAAAGAAATATAACAGAATTGGTTATTATTTGTTAGTAAGTGCCTGAGTGCCACAAGAAAAGTTTGAAATTAATAGCAGAGGAAGTCAAGTAATACATTGTCTTCTTAGTGCCTCTAATGGTTTGTCATGCTGAACTGATGGTTACGTGTGTTCTTCTCACATTGTAGATTAATGTATTTAAAGGAGAAGAAGGAATACTGAATTAACTCTTGGTCTGTGGGCTGCGATTTATCTGCTAAATTTGCACACATGGATGCAATTCTGTGGATTACACCACATTTCCCAGGCCAAAGTTGCAAGGAGGCTACTTCAACAGACCCATGATGAATTCATAGCAGGAAGCACAGAAGTTGCATGGAAGCAATTATCATGACCAAAAAAAAACCTGGCAAGTCTGCCAAAAAAACTGGTCCAGCCCTCAGTTCTGACCTGATAAAGAGTTCTTGCTTCTGGGAACATGCTCACTGCAAGCTATTCTGTTGATAGGGCCAAATTGTGTAGGCATAAGTCTGTAATGAACATAAAAACCTGGAAGAATGACAGTGGAGTTCCTCAACCACATGACATGACAATTTGTTGTATTCAACATAAATTAGGTACTTCCATTTTTCAGTAGATAGTTCAAACTTGGTATGCCTGCATTTGAGGACTGAGGAACACAGCAAAGTTCATCTCATTTTATGTGTTTAAGCAGGAGGGTGGAAAGGATCAAGAGTAGGAGTCATCCCTGGCAGCAACTTTTTTTGAAAGAGCTGTTGAAATTCCTGGAAGTCTGGGGTGAGACAGAGTCTGTCATCTCGTGTTTAGGCTGAGGCAGATGTCTCCATCCTGGCAATAAACAGGCCCTCTGCATCCTCTCACTTATCATACTTGCAATGTATCGCTTTTTCACATTCAACTTCCTTGTCTGCCCAGAAATTTTCATTGTCAGAGGTCTGATTCCAGGGTTGCCATGTTTACAGCCAAATCAAAGTACTTGCTCCCAGAGTTTAGAAACTCCATCAATGCTACTATTTCCTGGAAATAATAAACTTGCTGAACACAATATAATGGCACATTATAAAATCACAGCTGGCCACCTAGTGAGAGTAATCTGAGAATGATACTAGTAATATGAGAACAATTCTTCCAGATATATCTGTCGTTATTGGCTGTAGGTCACAATATTATGGGTACTCAGCTATGGCTCTTTCAAAGGCCAGCATTGTCCAACAATGGCACCTGTTTGTTCTTTCTAGACCAAAATTTTCTAGACCATTTTTCTAGAACAAAATTTGCAAAAGGACTCTCTTTTACATCCATTTCCCTTCTTTAGTCCCTCTTGCTTGCTTCTGTAATAAGGTGTCTACAAATGCTTTCAGGAGAGCAAAGAGAATGCAATTGCTATCTCCTAAGGATTTTTGACATTTCAGTTTTTCATTTATTCATTTCTCTGTTACGTGGAACACATTTCTCAAGTCTGTTAAGTGGGGCTCCAACAGACAGACCACATTTTCCCTCTTTTCCTGAAGCAAGTGCATGTAAACTAATCAAAGGCCAACACTTCTCTGAAAATGACACACTTATTTTGTGGCTGCTTAAGACACAGCTCTTTTCAGAAATGAAAATATAAAGAAGGAGCTGGTCAAAGAATATCTTATTTGCAGTTACCAAGATGCTAAAGTTAATTTGAACTGCAGGGCTCCAAGTTTTAATCACGTCTTCTCCAAATCACAGAATCACAGAATCTTAGTGGTTGGAAGGGACCTTTGAGATCATCGAGTCCAACCACTATTATATCATGAGGTACAAACCCTCTGATGGCAATAGAAGAAGGATTAGATTTTAACTCACTTTCACAGCATTGTGCACTCCTAGATCCTCATTACATTAGTCAAGTTAGAAGTGAGATTTTCCCCAAACTAACTACATAATACTCTCTTTTATATCTAGTCATTTTTCAGCATTCTTGCTATTGTTCAATGCAGGTAGTCTAGTTTGTAACACCTTCAGCAATAAAAGAACAAACTTACTCAAAGTCTCTTCCTGCACTATTTTTTTCCAAGTTCATAAATTGTAATTTAGCCCCTCAGGGTGCCTTTTCCCTAGGATGCATATATATGTACATATGCACATACGTACGTACTTTTGTAAGAATGGCTTTTTAGAAAGGTACAGCTTTCCAGTCAAACATGGCTGAAATCAATGGGGAAGAAGAGTCTGATGTGCATGGTCCAAATCTGTCTGGTTGGGGCAGTGTAGTTTTTCACCAGAATGGCTAAATCAGATATGCTTCTTACAATGCAGTGTCATTGCTCTAGTCACTTTCTTTATCTTAAGAACTATCATATCCATGAGATTAGTGGAACAGCTCTGGGAAGGGTAATTTGTGGCTTGAATTCATCTGAGCACTTTGGTTTGTATTACATGGTGGGATTGATAAAATGCATAGTCTTCAGTGTTTTCCTGATTTGGGGCTTAAATTAGAAAACACAATAATGCCTAAAGCAGCTGTATCTTTCTTCAGTCTCCTCACACCCTTTTTGTTTTGTCATGTAACATGAACAGCAGGTCTCATAATTTTAAGACATTGCCGGAAATCATTTAAGCTTAACATATAAATCAGTGATGATACTCTCAATAACTGTTTGCTTCTAAAGAACAGATGAACATAAGCTGATTCTGGCATGCCATCCATAGACACAAAATATAAATACAGCCCATTACTACAAAAGATTTTTCCCAAACCTTCTCTGAAGTTATGTTGTTTTCCAGCAACAAACATAATTCAGTTCCAGGAAAGAAAGATCTTGAACGACATAATGAAGTGTAAGAAAGACAGCATTTTTATCTGATACAGACTGAAACAAATTTGAGGCTAACAGGTGAAAGAACTAATGGAAATGGAATATGACTACATTGGTTCTCCTATGTGTTGTATTTCCCTAGGGTTGAATTTGCATTCAAACTATGTTAGATACCTCCCTGAAAAGATTACACTGTGGAGGATAAATAACAAATTTAATAGAAATGAATCACACTGTGAGCTATGTCTTTAAATATCTCACTCTGACAAATAAATGTGCTACAATCAGCTCTCTACTTAATTCTTAATATACAGTAGGAAATCCATATTGGAATCAAGTATTTGACTCAATTTTATTGCCATCAGAAAATGTAATATACATTTCTTCAGTCTCTTTTGAAATAAAAATCAAAAATAGAAGAAAAGAAAGTTTACCGTGTTTTATAACAAAATGAAGAAATGGCACAGGTTTCATCACAGGAAACATGGGATGTAAACATATGTGCAACATATGTTGTAATGGTAGCTCATGCCCTCTATGCCTGCTCTTTACTAAATCATATATGACTGGAAAGGTACATGTGAAAAAAGCTGGGGCCCTGTTTTATAGGAGAGGAAGCTCAACCAGTGACAATTCTGACTCAGACAGAATTCTGTAATTCTTTCCATTAGTTTGGTGTATACATTTAAGAATAAACAAACATGATTTTTACACTAAGAAAATTAATTGAAAATAAAGACTCTATCAGCTCTTGCTCTGTCATGCAACTATATAAATCCAACAAAGAAATAAGTACAAAAATGTTGTTCAGGATTGGAGACACAGATTGATGCCTCATGATTAATAGAAGAGGGCATTTGAGGAGTATTACGTCACTATAACACTTACAAATAAGTGGGAACCTTTCAGTTATATGGTATACTTTGACTAGGGGTTTGCAGATAAAAACCCAAATTCACAAAACAACAATTTTCTTAAGACTGTTAAACTCTCTGATTCTGGTTCATGAAGTGGTCCCCAGAAGTACTGTGCTGGCCCAGTAAAGTCCATCACACCCTGTGTTTGGGGGACCAACAGTAGGTTGGTTTGGGCAGGAGTGACCCAGACATTTCTGCCACAGAGCACTCTCCACCCTCAGTCTGTGGCCACAGGGGGTTGCGCAAATTCACTGCAACTGATTAATCTCACGATACCTAGCCACAAGGACAGGTCACAAAAAGGAGTAGCTTCAGCTATTCTTACTTTTTACTTTGCTTTCATTTTTTCCCTTTAGCACCACAACCTTGTCTTTAGCAATTGAAAGGAATGCAAGTACATTGTTTACAAAATACATTTTGTATACACAAAACACAGAGGGGTTAGACTAGGCGATCTCTAGAGGTCCCTTCCAACCCCATATCAATCTGTGATTTCCTGCTATACCTTTTGAACACTGTGCAGATAGTTGGTCAATTTTCAACACTACCCAACAACCAGTAGGTAGGGTGGGTCTGCATCTCTCAGTCACAGTGCTTCAAAGCAGGATGGCTTGCACAATGCTCTAAACATGGTAGACAATTTTTATTTTTTATTTTCCTTGAGTTTTGAAGTATTGGCATCTGTCACCTCTAAAGACATCAGCTTACTTTTATCACTGCTTAGTATAGAGGAAGAGGGTTTTTTCCCCACAAAAGCAACACCCCTTAAAAATCTGTGCCTGCATAAATGGCACGAAAATCCTCCTTCCCTTGAACATGTGACTCTTGTGGTTGTTGAGAGATACAGATTTTTTAGGTGCCAGAAGTACAAAAATTTGATTACAAACCAAGAATAATATGAATAATATAATTAATATGGATTATGTGTCCTGTAGCACATTACACAATTATTTCTTCAGAAACATAAAATTCCAGAAAAAATCTCAAAAAGAAATTTGTTTGTGAAGATATTGGCTTGCAGGAAATGGCAAGATTAAAAAACTTAGATATAGCTCACCACGGAGGAGAAGTGTATCATACTGAGTGCAATGCATCTGTGACCAAACTGGCCTTCATAATACCAATGTGCTCTTCTGAAAGCTTAATTGGGACTTGAGGGATGCAATAAGTCTCACACTGCTGCTCTATGCAGGGACCAGTTTCACTTATTGTACAAAGTTTGATCACAGGAGAGTGGAGAACTATTTTGTGCCTTAATATGAATCTTCCAGTAAATCTGATACTGGAAAATGCTCTTTTCTTTTTCATGTAAGGCAGTTCAAAGAAATGGCTTAGAAAATAGACAAAACAACCTGCTTGGAAAAGGGCATTCATTGTCCTTGATGCAGCGAGAGATCACAGACCAGCAAAACTGCAGTGACTTTTTGCGACCTTCACTGTTCCCTGAAATGAAGTAGAGACCCTGATACTTAAAAATAAATGCCCCTAGAAAGAAGTTTTGCTCTGTTTTTTCACCTTAGAAGTCGCAGCTGAACTAAAGGCTCGGGAATATGTCTTCAGTGTGCTAATTGAACTTAAATGTACTCAGAGAAGGGCACAGGATCATGTAGAAATCTTTACTCCTGGGCTTCCAGCAGTGGATTTTTTTCCTGTTTTCCACATTCCAGTACTCAGCATGTTTTCAATTCTTACTCCCTTTTTACAGGATCTGATGAATATAAATATAGTCATATAAATTGTCTTAGTACTTGGTCATTCCTTCTCTCTGTATTTAATTCACTCACAAAGATGATGGTATTGGGGAAAATGGGAAAAACCCCCACCTTCCTGACTCCACTAGAGTCTAGAAACTAATTTTCTGACATCTTTAACAAATACAGGGCAATGAGTCAGAGCTCCAGGAAAGAAAAAAAGAAGTCTCTTGTACACGGGAGCAAAAGCTACCAAAGCTCAGAATATGTTACTGAAATATATAATTTTTAAAATGAAAATTTCTGCTGTTCAGGTGGTTTAAATCAAATCAAGATCAAAGAGTTTATTGATTTATGAACAGCACATAAATAACTGGCAATCTGTTCAGGATCAATAAGAGTAATAGAGGAGATACATCACAATACTAGACACTTGCAAAATGTTAATATGCACTTGCAGATGCTCACACCTTCCCCTGCCAATCTGAAAACATCCACGGTCACACAAACCCTGGAACTGCAGGTGCAAGGGCTGCAGGCAACTCCCTGTCCTCTATGGGCACCCAGGCACCAAACATGCTTCATGGTGCTTTATCACTCCTTGTCAAGATGGCCCCTCCTTTTTCCAAAATCTCTTTATAATTTCCAGTTGCTATGCACTAGTTTTGGGAAATATCTTCTCAGGAAGTTTTTGGGAGTTTAAGTGAGCAGATTTATGCTCACTTTTCTAGCTTTGCAGCTGTTGTTATCCAGGCCATCTGACCAAAAATAGGTCCCTAACATTCACCCCTTGGATCCCTGTCCTTGAGAACTCTCTGTACAATTGAGCATTTTAGCAGCTGTTGCTATCCAGGACATCTGACTGAGAGGAGAACCATGTGGGCATTCCTATATAAAAGGTTTGGTATTGACAATGATGGTATAAAGGGGTTTTACCCAGAAACAGGTTACATTTTTTGAAAGCTAACTGCTTTCAGAAGAAATGCTTTCAAATGCCCATGAATGAAGCATTCAAATGTCACTGTTGAAGAGAACATTGTAAGAAGGTTAGTTTGTGCATGCGGTTAGGAAGGAGGGAGACTACAACCATAATGATGTGGACTTTAAAAAAAGTGCAATACCAGTCCCACTCATGTAAAGAGGTATTCTGCCCCCTAGCATACAAAAGTAAGATCATAACATTAATTTATTTGGTGCAGAATCCGATGTCAGGCTACTCTTGTAATGCCTGTGGAGTCTATGTGACACTGCTCAGCTGTTTTTAAGAATGAAGTGCCTGTATCTGCAAATAATTTGCACAGAACTCATTGCAAGGGGTTGCATGTCAAGGGCCTCTCTCATGTGGATGAACCACATGAAAGCTTGGAATGAAGACTAATAAGAATTATTCTCCCTTTCCC
Source organism: Nycticryphes semicollaris (assembly GCA_013400055.1). Lineage (NCBI taxonomy): Eukaryota > Metazoa > Chordata > Aves > Charadriiformes > Rostratulidae > Nycticryphes > Nycticryphes semicollaris. Next base: position 890,953 of record VXBJ01000740.1, on the reverse strand, counting down.
TCAGCCAAGCAGGATATTTTTACCTTTGCATGCTGGGGGCGAGAAATAACATCATCTGTAATTAAAGTTGGATGAGCTAGCGAAATAAAAGCAGGGGACTTGATCACCTGGGAAGGCCTTGCTGAACCCATGGGCTGCAGAGTGGACACTGCAGCTCTCTGCACTCACGAGAGATTGTGTAGTTCAAAAAGAGTAAATGACAAATTTTAGGGAGAAGCATGCCACCATTTAGGACCTGGAAGATAGTTGTAACATTACAGTCTAGCTTAGCTCAGCTCAGCTTTCCATTTGTGTCTATCAGAGACACTCTGAAATAGGCAAACCTTTTACAATTAAACTCATGCAACTATCTCAAAAGCCAGAGCATGCAACTTCGTGTAATTTGTTCCAGAATGCATTTTCTGTGCATCAGAATGAGTAGTAATCCTGACAGTGACAATTTATGCTTTAAATATATAACACGATATAAAGGCAGCTACAAACATGTTCATAATTTACATTGTACTAACAAAAATATGAACTAAATTGGAGTTGTAATAAAAATAAATGTGCACATGACACAACTACTTTTACAACTACATTTTGAATTTTCTATTATGCGCTATCACTTAAAGATAGTACATTTTTTAAATAACTTTGGTGGGGAAGGAAATGTATGCAGTTTATTTATTAAAAGTTTTTTAATACCAGTCATTCCATATTGTCAGAGTCAAAACATCTCATCTAGCTGCATTTTTCTCTAGATACTGTATTTTGGTTTAAACATTTGGACTGTGCTGAAATTTTTTTGTAAAAACCCTCACAATATTAATCGTTTATATCACAGAATAATACATATCTTTCTAATGGTTTATGAACTCAAGTTCATTGAACCAAGTTGTAGGTTGTTTCTTTAAGATTTACTTTATCTCATATAGAATTTCAGAATTTGTTTCTAGAAAAATGAAGTATCGTACTATAAATATTAGTGTAACCAAATGGTGGCTCTCAAAAATCCACATTATAAATAGAGATGTAGAATTTTTTGGCCCTAATTTCTTAAAGCTACATGGTCAGTTTCAATCAGACATTCACCATAATTACTGAATAAAGCAGAAAAGCTGAGATTGGGCACTTTTTCCTAACCTCATTTATGATGCACTATCAATCACACACCACCAGCAGTGCGGTTGCTTTTCTGTCACCTGGAAGTGGTTATAACCACCTGGAAGTGGTTAATGAATTTGACAGCATACTATGATGGTATGACTGGCTGGGTAGGTTAGAGGAGAGCAGTAGTTGGTGTCTACCCTGACTTCAGCAAGGCTTTTGACACTGTCTTCTGTAACATCGTCATAGATAAACTCAGGAAATGTGAGTTAGACAGTGATGGGGATTGAGAACTGGCTGAGTGACAGATCTTTTGGGAAATTCAATTCAGATAGAAGATACCTGTCAGGTAATTACTGGGGAACCAGAGCACTCCTTTGCTATATTTATCTTTGCTCTCACTAATCTTTATTAAAGGATTATTTTTCTCCTATAAAATAGCCATAGAGACTGAGTCTTTGGAATCTTTGGAATACAGACTAGTACCTTTANCAGAGGCCTAAACAGGCTAGAGAGTTGGGTGGAGAGGAACCTAATGAAGTTTAAAATGGGCAGCTGTAGGGTCCTTCACCTAGGGAGGAATAAACCTTTGCACCAGGACAGCTTAGGATTTTACCTGCTGGAAAGCATCTCTGTGGAGAGGGACCTGGAAGTCCTGGTGGACAACAAGTTGACCATGAGCCAGCAATGTGCCCTGGTGGCCAAGAAAGCCTGAGGTGCTCACCTGAGGTGAATATAAAAGAGCATGGTCATCAGGTTGAGAGAGATCATCCTCCCCCTCTATTCTGCTCTGGTGAGGTGACATCTGGAGTACTGTGTCCATTTCTGGACTCCTCAGTTCAAGAAAGACAAGGAACTACTGGATAAAGTCCAGCGGAAGGCTACAAAGATGATCAGGGATCCGGAGCATCTCTCTTATGTGGAAAGGCTGAGACATCTGGGTCTGTTTAGCCTAGAGAAGACTGGGAGGGGATCTTATCAGTGCTTATAAATATCTAAAGGTCAAGTGACCAGAGAGATGGGGCTAAACTCTTTTCAGTGATGTCCTGCAACTGGACAAGGGGCAATAAGAACAAGCTGGAAGTTCCATCTAACATGAGGAAAATCTTCTTTACTTTGAGGGTGATGGAGCACTGGAACAGGCTTCCCAGAGAAATTGTGAAGTGTCTTTCTCTGGAGAAGTTCAAAACTCACCTGCAAGCAATCCTTTGCAGCCTGCTCTAGGTTACCCTACTTTGCAGAAGGGTTGGACTAGATGATCTCCAAAGGTCTATTCCAAACCCTACTATTCTGTGATTCTGTGACAGCATTATGACCTAAATATTTTCAAAATCTCCAATGTAATTTACTGATACTTCTTTCTGACTCTTTTCAAGGTGTCATGCACAGGTATATTTATTTTATAAAAACAAACAAATAAATTATTTGCCATTAGCTGCCTTTCTTTCATCAATACCCATATACATCCTAGGTCAAACATTGTAAGGCCTATTATGATTAATTTTGGCAATGACCAAAGCAACCTTTGCACAAAAGCACATTTTCTAAAATATCAAATGTAATAATAGTGCTTCAGCATATGTTGGCATTAACATTAGTTGAAAAGGTAAAACAAAGCTTTCCCAGCAAAACCTTTATTAGAGGTATAACTGGAGCATCATGACTTTGGCCCCACTGCTCCTTTTTTCCTTAGATCACCCTAGATACTGCAATATGTATCTTTATATAAGTGACTATGTTAACGTCAAATTATCTTTGGGCAGGGGTGATTCATCTCAGCAAGCAAGCATTCTCATGTCAATTACATTTATGTTATACACAGAAGCTACAGAGATCTATAGATTGTGTCTTCCCAGTATAGTTGTTTTGATCTAGACGCTCAATAGAGTTTTGCAGTCACTGGGACCACTGTCCAGAGTGGGCCTGGCAGGAACAAACCCACAAGCTGGGTTAAGCATTCAACATTCAGACATGGCTATATACCTTAGTCCCTATGAGTGACTGAAAGCTGGAGAATACTTGCAGCCAACGTACAAGAATGAGAAAGGAAAGAGGGTTCTGGATAAAACTGTAATGTTTTGGGGTTTTTTTTAATTAATGATTGCTTTCTTTTTTCTCTTTCTTTTGGGAAATTCAATTCAGATAGAAGACACCTGTCAGGTAATTACTGGGGAACCAGAGCACTCCTTTGCTATATTTATCTTTGCTCTCACTAATCTTTATTAAAGGATTATTTTTCTCCTATAAAATAGCCATAGAGACTGAGTCTTTGGAATCTTTGGAATACAGACTAGTACCTTTAGTAAAAGGAAAAAAGGCTACACATAGGACCTAGCTTCTGCTCACATTAAAATTTATACATGCACTTAATTCTCCTCACCTGAGTGCAATTAAGAACTTGCATACGCATTTGCAGAACTGGGGCCAAAATAATTATAGTTTACATAAGACTATGACAAGGAAGTATCTCATTATCTCAATTAATCCTTTAGAGTATTAAGAAACGGCCAATTTCTCAAAATAAAACAGTATTTATTACTAATCAAAGGTAAACTTTATGTTATACGAATATATGACATTTAATAATATAGGAATATATAATATTTAACAGCTTCATAATCCATGGTTATTTTTATTTCACTAATGTTTATTACAAATGGAAGAGAGAGAATGAGAAAGCCTTCCCTTATACTATCAGAGACACTTGGGTTACATTTTTACATTAGGTGGCACTAATTCTCTATTAACTGGCATTAATGTAATATGCAAGAACCCTTCCATTTCATAAAGCTAATGTATAACTTTAGTGCTGTTACACTTCACAAAGCATATAGTACAGCACTAAATGCAGGCTTGTCTGTGCTTTATACAAGTAATAGTAACCTTCAGATGTTCCTTAGCACCAACCAAGTCAGATCACATTTTGAGATGATAGCCAATTTCAGAATCCTGGACTAGTCTCAGATGTCCAGTACATGCCCCTGTCAACTGCCATAAGGAATTGGTGTTAAATCAGATAATTAACCATTCTTCAATGGGATAGATAGAAGAAAACAATTGCCAGGGGTACTGAGTATTTGCATTCAATTACAAAGTAACATTTTATTACACACTAAAAGAGCTCCCTATCAATTAACAGACGCAAAACAATGTGATGTACTGTAGACAGTGATTTGGCACACACAAACAATAGTTTAGATGCAAACTCTCTGAATATTTTATTATTGAGTTCACTGAATTAGGGTCTGGTTCCCATCTTCGGTGCAGCACATACCCTGCCAAGCCCAGGCACAGAGCTTGGTGAGCCACAGTATACTGGCTGACTTCATAGAAGTCACATTGAGGTGGGAGGAAGGGGGAAGCAAGAGTCTTTTTTTTCAAACATTGCAATAAGCAATGGCTGTACATGTATAGTACAGATGGATGCTGCACTGTAGCACTGAACCCTCACAGAACCTGCTTTTTCATGATGAGTACATAAAGTAGCCGCTTAGTGTTGCCTGCCTTTTGTCTAGAGCAGCCCAGGCACATCATGCTATAGGGAAGCTCATGGAGAAAAACTTAGTCTGGGCACAGAGGTGAGGACTCAGTAAAGCCAGTGAGCCTGCTTATATCAAATGGAGCATTGAGGTCCAAACAGGGCGGGTTTGAGCACAAGTGTCACTCTATCCATGTAAGGATTGCTGTAAAATAATTGTGATGTATTGTCTGAGTTTGATTTTGAAATAAAAGGCTCTTGTTTCCATGCAATGCTCCACACATTTTAAAGAAACCAAATCATACAGAATGGTGTTACAGTCTGCTTGCCATTCCTTGTTTAAATATACATATTCCTATACATATATATATGTATGTATGCATTACTGCTTTTCCACAGGCCCTAGAACACAGGAAGGTGGGAGATTCAGCTTTCCAAACTCATTAATTGAATGTGTCATCTGCCAAGGGATCGAAGTCAGATGGGCTAACCATTTTACAATTTACAATTTTCCTTTAGCTCTATTGTGCAATTCATTCTCTTATGGATCCCAACTTGGTGGCATTTTGTTACAGTACTCGGTGTTTGCTATTGATAACTGCCAGGTTAATTGCTCAGGAGAGTCACAAGTTCTACTTGCCAGCACCAACACTGGAAAATAATTGACACAGCAGTGGGGAAAACTTTTAAAAGGAAAGCCTTTTAATGGATTCATGAATTAAGAGTGAGAAATCTCAAGAAGGAGCAGCAAGTGTACCATTGATAAAAATCAGAGCACATGGATTTTCTGGAAAGTGAAAGTACCTCTCAAAGAATGTGCAAAATTAATTAGAAGTTAGAAGGGGAATTCTTAAGGAAAGAATATGTAGAATATTCTTTTTAGCAAAGACCATGCCAACATAGTCCTAAAGAAAAATACCCCCAAAACAAGATACATTTCTTTATTTCATTTCCATGTCTAAAAATATTTGTGGTTAATGGACTGTCAGACTAGCTAGAAGACAATTCAGTTGCTGCTTTTTATGGAGCAAGAAGCATCCCCCAGTCAAGCTAACTCCCTGCTGTAGGTAGCAGTAGGAAAACAGGGATGTGTTCCCGCACACCACCCACCCCAATATGTTACTGCTCAACCATTATGAGTGGCTGAGGTTCATGTGTTCAGCTGTCAAACCTTCCCTTATGGTTGCTGCTACCACAGTGCCAATAGCTCAGGGAGGTGAGCAACTGAAAGCTCTCAGGCAGCATCAGAGACCCATGTGGGGTTTAGTAAAATCAAAATCAGCATTTCTCTAAAGTATTTTTTTTTTTTCTTCTAAGGGTTTGACCCTGTTGTTTTCCACACGGTCAATTTCATTTGCTCGTAAGATTTTAATAAAATTTTCATTAGTTACCTAAGCCATTCAAAGGGCGTCTATTTTGCTCACAGGTAGACATTTGACTGGATATTTTTATAGTATATTATAAACTTTTCTGGAGACAACCACATTTACATATAGTGATTTCCATCTCAAGTGTCCCCCAGCCAGAGAAACAGAGCTACCTAGCGTTACTTCCAGAGGAATGAGGTAGTTGCCACATCGGATCCTCCCTGGGTTACATGTACACCATCAGGGTGGTCTCACACAATTTTCTGGACTTGTTGTAAAGTTAGTTGTAGTAAACTACGTAGCCACATGGTATTAAGAGGGTTTCCTCCCGAAGTTGAACTGACACAGGTTTAAGCATGGTTAACCCACAAAATTAAGAGACCATAATACAGAGTGAGGAATAAAACCAAAATTATTTAGGAAGTGCTTGGAGACTGAAAATATGTAAAGTAAGGTAAGCAAAACATGGTATTAATAGGTCTACCTGAGGATTGTTTAGCATTGATTTTTGCCTTTGATAGGCTTGGTTAACCCAACAGCATGCTCTTCATGTGAAGCTAGCTAGTGCTTGGGTCTAGCGTGAGCAAGACCCAAGATCAAAGCCCATTTTTTTCCTTGTTCTGTGCTTTAATATCACTAACAAAATTAATTTCATTTTTATGCTGGAATGTCATATTAGAGCAGTAAAACTGTCTTTCCACAGTTGGTATTTTTAATGAACTATTTCTTTTCACTGAAGCAATTCTATGTGGCTGGTCTAAGGAAAGGAAAATGTGGAGAAGATTGGGAGGAAGATGGTGCAAGACTTTACATTCACAGCTTTATGCAAATGAGAGTTAAACCTATTCCAAAAGCGTAGATACGAATTTTAGGAGCTTTTTAAATTCCAGAGCTCTGAAGAATACCTGCAAATTCCTACATAAACCATCCTAAACTCTCCTTAGGGTGTTATAGAACTTGATTTTGAATTTTTGCAGCTTAAGACTGCCTTTGCTATAAATGCTTTGAAAGCTGCCTTTAACTGGCATTGATGTTTTTTCTTCAAAACTGTGGCAAGCCTATATGCATGTGCATCTTACTCTTTGCCCTGCTGGAGTTGCAGAAACCTCCTGCACTTTCTAAGTTACCACTGCTTGATATCCAGTAAAATCAATATGTGAATTTTGCAACACAGCCAAATAAAGGCAAGGAGTTTCTGCCTTTATCTTAAATGGGTACAAGTGAGTTTTGAAACCCATGTTAGTTGTGTACAATGATTTTGACAAAGCAAAGTGGGAGTTAAGCTCTATCTCTGCTGTCTGTATTTGTAGAATCATGTGTGTGAGGGGAGCAGTGGAGAAGTCTGAATGAGGATCATTGCAGTGGGAACAATTTGTAGTTTTGGAAAATTACAGATGGAAGAAGAATTGCGACTGAGGATTGTCAAAAAATAACCAATGGGTTGAAGTGAAGACATGCAGATTATACACTAATAATAATTAGTGTATAATAATTATAATTATATATAATAATAAACATGACAATAATTATAATTGTAAAATAATAATAGACTGCTGGAACAGTCTACCAAGAGTCTTGCTTTATTTCATCGTGTCAAGACTGGACACTTCTCTAGAAGATATGCCTTTGCTAACACCAAGGAGATATTTTGACCCGCTGGACTAAAACTTTACAGTTCATGATAGATGAAGAAGATGACAAATGCATTAATGCTTTCTTCTGTATTAAAAATTTGTGATTTGTGAGTAAATACATGAAGACACAAAACCTCTTTT
>VXBJ01000740.1:857673-883209 GCA_013400055.1 Nycticryphes semicollaris | reverse complement strand
TTTAAATTTCTGATGGCATAGGATGATCAGATATCATGCATGGGAAACTGTACTGCAATATACCAAAAATATCCAGAATAATTGTAAATCGCAGTCGGGAATTTGCACATATTGCATTTCAATACAGTGACATGAGCTGAAAATAAAAGCTGTAGGAAGCAGAATATAAAAAAAATATTTCTTCCTCTCCCATTTCATACCTCCCCTGATATCCATTTCCAGCAAGAATTTGAGGAAATACCTCCTGCCCCATTATCTCTCTTTAGACTTCTGCACAAAACCTGTTCTGATGTCTATGAGGACCCCTACAGGAACAAAAAAAAAAAAAAAAAGTAAAAGAAAAACAAGTAAAGGCTCGTGTAGTAGGGATGTTAATTACATGTTCAGTGTATTTTTGAAAATTTGTTCTAAAACTTGTAAGATGCTACACTCATCCAAAGATTAAGGTGCAAGTTGTCATGTCAGTACCAGAACACTGAGTCATGAAAAGCTAGGAGATGTTGTGTTCACTGGTAAAGGGATGACAAGATTTGCGTTACCCAATGATACAGACCCTCTGGTGCTCTGCTGATCCACATGGGTAAGACAGTACTAAAAGTGTGAGAAATGACGCTAAACTAGGAGGTGCCTGGGGCTGCTGAGCCAAACAAATATTTCAGTAGGTGAAGGAAGCATTGCCAGCTGCACAGCTATGGGCACATCACTTTGAAAAGTCCTGGGTGCAGTTTGTGCAGCTTTTCTATGGTGTTCGATCTGCAATAAAAACAAAATGGAACCAGGACTCACTTGAACCTCTCTGTAGCAGTCATATTAATAAATGTTTAGAATAAAGCCTACAGTGTTAAAACAATTTTTAAAATGTTCTAGAATCAAGCAAAAAGCAGCAATGTCCCTTTGTATTTACTTGAATTTAATTTTTGCTGGAAGGCAGAAAAATAGAATATTGTAATGATTAAGACACTAGCCCTCAACTCTCAAAACACACAGATCCTTAATTCCCTGCTCCTGGACATTTTTCTCACCATTTCAGCAGAAAAAAAAGGACAAAAACTGGATTATAATGTACTAGCAGAGTGACATTAAGGAAAATTAGATTTAGTAAAATGGAAAAGGCAAGTATGAAAAGTGGCTATGAGAGTACTTCTACTGACCAGCAGTTTTGCACTCATGGTTGGGATGGTAGTTGCTGCATGCTATTTCAGCATGGAGCAAGACCTTATGCATGAGAATATTCAGCATTTCTATGTCCACAATTCATGATCAGCATCCACATGAATGAGGATTGAAGCATGGCTTGTACACTATGCATTTATGCCCTAAACCATAAATCTTGATGTTGCTGTGCACTAACACTGGCACTGCCAAGACTTCAGAGAGTCTGGAAGAGATATCCTCAACACATAGATATTTGCTATGATGAAGTGACACTGAGAAATGTGAGAGGTAACAAAGGAGTGTGACTGCAGTTTCACAGTCAGTCAATGACAACACTCATTAACAGCACCACCATATAAAGTATATTAAGAAAATTAATGCTTTGCATAATAACATCCCCAGGAGTAGTGACCGCTAACAGCAAGTATCTACAAGGCAGTAGGAAAATCAGACTCATTTCTATTTCTGATTAGTTCCCCCACTCAGGGATAGAGCTTTATTTAACTCTGAATAACAGCAAGGCCAATGGTATTGTCCTGTTTTCTAGCTCATCTCATGGTCTCTGCAAACATTATGCCAACAGCCAGCTATTGTCATAAGCAGGGCTAGATAAATAGTGATATTGAGAGGATATCTTTTCCTACTGAAATCTGTAGAGGAAGGGAGAGGAAGGATAGGGCAGAGAGAGAAAGGCCACCATTACTTAAACCAAATGTAACTTTACACTTGAATCATTTTGTCTGACCTAAATACATAGATACACAAGAAATCACATTGGACCCAAGTTTTGTGTTGCATCTCTGTTGAAAACAAGTTTGGATTTGAACGCTACTTCAGATATCAAAATAGATTTTATTGCACAAATTCTAATATATTAGTATTTTTAATTATGATAATGGCTATTTTTATGCATTGCTCTATCAGACATCAAAAGCTGTTTAAGATCCCAAGAAAAAAAACAGTATTTGCTCCTACTCTGATTTCTGTTCTCTTCCCTTCCCCTTCCTTATATCAACTTTCCCTTTTCCTTTCACTGGTCACTCACTTCCTCACATTTACCAAGTGATAAAAGTTAACAAGAAAAAGGACAGTCTCTAGCCCCCCCTTACTGTTGTCAGGCTGCTGCAGACCTGCACCAGCTTCCCTCCTGTGCTGTCAGCTCTGCTGCTTTGTGAAGGGAGGTGTTGCGCTAAAAAGGTCTCGCTATACTACTACATTAAAATTCAGTATCCAGATTCCCTTTAGATTCCCAGCAGTGGCAATCTCACAGCAGTGTCTGAACTATCCTTACAAGTAAAACCTGAACACATCAAAGTCCAAGAGCCCTCTCGCAGTGCCTGGGTAAAAAGCACAGAACGAACGTATTCCCACTGTGTATGTGTTAAAATCTATGTGGGCAGAGCAATTCATACCACAGCTTCTCCTGCTGCGGACTTTTCCAGTAAGAAACAGCAGCCTTGAATATTGATTCAGTGTTGTTGTTTGGAATTACTGTTGTTGGACTACATACTACTGCCATTGTAGCTGGAGCTACAATAACTTCAGTGAAGTACAACTTCACCTTATTAATGCTACAGGAAATGCAAGAACCCCTGCCTTCCTCTGGATTAGCAGCACCAAATCAATATACCACAGGTGTGGTATATTGATCACATAGTGATCTCAGTGACAGACATAGTTACAGGTTTGGGATTTTGTTATTATTTCTTCCTTTTAACCTTTCTGAGGGATGGAAATGACACCAGTGCAACAACCTGGATCAGTATGCCTCGAATCAAGTCTTTCTGCTCTGTATTTTCATTTGATGTGTGAAGTTTTATTTGACTGGAATTTACGTCTGTGTTTCTGGATAGCTCTGATGACCTTAGCTACAGGTTCAACCTGTTTTTTTTTTTGAGTAATAGCAAAGAGCCATCTTAAAAGATGTGTTGTATTCCAGAACAAAAAAAATATTCAGGGCCTGCACCCTCTCTTATCAGAGAGGCAGTTTCCTGCCATCCATGTACTGATTACATGGTGGCATGGAAAAGAACTGAAGGATATTCTCCAGGTCTCTAGGTCTTCTGTGCTGAGAACAATGCCCTCACAAAGGATGTGGCTTTTATGCATTTCCAAGTGCATAAAAATTACAGGCATATTTATTTTAAAGTATGGTGAAGGATGATATATCATGAATTGCTGTTATATCACCAAGGAAGCAGAGATATTCATCAGTTCCTAGAGTATCTGCAAGAGCTATACAAATGTCATATGGGGCAGAATTACAGTGGTTCAAATACAGATGTATCTGTAGTGGCCACATGTATGAGAGCAAAGAAATATTGCACACCATTTCAGGAAATCATGTGTAATAACAGGAAAAGAACATGGAAAAAACCACTACCTGTAAAATAATTGAAACCACAAAGGTAATGTAGGCAAGGAAAATTTAATTATCCAGTTTAGAACCTGAGCAGGGCGCCTCTGATTAATAGGGCTCTTTGGTGAAACCTTCTCTGGGAAAGTTAATTAGTGTTAGGGGCCAGGATCTGTTCACGGTGTCACCCTCTGGCAGCCCAAAATACTCAAGCCGAATAGCAAGGGTAAGGTGCAGCACTGTTTTGGGGTGTGAAGCGGGAGGGAATGGAAACACTGATTACTTTTCTGTAAGTAACACTTACTACAAATGTGATGGGTTTCCCCTACCAACTCAGCTATCAAGCTACCAACAAGGTAAAGCCTGTCTTAAGTTCAAAATCACGATGAGACTGTAACTTAAGCAGATGTGACAGCAGGTATAATTTTATGTTATTTTCATATGACTTGCTCCTTACTCAGTCTGTGCCTGTCATTTCCAACGCAGCTTCATTTGTTGTTAAAAGAATGAAACAGTATCTCTTCATAAGGTCGGTTATATTTTCTTTATACTATTGTATCAGCTCCTGAACTTTGGATATTTGTTGCTTCTTAATTAGAAACATAAGAAATCTTTAAAACACACCTCTGACAAATAATCTTGAAATAGTTCCCCAAAATACAATTTCCCCTAATGAAACAGGTAAGTTTAATTTTCTGCTTCTGCTCTCTGCTAGGAGTAGAAACCTATGTCCTATCCTAGTAGTAACACCATCCAGTGGATGTCTCAGTTTTTGAAGGGAGGCAGAATAGCTGGATTTGTCCCCTCTAAATAAGCAGGTGAAAAATGACAGTTCAAATGAAGTGGAAACCTCTTGACTCTTTCTAATTAGGATGGCTCTGCTGAGATGCTGTGCTCTCTTCCAAGACTCTGAGTACCCACTTGAAGGATAAAACTGGTTTCCCCTTTAGGGCCTGAGCATTCACATTAGGGTCAGAGCCTCCTAATAGCTGCTATAATTCCTGTAGCTGAAGATTTTGAAAAGGGCATGCTTAGAAAGAAAAAGAGGAGTCTCCCTATGGCTGGATGTCAAATAGTAGTGTTATATCCTCCTGGTACAGTAGCACAATATTGTGCAGTAAGAGCATCTAAAAAAAAAGCTATAAGGCCCAAAACGCTCACACAAAACCTGATTTCATTTTCCATGAAGGAAAATTCTTATTGATAGGATATCAATAAATTGCTAAAAAATGGGGATAAATTTAAACTGTTAAGAAAAGTTAGGGTAGGATGAGAGAAGGAATCCAGCGGGATGAATAGGATGCTGTGAGGTCCCAGGCTACAGCTAATGTTTGCTTTAAAACATTTTCCATCATATAGAAAACACAGTAATATAGCCACAAGTACTTTTCAGTGGAAGACATTGGCTAAAACTAAAATTTTCACTTTTTTGTCCCTGAATTTCATCTCTGAAAAGTACATGTGGGCTTTCCTAGGAAAACACAGGGCATTGGCTCTATGCTCATACGTTTGCAATAAAACATAATGAGGAAGAAAAAGGCAGCTGCACGAGCTGGCCAGTGGAAATTAAAATAAAATAAGAAGAAAAAAAAATAATGGCTTTGTGACCATGGAGATGAATATCTCCAGTTCTGAAGGGGTGAGAGCTCATTCTCCAACCACTAGTGAGGGGCAGCATCTTTAGGGCTGCCCATGGGAAGCAGGGAGACCAGGGGAACTCTGTCTCTGGAGACAACTTGCCTTCCCAATGAGACATGCTTTCCTGGGTTTTACCAGGGAAATGTCATCCCTCTGACATATGCACACAACACAGTTTTGTGTGGTAAGCACAAACTTTTCTGACTTTTTCCCCAGAATAAGTTGAAAGTATGATTTATGTGCAGATTTTCTGTCAGTTTGTGAGGTCGGCATGCCAGATGTTAGCTGCCAGCATAAAATTATCACTGTAACTGGGCTGCTGACTTTGCAAATATTTATTGTACACAGACTACTTTTTTCCATGTCTGTATAAGTTAATTTATCTTATTTGCCCTGTAGAGTTAATCCTTGTGAATAAAATAATTAATGAAGAAATAGAAGTATAGCCCTTTCAAATTCCCTAATTAAAGCATAAATAGTATGTGTTCCACTAGGTTCTGAGTTTCAGCAGTCTTTTATTCAATATACCCAGTAATATCAATATTGTGAGAAATCTTTTTTTTTTTTTTTCCTCCCTGTGTTATAGTTCACATACATCTACCATCCTGTGGTAAGTTATAGCCCAAGGAAATAAGAGTGAGAAATGCCCTCTCAGTCTCTTTGACGTTATAAAACATATGCAGAAGGATTTCTAGCACAAACAAAAAACCCAATCCTACACACATACAAAAACCCCAAACAACCAAAACACACCCACATATTTTTTTTCAAAAATACTTGTTGTTAGGAAAAAAAAAAAATCTGTCAGCAAGATAGTGCAAGCTAAGGAAATGTTAAATTAATTGCTTATCCTGGTATGAAAGTTTATTATACAAAAAAGTGTTAATCTGAAATTTGTTGTATGAGTATTTCACAAATTTAGGCAAAATATTTGTGGCATTCATTTGTGAACATAATCTAATAAGCCAGCCATACATTATGAAACGAAAAATGAAAATATTCCTGAATGTTTTTTTCTTGTCACTTTAAGCTACCTACACTTTTCCACTTAGTCTATTAAAAAAAAAAAATCACAAGTTGGATTGCCAAAGGGAATCAGCTCTGAAAATAGATTGCAAAACTTCAAGTAAGTTATAAGTTTTTGCATATATGCCCAACATATGCTGGTGTTAAAAATTAGAGCCTACTGGTAATTCTGAAGCTAAGCAGAGCTAAGCACTGTAAACCTAGGGTAAAACTGAAAAATTCTTTAGATCTGATTTTTTAAAAAAATATCCAAATTTAATACTCTTGAGAATGAACTGTTCAGTCATCCAACTCCATTCCTCTTATCTGCAATAAACCATAATGCTTTCATTAATATGTAGGACTGTCTGCTGTTTTAAATTAAGAGATTTTTAGGTAACCTTTAGGCAACCTTTGTTTCATCCTCCTCCCCAGTCCTGTGATATTGCTGTTTGTCTGTAATGTGACATTACCGAAACTCCAGCTCTTGCATGGACTGCGGGGTTTTTTTGATAGAACTGCCCCAGAGGATGCACACCAGCAGCATCCATAATGTACCACAGTTTCAAATGGGTGTTCAGCACATACAAGGGGGGTCAGAATCAAAACCAGAATAAGCCTGAAATGTGGCATCCTTGGTGCATTTCACTCTACAAGTGTGTTCCTCAGTCTGTGCTAGCAGATGACATAGCCATTGTATCTACTTTGGAAATATTCACCAAGTACTGTGAGACTCAGTAAGTGCAGGAGGCAAAATTCCTGTTGAATTATTATTGCAAAAACATTCAAACTTGCAAGTTTGCCAACTAACCAGTGCCAATGTCACAGCTGCTTCTAGACCATGGGACAAAAGTTATTTCTGAAGGACAAAGCAAGTACAATAGTCAGGGAGTGTTAAGTAGTATCTACACATATTTGGAGAATTGCAGAGGGAGGAGTCAGTATCAGTGCTACCTTTAAACTAGTTAACTTTGATGGCCATGCCAGCACGGATATGCTGTCATGAGTTTCAATACAAACTCTCTCCACCTGCCAGAGCTCTTGGGTATGCAGCATAACCAGACCGGAGCCTGCGCTACTGCCTCTTCCCTTTCTATGGTTTTTCAAGTTAGGTAGTAAAAGCTGATGCATTGCATTCTTACCCTTGAATCACTATGTTGGCACCCCAGATCTGAGAGGAAAGCAAAGACAGTTTAAAAAAAACAAAGGCGTGAGGACAGTAATGCCAGTCAAGAGATGGACAAAGGTAGTGATGCAGACATAGCTTTACCCGTGTTTTAATCTTTGTAATAAGTACATGTCAATTAGGAAAATTTGCATACAAAGAATGTAAATTCAGTTTCACTTGAAAAGTTATCTTAATTTTGTTTTTAATTGACAGCATGTGGAACAGCCTTGGGACCAATACCAACCTTGCTTGTCAATGATCTTTTATACTTACCAAGAACAGAAAGGACTGCTTAAACCAGCAGCTGTTATGATGCAGCTTCACCAAATGCACGTGAACTTTTCCTTCATCCAGTCTATCTGCAAGTGTGAAAGAATCCCCTGTGTTGTATCCTTTAATAAGGAAACACTGAGTTTTATAACAGTGGGCTGGAAAATATTTGCTGTGAAAGCAGTGTCCCCTTTTTCCCTTGCCTTGCAATTGAGCATTACCTCTTTACACATCCATTCTAGACATGGCTGCAAAAAACATTATCCTGCTGCAGCTATCTCTCTTTGGCACAGATTTCCTCTTTGCCTTGAATGAAAATTTAGGAGTGGGTAACATATATGAACTTTCCACTCATGGTTGTAAACCCAGGGTAGGGTCCAAAAAACCTTCCTATATAGAAATTAGCTGCTGTTTGAAAAACAAAGCAAATTAAAATGTTGAAGACTAAACTAACAGGAAACAATTTAACTGCATTATATTCTCTCAGGAGCAGATATGCTTTCTGCCCCATGTCTTCCACTCTGTGTTCCTCCTGCTGCCTGCTTTCTTAACTAAGCACAACAGGAATTAAAGCTTTGGGCCTAGGAATTATCCCTTTGGGAGATAGCAAAAAGATCCCTTCAGGCATAATTTGCTGTTTTGCACGTTTTAAAAATTTTTCCATCACTACAGCATTTAAGCTCCATCACTGAGGCAGAAAGTCACCTCCCTTTGCACAGCTCTGCTACCACAGGCAACCTCAGAGCATGAGGAGAAAAGTCTTTGGAAAGGTCATTGCAGGGAAGCTAACTAAACTGGAGCTGAAACTGCAGCTGCAATGACAGTAGTGGACATTCATGTTTCATCTGGCAAGAAATGTCAGTTGTACTTTTAATACAGTTTCAATAGACACTCTTGTTTCTTGAGGAAAACCACCTCTCCACCAACCTGCTGTTTCTCCACTGCCTTGAACTTTGACAGCAGAAAAAGATGTCATGTTGAGACACTTCCCTGGGATGAGATCTCTTACCTAATTACAGCTGACACCATTGTGAATCTAAAAAACAAATATAAATATAACAGTCATAGGGGGATCTGAATTTTTAATGGGAATTAAAAGTAGTAAAAATAGTAATGTTAGGCTAGGCAAATTCCATGTTAATCAGTGGGCAGACATTGGCATCCTTTGAAGTCAGTGGGAGTTTTGCATGCCTTAACTTGTCCCTGAGAAGTTATGATTTCTTTACTTCTGAAAGAAGTTCTTATTCATATTATTTAATAAACAAATTTCATTCCAAAAGCAATTTTAGTTGGTACCATATTGGACTGTAATTAAAGATTTATGATCCTATTAAAAGGTAATGTTGTAGTTAATCCTTAATAATAACACACTTCATAAAAATTGTGTTACAAACAAAGCTGACACATTCTGCAAAATATTTACTGTATTTCCCAACTGTCAGCAAAGAGTGCACTCCTACAGCTCTCCTTCAAATAGTAACCTATACAGCTGTGGAAGTAACCTATGATACTCTAGACATTGCTTATCTTTTATGACCTACACTTCTATACTGATGTCTAAGGGACATATTTTTCCATCTTGATTTTACTGGATTAACATACAGATAATCTCACTTTATTTCATAGAGCTCCATTTGGATAATAGTGGCAGAATTGAGTCTGGATTCAATCTGGAGCATGGTATCGGTATTACCTATGTAGATTACCTCATGATGAATCATTTATTTGTGGAATGATTTATTATTCAAAATAAGCACGAGATAATAAGAATAATCAATTCCAATATGATACATGAACTAGGAAAAAAAAACATTATCCTGCAAAAATGACATGATGTAACTTTGATAAGTTTAAATGAAAGAATTAAATTATCAAAGACCTTAGCACTGAACAACAATATGGGTGTGGTTGCTTTTCTATTATTGGCTTTCACAGGGTTGAAATTGTGAAAAATTCTTAGATTTAAGACAAATGATGTACATGAATGACAACTTTTAATTATCTGTGCACGTAAATTTTAAGGAAAAAAATAAAACAAAGTACCTCTCTTCTTTTTCATTCATGCAAAGCTTTTCCTTAGCTTCAGTTGATGTAACGTTGGTTCAAATAAACTTTGAAAGCTTGTCTTGAAATTCAGCCAAATTTCTACAAACCAGCTATGAGCCAAAAATATTCCACACAAATAGTCGAAACAAGTATTGCAAATGAGTTTTGACTGTAATGGGTTATGCCAAGCTGTTCTGACTGTTATTCTACAAACATCAAGTGCTGCCCTACTATGCCCTTAGGATAAGTAAATGGATGTAGCTGTTGCATTTTGTTCAACTCCTAAAAAGGTGGTAACAATAAACAATGCTAAATTATTGTACAGTTATTGGCAACAAAATTGTTGAACTTACTGATGTGTAACATCTTTGTTAACTTTTACTGTGCTTTAAGAAACCTCATACATATCAAATAATTCATAAACCACTTCTGCAGTGTTCAGTGGGACTTTTCTGTCTGCACTATGTACCATTGCTGGTTTTGGAGATATGGGGAGGGTTTCTGGTGTGTCACCAACTGTAGCCAAAGCAGGCATAAAAGCATGATGAGACTTAGCACTGTTTTTCTCCCCTCTTCCTTGCAGACGTGGAAAGCTAAAGCCACTCCCTGCATCCTTCCTCTGAGAACTTTCTGATCCCCATTTTATGAAGGGAAAAAGGAAGAAGCACTACTGCAGTTGTTCCACCTCTGGCATTTTCCTGCACTGGGAAGTGATGCTAGTAAGGATCTGAGAAGACTTTTACAGGAATACACACAGGGTGTTCTTTATGGGATTTGGATCACGCCCACAGTTGCCACTGTATTGTATCCACACATGCATGGACACAGCAAAATGTACTGGAATGTTCATTTCCCCCCTGAGACTCACTCTGCAGCAGCACCAGCCATCTTGCCCTAAGGTAAGAGAGAGGAGTGATTACTCCCTCGCTGTGTTTCATCTTGCACAGTAGGACCTGGAGTCCGAGTGTCAGTTAAAAATAAATGGGCACTGCTGCTGGCCGACCATAAGTGCAATACAAATAAGGTGTACGCCTAGGAATTCAAAGGACTTTTTTCCCAACTTACACTCATTATTTTCTACTCCTTCAGAGCAAATGTGAAGCTAAAATGATATCTTAATGGCTGTTCAAATGAAGCCACTTGAGTAGTGAGGAATGTTGCTGACAATCTCAGCATGATATTTCCTTTACCTTATGGAATACTATTTCAAAAGAGATTAAATACTACTTTGAAGCAAGAAGAGCTGGAGTAAGTTGCTGTTTCTGTGAGAGGTACTCTGCTCTGCTACCTGCCATATCCAACCAAGATGTTCCTGTCACAATGGATCTCCCCCATTGACCTCTTAAGGCAAGCAGAGACTCATGAGATGGATGGCACCCGCAGTAAAAGTAGGCTTTGTTCATACGAGTCAACATCTAATTCAGTGTCAAAATGAGTATATGCTGTAAAGAAGAATTTGCAAATATTCTTATCTCTCTGGTTTTCTCAGCAGCTGTATTTCTTTCCTTATCTGAAGTAATCTTTCAGCCGTTTTAGGATTTCTTCCTCAACTGTGGATAGTAGAGTTTCTTCAGAGTTCCTAGAACACTACGTTGATTATACAATCAAGTAAAAATTGGATAGGCAATCCCCATCTAATTAGCATTTTAGCTCAAAATAATTGGTTCAGAGCAAAGGCCTGAAATGATATTTTTCTATTTAAAGATTACTAGTCCTCTCAAAGTTTCTTAAAAATGGCCCTTCCCCCAAAAACTGATTTACCAGCTGGGTAAAAATTGTCTCAGAATTCAGGTGCATACTCAGATGGATGAAACATTATTGAAAATATATCTTCTCCGTTGTGATTAACTCAATCTAGAACCATGTCTTAAACTTGGAACGTGTCTTCAAGGAGAGATACAAGAAACATCAGTGCAAAAATGCCCACCTAATTAATTTGTGAACTGTTAAACAACTTAATCCATGGAGGCTGGTTTATCCTCTCAGCTTCAATCATAGCTTCTGACAAAGAGATTTACAAACTAATTGTATATTATATAAAAGAAGAATTGCTTTTGCTAACTTTAAATTAATTGCTTTCAATTTCATTATATATGCTTATTTAATATGATTAAAAAAACAAGAAAAATTGCACCTATATTCAGTAATTCTTTTGTGTTTTTTTTTTATTTGGTGGGTTGATCATAGGCATTTTTATTGTTTTTTAATGCAAAATAAACATCAACATTTCGTACAGAAGTCTGGTTATTCATGTAGTCTAAAAGCCTCATATCCATTCTAAAGGGACATGACCAGAACTGCACTCTGTATTACAAGATCTACCATACCATTATAATATTATATATATATACACACATATATATAAAATACATTGGATATTATATTCTAAAATGACTTGGTTTTGTGGGTCTTTTTTGGAATCCCTACTCATTCTTCCTTTTTACGTGATTTTTCAAATGCTGTCAATTTAATATTTGCCCCGTTTTCCACCCCATAAATTCTATGACAATACTGGGTGTCACTTTTTGAACAAAATATTTGCCTGATATTTATAGTTGATTCCTATTCAGATGACTTTTTACCACCAGTTTTTGATATAAAAGTCTTTTTATGCTTGGGAGAAAAAGAATGTCTCAGAACTACAGACTTTTAAAATCATGCCTCTGTAATAAAGAAGCAATCAGGCCACTGTGTTGCTACTAAAAAGCAAAAAACGTTGTCTATACAAATATCTATTCTAGTTGCAGATGCATTTTTGTTTCAGTGTACCTGTAGTAAGCAAGTGAGAAAGGAAAAAATAATCCCTGTTGCAATATCAGTTTTCTATACTAACAAAATAAAATGGCTTTATAAATTACACAGAACTACTAATCTTAAAATGTTTGAAATGCTGTCTTAAAATGTACCAGGTCCTTACAAGAAACCATGTTCTTTAACAAGCCAGAGATGACCTACTTAAAGTAGAAATCCCAGTTTTGGTTGTTCTGGATGAGGGCAGAAAATGGCTGGCTCCAGTTTCTCATTAGCAGGTAGTTCAGAGGTTCAGGTAAAAGAACTAGCCAAAGCTTACGTGTTTAGTGGATAAAATGGAGTAATTTTTTCTTAAAAAAAACCACAAACAAACCTCTTTTTAAGGAGTTTCAGCTTTTTCTTATTTTCCTTCCTTTTTTTTTTCATTTTTTTTTTCTATAATCTTGCATAGCATCTAAAACACTTTGAAGCAGAATAAAAAGAGGAAAGAAATCAGCCATTTTAATAGAGACTGAACTGTGAACAGTTTTGTTGGCTATGTTTAAACAAAAATTCCTTATAACCATAATTATATTAGCAATAATATTAGTTAAATAGTAGTAAATATAAAAATAAACCAAACTACACCGTATCTGTGTCCCCTTTAATTATAGGGCATCAATATCCCTATTGATAGGACTTTTAATGGACTGAGATTATGCACAAGCATGTAGGAGAAAGATGATGTTTGCCCTAAAGTGTTCAGCTTTACAGTGTTCAGCTAGCTAGATGGACAAGCAGTAGCTACAGACAAGAGAAGAAAAGGTAGCAAGACAGGATTCGGGAGCACAAGGGACAGTAGTCAATAGCCTGCCAGCTTTCTGAGGAACACAAGCTGATAAGAGGTTTTTTCCATGTATGTTGGGGGAAAAGGAGAAAATTCTTGTTTAATTCCAGCTGTGTTAACAGTTGTCTTACTGGCACCAATATTTTAGCTCTGCCATTTTCTAAAAGTACGTGTATACCAGCACATTGCTTTATAAATCAAATAGTAACAATTTCCACAAAATACAGACTTATGCCCTTAATTTACTGAACGCATACTTATTTGAGTAGTTCTGTGCATATGAATAGTTACAGACACCAGGCATCCTTAGGGGAATAAAAATTCTTATACACATATATACACACACACATGCATGTACCTGTAATTGAGTGTCTTAGGTTCGATTTGAATAAATTACCCTGAAATAAAGTGATCAACTCTCTATTCTATCAGTAATTACAATCTTTTCATTCACCAAATTTCATCCTTGAATTATTAAAAATTCTGACCTTCCTTGTTCTTTTAGCACATTCAGAATTCCTGTAGATAAAATAAAAATAGATGAATTTTATATAGGCAGGATTCATTTAAATAAAACTCAGTGAAGTCTTTTAACCTTCTGAAACAGGTGGTTAATTTATTAACATACAGGGCTGGGAACCTATGTGTATAACTAAAAGGCATGTCTGTCTGGGTATGTACGTAATAGGTATAATCCCTATCTTCTAGGTGTTGCCTGCCAGTTTTTTAGACACAACTCTGAGTGACAGATGGCAGAATCATGTTTGTTTTTAAACAAAAAGCATTTTCCCTGCATGATGATCATACAGCATCGTATTCTCATATTTTGAATACAAAGCTTCCATTTGAATCAAGCATTTTTTTAATTACAGGGAAAAATAATGATATATATTTGTCCAAGATCATTGAGGGGGTTTTTAATTTTTTTTTTTAATTTCCCAAACAGGGTGGTGTCTAAGGGAAACCGGGTTTAGTACACTGCACACATTAACAAACTTCACAGTCTTGGTCAGAGGTATCAACTTCACCCAAAAGATAAAGATTCTCAATCCCTCAGGCAGCTAAAAAAATCTTATTATCTATTTTTTTAGGAAAAAAGAAGACAAGAATAAATCTGCACCAACTTCTATCTAAAATGAATAATCACTTTACAACTTGTCCTGAAATGAGATTTTTAAAGTTGATTTAGAATGACATGTTATTATGCTTAATGTCCTTTCTCATTCTATTGATAAGGTGACAATATCCTTGATTGCACAAATACGTCACTGGTTGAGGGTACTTTGAGTAGCCGTGGTCTAAACTCAGCACAAAACCAGCACCAAGAAAGAAAGTTAGTATGAAATATTTCTTTTATCATTGAGCCATATACTTATACCATTGAGTCATTTACTCTCTTCTTGTCTAATGAGCAAATCAATGATTAGAGGCCAGGAAACGCCTCAAACCCTGCTTCAGAAATCTGGAGACACAGCAGTGACCCTCCTGCTGTTAGAGTTGGGAGTGTATCCTCAGTAAATAGTTTCCCTTCATTTACTAATTCTAGTAACAATTTCAGAGCACCAAAGTCCTACAATAAAAGGGATTTTGAATGTTCAGGCCAACATATCACAGAGATTCCTGATTTTCAGACAATGTCAGGCAGAGATTACCTGTCACACAAATACCTGATGCCCAGAGGCCTCAGAAGAAAACTCGGAAAAGGAGACCCATTGCCAAAGCCAAAATACATTTGTTGTGTCTAAGCAACTGAACTTTCCATCTTAACACATGCCGGTTCCCACAAAAACACCCCTTCTGGATGTACAAATGTAGAGGGTAGTCTTTCATCTATTTTGACATTTCCACACAGCTCCACAAATTACTTTTTCCATCCATAGGATAAGAGTGGCAGGACAATGGGTGTGTTGTCAGCCTGGGCCAGATATTCAGTGAGATAGATGCATTGTCTTTCAGATTCCTCTATCACTGTACAGAAATATTATCCCTTGCAAAGTCAAGAACCACCACAGCGCCCTTCTATTTTTTTCTAATTTACAGGATAAATTAAAAGATGGTTATAAATATTTAATGAAAAGTAACTGGGCATCTAAAGGTGATAAAAAAGAATGAGATAGAATGCAAGGTAGAATTAATAATGTATTTGAAATAAGAACTAAAATGAATTGCCAATAAGGAAATAGAAGTTTGAAAATAAGGTCTATAATTCTTATACCGTAATGTTAATGAAAATTATTATGGTTGATGCAAATGACCACAGTGTCAAGCAGTTATTCCTAGATAATTATTTTTTTTCTCCGGAAACCCTCCTTCCCATTTAACCTCTAAGCTTTCAAACGTCCTGTCAGGAATGAGCCATGCAACTCAACTTCTGTCCAGCTTGTGAACTCTGCGTAGATGCCACCATGCTGCTGGGGTTACAACACTTCGTTTGAAATCCAGCAAGACTTCATTCACTCTTGCTGTTCTACTTCAAAACAGGTTAAGGAGAGAAGAAGAAAGACCTTAGGGTTTTTTAAGCCACAAACTAAATAAGGTGCATAACACTGACTGATATTAAAAATTGCTTTTTCAAGGTGAATAACCTGCCTTCGTCATAGCACAGAAAGTTGGAAGAAGAGTGTTGGCCTGCACTGGCCAGCTTTGGAGAAGAAGAGGAAAACTTAGCATGAGCTCCTGTCATGACTGGGAACAGCGAGGCCAGCACTGTCCTTTAGTGGTTGTGCACTATGCAGAGTTGTGAGCCTGCCTCCCTGATAAAACATTATCTCCAAATAACAAATTAAGTATCCCAGCTCATGTGTTAAGTGTGTATCTTCCTCTAGCGCCTTTAAGCCTTGCATTCATTCCCCACAGACTACTTCAGGCTTTTAGGTAACATCAAGCAACACATAAAATAATAATGAATACAAAATGCCCTAAGTATCTCAACATTCTCAAATTGTTTTTTTTAATAAATATATAAATTTTAATATTTTGGAATTTATTTATATATGATGCAATTCTCTGTTTTAATCAGACTTTATAGTAGAATACAATTTCAGAAAAAAAAGTCAATTTGCCAACACTGAGGGCAAAACACCTAGAGTAGTAATAAAATAACACTTTGCTTTCTGGAGTTTGAACCTATTGGACTGAACTGAGACAATCAGAGTTGCCTTTAAGTACACCATATGAGGAGACAAACTGTGCCTTACTACAGAGCTATTATGTTGGGCGAAATAAAAGGGTGAAGAAATGCAATTGCTAGGGAAAGGCAACTCATTTCGGCATCCCTCACCCTGCCTTAGGGTCCCCCATGCCTTTGAGGATGTGTTCTCCTACTGAAACTGACCAGCCACTGTGTGGTCTCGGGGGCAGTGTCAGTCCCTGTGGTCTCCATGTGATATAAGACAGGTATTGAGTGGAGCCCTTGGTGGCAGCCCTGAGACATTATGGAGTGGAAGAGAAGGAAATCTGTAGAGCCTGGCAGAATTGTTTCTCAAAGTTTTGTCCCCTTTTGCTCTCCTTTCACATGTAGGGTGCCAAGTCTGCTTGTTTCTACCTTATCTTAGGGGCTGTTGCAGATGCTTCCTCGTTCTTTTCCTTTTCCCCTTCTCCATCATTCCATACGTCTCAGACCTTTGATATTTTTTCTTTTGTATGTGTGATGCTTGTGCCTAATTTCCAGTCTAGGGTTGCAGAAGAGCTCAACACCAGTTTGTACTTTCAAAATAAACTATGGTGGCAGCCGGCCACTGTAATCAAATTAATGTTTTTACTAGCAGCATAGATTTGGAGAGGATACATTACAGTTCACCTCTAGAACATGTTTACTGTTTTTGAGCTTGAGAATTGGTAGGAGTTGAATATATGAATCTGTTAAAAGCCCGTTTAAATAAAACATTGGCAAGGAGCCCAAGCCAAAGCCCAGGGATGTCAATGAGAGACATTTTCTTGGCTTCAGTGCACTGCATGGCTGACTTTAGAGAAACAGAATTTTTTCCAGTTATATGAAAGCAATTGTGAGATAGTAATTTGCTTTTCAATAAAATCAGTCTCGCATGTCTGGTAGCTTAGTTCATACAAAGATCACAGGTAAGTGCATGAGCACTCACAAGTTGCTAGAGAAAATGAAGGCCACATGTCAGGCTAATAATGAGCAAACGTAAAGTACATGTCACAATTCTTTTAAGACCCAATATTTAGAAAGTTAAAAAAAAAAGTAAAACAAATGAATAATGAAAAGTTCGTGTGTCAGAAAATATTTTCAGACTACGCTTTAAAAATAGTAACTACATAAGATGCTTATAGGGAAACATTGGAAAAATTATACCTTTCAACATTTCTTTACAGAATTTGGGGAGCAGCAGCACAGTAGGAGATGAATGCCAAAACAGGTCTGTCTTGAGTGTTCCTTCCTGGTGGCTTGTACTCTGCAAATTGATATGGGACATACTAGAAGGAAGCTGGCTACTATGGATTTTCGCAGGCTGTTATACACTACTTCATGCAAGGGTTAATGAATCTAGGTGGGCAGTTAGTATAGTTATATAGATAGATAGTATAGTTATATAGATATTAGTATAGTTAGATATAGATAGGTAGATTTCTATATAGAAATAGATAGATCTATATCTATCTATAGATAAATTTCTGATCACTTTTCATAGTGGCACTAAATTAGGTCCCCTCAGATATCATAACAATTTTCTGGGGAAAAACCCAACCAACTGTTTTTTGGCAAACCTGGAGAATAAATCCTAATGTCCTGAAGTCTTTGGACTCATTTATGCTGCAGAAAACAGCCCGGTTTTGAGAGCAAGTTGCTAAATTGCCATGAAGAAATCACCTAGTGATCAGTTGTGCTGATTGATTAATACAACACATAGTTATGTACTTTATAGCTTTTTGTGGGTAGTTTGATCTGCAGAATAGACTTGTGTGCTCGAGAAGATGAAATTACTTAACTTTAATATGCAAGTCAAGTTATAGATTCCATTCTGTGAAGCTACTGTACTCATCAGGCTTTGTAGTAAGGGTTGCATATGAAAGGCTGTCCTGATACAGCATATGGGAGGGTCCCAAATAATGACGGTACTGTTATCATCTGCCTTTATTCATGTGAAAGTAATAAAAGCAAATGTTATTGTGTTACTGGTCCTGTTTGCAATACAGCTTACATTGCTTATGGAGAAGGAGCAGAATGAAAACCCTTTGTTAGTTATACTACAAGATGAGGAATTTTGTATTCTTCTTTGTTGCCCCCTGGTTTGAAGACTGTGATAATAATGAAATAGAATAACCCCAATGTTTGGCCAAAAAGGCTGTGTTGTCTCAACATGAGTTTTTCTGATGTTGTACTCAATGTTTCAAACTTCTCTGACTTGGTGAAAGTCTGTTCATTATAGCACCTTATGAGCTTTGCAGACAGGTTTATCTTGCCTCCTAACAAGTACTTGTAGCTGTGTTATTTCTGTTACTGGGATGAAAACATACCAAAGGGTCATTATGGTGAAGTCTACAAACATTTGGAATGCCTAGTAATTAATATACAGCATTATTGCACTCACATGGTGTATTTCCCTATGAAGGCACTTCTTATGTTTTAGGGACATAATTTCAAAGCATTTTTTTACATATTCCTTCCATGGGTTTCGAGCAGGTGTTTTTGCAGCTGGAATCCTACTTCTGGCTTTGCATATTGTCTCTTTACACATGTGCACAAATATCCCTGTTGGGTTGGGTTATAACAACCTACAGCTGCGCTAAAATTAATTAAACACTCTTCCCTCAGGGATTAGCAGATTCATAGTTTGAAGGAAAGCAAGACCAATATATGGACATAGAGAAAATCATTAATGGAGGGCTTTTACAGAGGATGGGTGCTACTTAATTTTCAAATTACATTTCCTACAGTATTTCCTGTACTGATATCCAAGGGAGAAAGTACGGGGACAACACTTCTCAGACAGGGCTTCTCAGCCATGCTGGGGGGAGCAGTGAGGAACAGTGCAATTGCGACTGCCCGCTGTAGCTTGACCTTCACAGCTTGCCACCTACACCCCATATGTACTATGTCAGGGGAGGAGTAATCTCCAGCAGAAGTAGAGGCTGGAAAGTAGGCCTGCAGAAGAGGACTTGGAGTCCTGTTGCACACCAAGCTGACCATGAGTTAGCAATGGGCTCTCACAGCAAAGAAGGGCAACAGCCACCTGGGCTGCAGTAGGAAAAGCACTCACACCAAGTCTGAGAAGTTGATTCTTCTCTGCCAGCCCTGCATGCTGGGTCCAGCACTTGGTTACCCAGTGCGGGAGAGACATGAGCATGCTGAATTGAGTCCATACCCATCAAGACGATAAAGAAGCATCTGGAGTGGCTGAGAGAGCTGGGACTGTCTAGTCTGGAGAAGAGATTGCTCAGGGGGATCTTATCAATGCATATAAACATATGAGGGATGGGAATAAAGAAGAGAGATCCAGGCTCCCCCCAGTGGTTCCCAGTGAACAGAAAAGAGGTAATGGGCACAAACCAAAATACAGAAAGTTCCATTTGAACATAAGATAAAATTGTTTTGTTGTTGTTTTTTATTGGGAAGATACTCAAACACTTGCACAGGTTGTCCAGAAGAGCACCCGTCTTTGGTTCTGGTAACCAGCTGCAGGTGGCCCTGCTTGAGCAGGGAGGTTGGACAAGATGACCTGCAGAAGTCCCTCCCAACCTCTACCATTTCATTATTCTGTAATATCACATGTCTCTAGAACTCTTATTTTAGGTCAAAAATTTTCCCCAGGCATCCACAAGAATCTTTAAATTCTTTCCAGATGATCTTGTTTTTTCCTGGTACATGCATGCAAGTCACCCACGCAACGAAAGAGCAATAGAAACCTCTTCAGACCAGCAGAGGAGCTCCCACACCAAATCTAGCTGCATATTAAGAGGACAGAACAGAGATTCAGTAAAGCTGAAAATCACCCATTGTCACAGAAATACTTGTGTATGAACTCCTTACGTATAAAGTTATTTTGGAAACTTGGAGGTGATCATTACCACAAAAGGAAGGATGTTCACCTCTCTAGCTGGTTAAGTGAAGCAAAAATCCTGAACTATTTTGGAAATGGTGCCCATCGCACTAATGAAGGGAATCAGAAAAGACACTTGGTACCCTACCAAAACGCTAGATTTCACAAGCCCAAGAGATGCTTTTGAGCCCTCTGTTTCTTTTACACATGTAAACATATAAAGGAATATATAACGAAGTTATAGAGCCAAATGATGATTTGATAATATCTTTTTAATGGTTTGCCTTCTACATGAGAACAAATCTTCATGAAGCTTCAAGCAATACATCATTTTCATGTAAATCAGTCTGCCACAGAAATGTTAGCACTTCTCTTTAAATGTCTACATTTTTTACCACTTCACCCAACATATTTCTGCCCCTAGGCCAGTATGAAGTGTCATAGGAAGAGCAAGAAATTTATTATGTGTTGAAACTTCTATTACTTGAGAAAGTTATTTGCTTTTTGTGTTAAAATTTTATCAGAATGTTGTCATTTTACACTTTTCTCAGTACTGATTAAAGGTGTAAAACCAGACATCAGAATAAGAAATAGAATCTTGAATCCAATACTAAAGAGCTATCACAGGCTCCTTTCTCAACGCAGGTCATTGTTTCCACTCTTGGAACGTGCAGACATGTGGAACTTTACATGTGTCCCTTTCACAAGTGCATGGAATGTTTTAAGCTGCTTGTATAAGCTTCTACAGTTCCTTCTGAGAGCTGAACACTGGTGATTATTTGCTTGTTTTTCAAAACGGAAGGTTCTAAAAATAGCTTGAAACTCTCAGGTGCTCCTGGTTGTGTTGTTTTGTTTTGTTCTGTTTGGTTTGGGGGTTTTTTGTCTTTGCTTTTTTTTTGTTTGTTTCTTTTTTGTTTGTCTGGTTTGGTTTTGGTTTTTGGGTTTTGAGGGGTTTTTTGTTTGGTTTTGGTTTTGGTTTTTAGAGCAAAGAAATATTTGCAAAAGTTATAATGTTGCAGATACATCACCAGCTATAGCCACTTACTTGCAGTGACCTTCATCACTTACTCTTGGCTTTAACGCTCCTCAGTATTTCATCTACCCTAAACTCAGTATTAGAAAAATTTTGCAGCATGCTACAAATTGCATGCACACTATTAACTTTCTCATCCCCAACATTTAGTCACCTCAGGGGAAAGAAAGTGGCAGCTGTGTTGCACTACACATAATGAAACTGCACATACAGATTACAACAGAGAATCTAGTTTCAATATGAAGATATTTCAATTTGCTTCTTTAGTGCCTCTTGAATAGCTACAAGAAAAACAGAAGACCTCTTCTCCTTTCCCTTGGCTGATTGCCCAACAAATTTTGCTCACTCATAGCCCTGAAGACAGCTCTTGATTGTGTTTTGATGTTTCTGCCGACCTATTACTGTATTGACTGTATGGCAGCCAAAACATACATTTGTGTTCTCATTTTTCTCCTGCAGTCCTTCCGCTCAATCAAACAGGCACACAAACTTCCACTGAACACAAGAATGCTTTTAAGTTATGGCGGTGCTCTTGGGAACAGTGTCGTAAGAAATCTCTTTTCTCTTCAAAGAATTACTCTTAGCTGACTGCTGAGACTTGCCATTTTTGCCTTTCTGTCATCTGGTTTTGGTTTGCTTTGTTTTGTTTTGCTTCTCCCCACTCTTAGAATATAACACCCATATTCACCTTAGCATGAAAATTACTAATATAAAAAATATTTTTTATAAAATAAAAATATTTGTGACTGCTCCTTCCATATTATGAAATATTTAGTGGGAATATTGTCTTTCATGATGCAAAATACTGGATTTTGAATTTGGAATAGATTGCTAAAGATGACTTTTTCATAAGGTGCAATTGTCCATTTGAATTATCACCAGGTGACATTGGTTGCTGCAGACATGAAAGACCCAAATAGGTCTCCAAAGAGTTTCTCATCCTGTGGTGCACATACAAAATTAGACCAAAGTTTACTCTAGCTCCCTTACAGAGAGTTACAATCCCGCAATGCCTTACATTTTTAGCACCACAAGGTTTCAGTTATGAAACTTGAGTTCCTGGGAGCTGCTGAGTATCAGCAGAATTACTTCCACTCTATAAAGACAACTTAATTGCCTTGCCCTTTAGCTCATTTTCATCTCCATATTTAGAATCATTCATAATATACCTCTGGCTGTATCAAAAGTCCTCTTGGGGCCTGTCTTTTCCTTTGGTGATCATGTAACAGTCAGAGAGTATCTCTGGTGACACCTTCTTTTGGATGCAGGAACTGGTCTCTTATGGAGGTGGGCTTGAGCCGAAGCCTCTATACCAAACACTGGGCATCTCAGTTCAATTTCAGCTCTGCTGTTTCCAGGATGACCTTGACCAAGGGCACTTAGTATTTTGGCTGGACAACATAGATTAATCCTGATCTTTCCGGTTCCCTATTTTAATAAGAAACATTTGAGGCAGATAGAATATGCTGAAAAACAGCTCCAGCTGGCAGGGTCATGATTACTTGGACACTGACAACTGTCTTTGCAAAATCAGATTTTTACTCTGATTTACACCAATATTACAAACGAATATGGAAGCATTCTGTATATCTTGAACTATTACAATACTTCTGTGTGTTCATCAGTAGGCATTTATCCATTGTTCATTAGTAGGAAAAGTTAGACACATCTGCATGCATAATGCTTCTAATAGGCACTCAGTGTTTCCTAATTACTGTACTGAAATAGGTAGATCTGATTGTACACTTGCATATGTTAGACATAGCTGGAGGCACAAAGCATTGAAGCAGGCACTGTTAAACAGTTCAACACTGACACTTAACAGCATGGTATAAGCTGGCTGTCTGTACACCGGGATATCTTGTAACATTAACATTTTAAGACATTTCGTTAAGGACAACAAGACAGGCTTCTTCAAGTACATCAGTAGCAAAAGGAAGACTAGGGAAAATGTGATCCTGCTGCTGAATGAGGTGGATGCCCTGGTGATGAAGGATGCAGAGAAGGTGAAGTTACTAAATGTTTTCTTCACTTCAGTGTTTACTGATAAGGGGAGAGCAGTGGAGTTATCAACCTTGACTTCAACAAGGCTTTTGACACTGTTTCCCATAACATCATCATAGGTAAGCTCAGGAAGTGTGGACTAGATGAGTGGCCAGTGAGGTGGATTTGGAATTGTCTGAATGGCAGAGCTCACAGGGTGGTGAACAGCAGTGCAAAGACGACTGTAACTAGTGGTGTTCCCCAGGGGTCAGTACTGGATCTGGTCTTTTTCAACATATTCTTCAATTACCTGATGGAGTATGGTGATGATACAAAACTGGGAGGAGTGGCTGATACACCAGAAGGCTGTGTTGACATTCAGTGAGACCTGAACAGGTTTCCTGGTTTGAGGTAAAATTGAACCAATTTTCTGTTCAGTAGTTTTACTTTTTTATCTGGACCTCTTCTAATTAACTAAAGTCTGAAATTAACAGCATATTGTTCAGAAAACTGTTCAGTCTCACAGTGATAAGACCTGATTATCCCAAGGAGTGGTATGCAGAGAGGCCCTTGCTTATACTTATTGCTAGAACAACCAAGGTCAGGGAATTTCGTTATTTACCCCGTTGGAGGGTCGGAAGTGGAAAAGTATAGAGCGGTCACACCTGTAAGGAGGAATTGACAGGACAGGTGACCCAAAATTGACCAACTAGGCTGTTCCATCCCATCTGCATCATGTTCAGTATAAAAGCTGAGGGATCAAAGGGTCAACTCTTGTCTTTCTTCGATGGCCAAAGTCTGAGGAGGACCCTGTTCACCTGCCTCAGATCCCGATCCAAGCATTCCTGACTCCAGATCTGGAATCCAGCTCCTGTCGATCACTGAGTCCAGTCTGGGACTTTTCCTGATGCCTGCAGGTGATGTGATTGTCATCCTGGGAGCTTGATACGGTCTTGTGTATCTTGTATCTATTAATTATTTTCTTCCTTTTGTTTTTGTTTTAATTTTAGTATTAATACTTCATTAAAGTAACTTAGTTCATTCTAAACTCATAAATAGTCTTATCCTCTTCTTTTCCCTTCTTTCTGGGGGGAGGAAGGGCCATCTGTCAGTCTGAGTTTCGTAATTTTGGCTGGAACCACGACAACAGGCTACAGAGTTGGGTGGAGGGGTACCTAGTGAAATTCAAGAAAGGCAAGTGTAGGATCCTGCACCTAGGGAGGAATAAGCCCATGCACCAGGATAGCTTAGGGGTTTACTTGCTGGAAAGCATCTCTGTGGAGAGGGACCTGGAAGTCCTGGTGGACAACAAGTTGACCATGAGCCAGCAATGTGCCCTGGTGGCCAAGAAAGCCTGAGGTGCTCACTTGAGGTGCATAAAAAAGAGCATGGCCAGCACGTTGAGGGAGATCACCCTTCCCCTCTATTCTGCTCTGGTGTGGACATATCTGGAGTACTGTGTCCAGTTCTGGACTCCGTAGTTCGAGAAAGATAAGGAACTACTGGAGAAAGTCCAGCGGAAGGCTACAAAGATGATCAGGGATGTGGAGTGTCTCTCTTATGAGGAAAGGCTGAGACATCTGGATCTGTTCAGCATAGAGAAGACCAAGAGGGGACTCTTTTCAATCATGTCCAGAGACAGGACAAGGGGAAATGGGCACAAACTCAAAAAGATGAAGTTTCATCTAGCATGATNGAGGAAAGGCTGAGACATCTGGATCTGTTCAGCATAGAGAAGACCAAGAGGGGACTCTTTTCAATCATGTCCAGAGACAGGACAAGGGGAAATGGGCACAAACTCAAAAAGATGAAGTTTCATCTAGCATGATGAAGAACTTCTTTACTTTGAGAGTGACATAGCACTGGAACAGGCTGCCCAGAGAGGTTGTGGAGTCTCCTTCTCTGGAGATATTCAAAACCTGCCTGGATATGATTCTGTGTAACCTGTTCTAGGTGAACCTGCTTTAACAAGATGGTTGGACTACATGATCTCTAGAGGTCCCTTCCAAACCCTACCATTCTGTGATTCTGTGATCCTCATAGAAAATCAAGACTGGTGAACTTTGAACTCTTGCCCATATCACACTTATTCAATTAAAAACAATAAAATAAATATTTTATAATTTACTTTATTATTCAGAGAAAAAACGCCCAAGAGAGAAAGACACATGAACTTTTTGCTGCTTAGCAACTGCTAAGTACCTGAAGGCTAAAGTAATAAATGCTTCAGAGTCATTTCTCTAGTCTATTTATCCAGGAAGGTAAATCATTTCTCAGAATCACAGAATCACAGAATATCAGGGA
>VXBJ01000740.1:829968-857559 GCA_013400055.1 Nycticryphes semicollaris | reverse complement strand
TCTGGAACTGAGGTGCCCAGAACTGGACACAATATTCCAGATGGGGTCTCACCAGCGCAGAGTAGAGGGGAAGGAGAACCTCTCTTGACCTACTAATCACCCCCCTTCTAATACACCCCAGGATGCCATTGGCCTTCCTGGCCACCGGGGCACAGTGCTGGTCATCCTGCTGTCTACCAGGACCCCCAGGTCCCTTTCCCCTACACGGCTCTCCAACAGCACAGTTCCCAACTTGTACTGGTACCTGCAGTTGTTCTTGCCCAGATGCAGGGGCAAACAACAATTTGCTGTTATTAGTTTTATCAGATATAACGAATGCAACAACTTAGTCTCCTAACTTTTGAATTACACAAAACTTGTGACATGACCCATGACATGTTGAGCAAAAACTTTGATAGAGCTGCTGAAATAGTCTCAAATCCTACCAACCACAGTTAAATTTTGGGCTTGGAACCTTTCCAGGTATAAGCCCCAAGTAATGCAGCAAAAATGAACATTTTGTTATATAAACCCAGAAAATTATTGTTAAAAAGACAAGCCTTGTGGCAATCAGGCTGTTGCAGAGTTAAGATTGCCTATGAGTCCCTGACTGTTCACATTATGGTGCAAATGCTGAATAACGTAGTATCGTTTCCCTATAGAAATTTCCACAATGAACAGCTGGATGTTTAGACATACTGAGTTGATGGTGTCTGGGTAGAGCCCAGAAACACACAAATCAGGGGATGAGATACGCTAAATAAAGCCAAAACTACAGGTAATTCAGGTTCCAAATCTGCATACTGCTGCTGAGAGTTCTTAGGCACATTTATTACAGTCAAATTTGCATGGCAAGGCAATAGGCCTAGTGATAGAAAGGCTTTAAATAAAAACTAAAGCACCAGATTTCTCCAAAAAAGTAGGTTTGGGTGTTGGGGGTTTTTTGTTGTTCATTTGCTTGTTTGTATTATTTTAAAAAGATAGTGCTTACTGGGAGAATATTTTGGCCCTTGAAATATACATATATTTGTATATGTAGGCCCTCCAACTATGTAGCTTCATTGAATGCGTTTTATTTGGAAGTCACTCAAACAATTGCACCTTAAGCAAACCTTCTCTGCACAGAAGATTTCACCCCCAAGAGCTGTGGTCTAGGAAAATTAAAAGCAACTAAAACTATAGTTTGTAATAAGCGTTGGATAGCAAGTTTAAAAATCAATACTTCTTTTATATAAGACCAGGAACAGTAACTTGGTAAAAAGCTAAAATAACTGTAGTTAATAACAGCCTGTTTGAAGGGAGGCAAAGTCATGGTACTATGCATTTATACAGCCTGCTATTACAACATATATAAAATTCAGGGGTTTAAATCCTGCTGATTAACAAATTTCTATCAGCCTGATTTTCCTCAGAATGCAACAAGCTTAAAACATGACAATAGCTCACTTTTTTTGTTAGAAATATTATTTTAAGTTATTTATGAATAGCTCTTTTTTTTTTTTTTTTATTCAATGCACTATAATATTTGCAACCACAATTGTTAAGTAATAATTGTATTCATAAAGCCAAGATGGAGTAATGTAACTATTTGAGATACAGAGCTTTGTATTACACAAGAGTTACTTTCCAAGCTTTTGAGTTATGGAATAAAAGAATGCAAACCCAAGCAAATAATAAAATATCATGGCCCTATTTCAGCTCTTTTGACACTAATATTAGGAAGTCAATTTCTACCCAGTGACAGTAAAGATACTTCAGCACAGGTTGACAAACTGATGTGAGAGAGAGCTCTATGGCTGCTGAGAGAAATGGTTTTTTTTAACACTAAAAATTTGTGGCCCTGATTCGGAGCAGCACTTCTAGGTGTGTATAAAGCACAAGTTTATGTCCCCTTCAGGGCTGAGAAGCCTGACCCTCACAGACCGCCCAGCACAGTTAGGTCTGAGACCAGTGACATCTAGAATGTGATCACAAGTCTGGCACACTATAAAAAAGGGACTCTGGGAAAATCTGTGTGCTCTATTGAGATCCCTGTGCTTAAGCAGATTGATCTGAAATACTGTAAATGTAAATTCAGGTCCAATAGTATTGCTTGATAAATAGGCTCCTTGGCACACATAAGGCTTAAGAAATCTCAGAAAATATTAGTGCATAATTATGTGGCTGACAAACTTTTATTTTAATTTGGATTTTCCTCACACAGCTACAAAATTCTCCTTGTTACAGCACAACCAGGCTGACTGGTATTATTACTTTGCAATACTCAAGTGACAAATAAAAAAGGAAACCTAATAATTTTCATGCAATTAGAAGAGACTACAAAATTCAGGACAGGGAAATTATGTGTTTACAGCAAAAAGCAGTGCAGATATGATTCTTTCTTCTGTTCCAAAAATTATAAGAAACTTTCCTGAGGCACACAGCTCTAAAATGCTGTTTCAACTGAAAAACAGAAAAAAAAACCCCAAACCCTGAAACTTTAATAATGCTTCAACTTCAGTTAAAAATTTTTCACAAAAAAAAATAGCTTGAATTTTCAAAACATAATTAAATAAATTTTTATTTCTAAAATACAGATAACTGTACTTTGGTACTACTAACAATTATCACCACTAGAAAAAAAAATCTGTACTGTAAAGTGGTGGTAACAAAAAGATTTATCAAATTTCAGTATGACTCCTGTAATATAATTTGAATGTTTTCCAAGCTAACTTTTCTATACGATGTTCTTTGTGACAGTATTTCATTATAAAACAAAATTAAAAAAAAAAAAACAAAAACAGATTTGGCATGAGATAATGACATTCAAGATACCCAGAAAAATTTGTAGCAGTCATTATGGTTTAGAGTAGTTCTTAATTGTGTATTCACTACAGAAATCATAAAGGCAGAAGGCATTTGATCAGCAGCCAACAATAGTCTCCTCCAAATACAATACAGGGTGCAGAATAATTTGTTTTGATGTAAAAAATATTTTATTCTAAGAAAACATACTTGTGGAATACAAATTTTCTGGAACAAGTGCAAAGTTAAGAGGTTTTGGGGTTTTTTTTTTGTTGTTTTTGTTTGTTTTGTTGTTGGGTTTGTGGGTTTTTGTTTTTTGTTTTCTTTTTCTGTTTTCTGAAAAACTTTCTCCTGTGAGATCCAGTCTGAAGCTTTTCATACTCTCAGGAACTTATTGAGAGCTGAAAAAGAGCCACAACTGGTAATTTCCCCTGTTTTGTTTTCAGTAGCATGAGTCCCAGCTGAGCCTTAAAACTACATAAAAACTCAACTCTTATTTGTCTGCTCCTCCCTTAGGCAGACTTTTGGATTTCTTTAGTTACTGCTCATCATCAATTCATTTACGAGTGATGTACTGCAGCACACTCAGGCGCTGGACAGCAAGTCAGCAAGTGTCTTACCATTGATAATTCAAATATTTTAGAGACAGGAATATCATGCTGTAGTGGTATAGTAGTAACACAAACATACTCAGTAACTGCAATTAGCCTGCACGGTGCTCCTCAGGCATTTGGCCAAATCAGTGGTGGTTCTACCACTGAATTGACTTTACAGAGCGGCTTTACAACTTGCTTTACCTCTTGAGATCCTTCAGACTACCCATTTTCAGTAATGTTAGAATTAAATTACTTGGCGTTCATAAGGTTTGCTTCTGGCATTCCACTGATTTAAAGCGACTCATGCTTAAGCATCTTATAATACAAGGAGCTTAATCTCTGCTTTCATTCTTACATTTAACTGGGAGACAGTATTCCCACTCCCACATTAATGCAGCCTGTATGGCTAATATCTCCTGCTGGAAACAGAAAACACTGTGTCGTTACAAAGGTTTGGGAAAGATCATCAACATCTCTGAACCTTTTTTTCTGTGCAGACAGAGACCTTAAATCTTTCCCAGAAACGGAGTGGCATTGCAGCAAAGCTAGAAAAAAATATCCTTTACTTTGGAAAGAGACTTCTCCACTTTGCCATCTGCTTTCATCAGACTTCTCCTGGCCAGAAGCATTTAAAATAATTAATCTAATAAAGCCCATTGGGGAAGCCCTGTCTTGGTGTATGTTTGGCTTTGAAACAGGTTTGTTGATGACATATAGTGATCCAAATTAGCGGATGACACCCAGAGGGAAATTCTGCTTGTTGCCTCAAAGGTCAGTTCAGTAAAGATGGCAAATTCCTCATTTGGGCACATGACTCGGGTACTCAAAGACACTGCAGTGACAACTTCACTGTTGCCATATGCTCTAACCATCTGGATTGATCATGTGTGATGGATGTGGTAGAGCATTTTTTTTCACTTAGTATTGCAAACTAGAACCATGCATCTTTTGTAAAGAAGTCTTCACTACCAGATAAGTGTATTTAAAATAGCGATGTAAACCAATGCAAATTTATAGCAAAAGACACATGAAAAACTTTGTGGTCATTCATGGGGCATTCAACTACTTTGCATAGTGGTATTGTTAAATGCCCAAAACAGAAGGTAGGAACTTATTTCTTAAAAGTTCAGTCATTTATAAACTGTGATTCTAATTAACTTAATTAGTTTATACAAAACTTGTAGCTGATACAGAAATTTAAAAACTTCCCGTGGAACAAATGCAAAATTAAAAGTTCAACCCCTCTCAAGTCCAGTAATATGGACACGGATACTGACATGCTATTTCAGGGCATATTAGAACCACCAATATTTCAGCAGGATTTTACAGTGGAAAGAAAGAATGCAATAAAGTTTGGAGCTAATGCCAGACAAGGGATGATGTCAATCAACTTTCTTAATATATTTGCTTAATTGTGGTTTATAGGTATAAAAGAAACCTGATTTTGGTTTAAACGAGTATTTTTAAGATAATATAATATCCATAGATTTTAAGAGCACCTGTTTCCTACAAATGACAGCTGAACATAGGAGAGACCTCATGTTGAATAAAGTAACTGAGAAATTATTCTAAATATTGGTTTGTCATGCATAATTTAAAATGCTTATTTTGAAAAGAAACATTTGTGTGTTTGACAGGTTATTGGTCTATGGTTCCAAACCTGATACTAGATGTGTTGAATTCTACAAATGTCTCATGAACGTTTTTGACTGTGGTAGGGTCAAATAAGAAACAAGTTGCTGCCCAAAGAATATAGATAAGAAAAAAACCAACACAATATATGTCAATCTGGTGACCTGACCACAGATAATGATGGAACTGTGAGATTCATAAAATTCAATTTCTCTCTCCCCATCATTTAAGCAGTCAGTGAAATTTTAGCCTATTTTCTGGTGGGCCAGTTTTAATATTTTGAATTGCAAAATGACACCTTCACATTTTGCTAACAGTTTCCCCCTGCATTTTTCTTCCCTTTTTTTCTGAAATCTACTTGTCTGATTTGCTCTGTAATTATAAGAGAATATTTTGGTAATCTAACATGAAAAGGCTAGAAAAAAATGGATGAACAGTAAAGCCAGGATTTAGGTCTCAGCTTCATTAATTTATCATTAATAAAACATGCATATATCAAAGATAATGACCAAATGGATTGTGTTGATCTGGATGAACCATATTCAAAGAAAATATTGGGAACATTACCAAATAATCTAATTGATATTTGAAAATATTTAATAATACATGAAATCTATTATTTTCAGAGTATCTGCAATTGATATTTATAGGTTTATAGTACGTCACCCAAACCAAAGAATGTATACCTGCATGGAAAAAGTTCATGATCGAGCTCAATCACAACTACCACACAGATGATTTGTGTTTTCAAATTATTACTTGAAATCTATGCAATTGATATTCTGATGAGTAGGGAATAGACTGCCTTTACAACAAAAGAACCAAGGAACATCAAGAGACACCAGGAGGTGACAAGTTCGAAACAAACAAAATCAGTCCCTTTTTCATACTGTGTACAATTACGTTACTGAATTCCTTGTCAGAAGGTGTTAAGGATGTTTAAAATTACTAGAGATTGAAAAGTAACTGAGCAAATTGGTGGAGAAAAAAAAAATAATCTAATGAAGGCTGTTGAATATAAAATGATGCTCCAGTGTTTTCAGAAATGCCTGAATTACTAATTAATGAAGATTCAGAAAATATTTCGTAGTTTCCAAGAAAAAGTTCAACATTCATTTTGTACTTTCACAGGCTTCTGCCACAAACGTGGTTAGAGGTAGACGTTGAATCTGACCCTATACAATAATTCTCATGGGATGTGTCACTTTTTAATTTTAAGCACATTGTAAAACAGCATTTCAAAAGTGAGATTAAGCAGCATAGGCTCCTAGATTTAGGCTTACTAAACTACTAAGATGATTTTTACTAGATACAGAGCTGTGCAGGCAAATTTGATTTCACAGCCAACAGCAAGAATCACATCCTTCTCAGCAAGAACCACATCCATCTCAGCAAGAAGCTCCTTGGGTGTATGGGAGACTCAGCTTTATAACAGCCTAATTAACTTCAGTACCACCAGGCAGGGACTCCACTCTTCCCAGTACAGGACAATTTTAAGATCCTTTACATCTCAATTTCACAAACATAAAAGAACCTCTGCATTCTGAAAGCATGTTGTGAAGAACTGAAAGAAGAAAATAAATGGATGGCTCCAGGAAATCTAAGAGAATATGAACTGTCAACACCCAGATGACAAAATTTTAACTATATTTACATTTTCAGATCATCAGAAGCTACTGTTAATTCATTGTAGGCTGCTCTGGAGGGATGCTAGCAGTAGGCTTAATGCTTAATGCACATGAAGATCTTCATTATTTCCAATTCATAATCTCTGGAAGAACCGCTAAAACCACAAGCTGCCATTGCTCTTTCCTGAAATAAGTTGGTTTAATAAAGTGCAATAAAACCTTTGAATTAATCTTGGCATACCAAATGCACGATTAACCCCATGGGAAACAAAAAAGGAAGTATTATATATTTGTTTAATAACTTATGTCTTATTAAGAGAACTAAATAAATATATTGCAGTTTTTCTGAAAAAGGAAAAAAATTTTCTAAAGTAAATAATCTCTTATAACTGTGTAATATTTAATACTTTGCGAATATTAATTCTTTAAAGTATAAAAAAAAATACTATGAAATTTGTAAATCTGTAAAATTTTGATATTCCGGGCCCTGATTTAAAAAACTTCTTTAAAATTAAGGATCTGCTTAAGCAAAGGGGAATTTAAAAAGTGTGTGAGGAGAGAGAAGAAATGTAGCGATGCCTGATGTAGTGTGGAAGCCTGAATCCAACAGTTCCTCTTGTGGCCTAACTCCAGCCTTGGCTTTCTTTTTTGTTATGTACAGGGGCTTGATCAGGAAGCGAGGAGTATCTCAGGTCTGTCAAGTGTGCTGCAAGTAAATATCCTGTTATTTCCATATCCTTGGTCGAATAATTAATCAGGTAAACATGTTTTCCTCTCATGGACATCCTTACAGCACTAAGACACCAGTTTTGCAAACACTTACATGCTCTCCACAGTTTCCGTGGTCTACATTTCTCACCTGAACTTCTAGTGTTAGTAATTAATATCTTCCTTGGTGGTAGTAGCTGTTAGTGTGTTTGATAACATACTAGACCACTGAGAAGCTTCACACAACTTTTCTATGTCAGTTTACATATTGTAATCCCTTTGGCTAAAATGCCATATCCACTGTTTAAAACGTGCATTGTGAAGGCATTGTACTTCAATGATATTGCCATCAGAATCATGCCATGGAAGTTCCCACTGTATTCACTTACACCAAACAGGACTTCTAAAGATTTTATTGTAACTGACACTATTACAGGCAGCTGCATATGCACACAGATATATTTATTAATTGTGAAGTCGGCTCTGACAGTCACAGGTTTAAAGAAGCCTTCCGGTGAAAGGCAAATTCAGCATTTTGACAGAAATCATGTTCAGCCTACATAAGAAAAGCCTTTAATCTGATGCCCCATCGTTTTGTTCATCTTTGGATTTTGCTTCAAATATGACTATATCAATCAAAAATGATAGCTCTCCCCGACTGCTTTGCACTTGGGAGCCTAAGGGAAGCATCTCATAATGTTGCATGGTGCACCTCTCAAAGATGTTACTTTCTTCTTTAGTCTGATTTGGTCAAGTCATAAAAACTTTCATTGACTAAAATAGCCAGTTTATATAGATTGAGTGGCACCAGGGAAGAGAAAAGCCTATTTCACGAAAAATAAATCAGATATGAACATAATGGCATCTCAATGGGTTTTATAAAGATTCATTTTAACCAGATGATTTAACATACTGAATGCGAAATAGGTGGAGAAAGGGGAAAGAGATATGAGAAAAGAGGGAAATAAAGTACTTAGATGACTAAATGGTCACATGAAAGAAATATAAGAAGCTTTGGAAAGAGGATAGGGACACATGGGCTTATCAAAGCCAGGAAACCTTCAGGCATATCTTTCCTCAGAGAAGTTTTAAACCTCTCTGGCAAAGCAAACACCCACATGCAATTATGCTCTTCAGAAACCACTCCTAATGACATATTGCTCATTGCTTGGTAGAATATTTCCCTTGTTTCATAAGCTTAACTACCACTATTACATGTTTCATGCAGTTTCCTTGATAATTTTCTTTTTTTTCTTCTCATTTGAAATGAAACAACATGACCATCTAGTTGCAAACATTTGTAATTGACTGTTATATAAGGAAAATAAGTAAAAGATTTAAGAAAAATAATTAAAACCCATATGTTCCCTTTGGACTGGAAAGTATCCCTAGAAACTATGTTTTTATGGATTCTGACATAAATACCACAGCAACATGAAATCAGCTGGCTTTTGGGCCCTGACACTTCACACTAAATCCAACATTTTCCTTTCACATTTGTTTTCAGCAAGTGGTTTTTCCTCTTATCCAAAAGTAAAGGTTGTCAACAAGCCTCATCTCTGTTTAATTCCCAAGGTCCATCAGCAGAAATAAGCATATACAAAACAGTTCCTTTCCTTCCCCTCCACTGCTGGTTCATTCAGGATGAAATATCTGAACTCTGAAAGCCAGATATGGTGCTTTAGATAAGGAGTTGGAGAATGGAAGCACACTGCAGGCATACTGCCCTTTGAACATAATTTTCTTTCTGTTTGAGGAGATGCTAGTTAACAGAAACAAAAATAGGACAATAATTTTCTATTTTACTTCTTTGAACAGTAGTATCTTGAGTTTTAACAAAACCTGCCCACATATAATTCATAGACTTCT
The DNA here is from genome assembly GCA_013400055.1 of Nycticryphes semicollaris. Classification (NCBI taxonomy): domain Eukaryota; kingdom Metazoa; phylum Chordata; class Aves; order Charadriiformes; family Rostratulidae; genus Nycticryphes; species Nycticryphes semicollaris. The sequence continues at coordinate 848,363 of VXBJ01000740.1, read as the reverse complement.
TTGCGGGTTACTTCGGTGATTTATTATTAACCTTAAATTAAAAATAAGAACCCCTAGTCCTGTAAATTCTGACATAGGACTCAAACCTTGTGTCTATAATTAGTCCCGTAAGGGTACACATATGTACCACATAAAGTATTTGAAAATAACTTTGTAGGATTGATAAGTGAAAGAAATACAGATATTCATATTTGGTTTTGAATTTGATGCAAACAAGATGAAGATGACCATAGGTCAAAAGATCAGAGCTGATATTGAACAGCAAAGCTTTTTTATTTACCTTTCNCTTCCCTTCCCGTCCCTTCTCCTTTTGAAACAGGGCAACAACGAATATGAATAAGACCATATAATTTAACAAAGAAGGCACAAGAGAGGAGAAATATCATGCCTTTATTTAACAGAAATTCAAAATTAATCACAGACAAGTTTGTATCGTATTGTCAAAGTCACAGACTTTGAAGTTTTACAAAAATAATCCTCATTTACCTCAACCCTGTTCTCTTAGAGGGGAAAATATCGTTATCTCTTTTTTCAAGATAAGCAAATATAAAGAAAAATCAAGGGACCTTAAGCAACCTGTGCAATGCCACAGAGGTAGTCTATGTCAGAATGAACTAATATCTAGTTGGTGCCAAAACACTGTTTAAGAAGGTGCTGTTAGCTTAAAATTTCCCACTTCCAGAGTGTATCAAGATACACTCTCCATTGTGAAATGCATCCAGCTCACAGACTTTCATTTAATGTTAGTTTAAAGTGTTAGCTGCGGTATTATGATAGCACTTATTATAAAAACACTGCTGTGCAGAAGGAATCCCAGATATGACATTTGATCAAAGCTGAATGTCACAATGAAGTTCTGTTCATTTTTGCACAGTGGAAAGGCATTTGAAACAAGATTTTTTGATGGCCACCTAGAGGTTTAACCAAAATGATTTCTTTTGAGTCTTCTGTCATGAATTTCACCCTCAGTATTTCAAATTACTCAAGGCAGAGGAAATATGTAAACTAGATCAGTAGATTGCCAGAGGATAAATGGAAAGAAAAGGTTATTGGAAAAACTTAGGTGCTCTAGTCTGCAAGAAGAGTTTGGTGATAAAAAATGTAGTTATATAAATATAACTCTATTTACAGATATTAACAAAATAGGTGTATTGGACTATCACCAATGTTATCTTTTGAAGGAAATCATGCATTATAGTAAGAGAATAATTGCAGAGTGTTTAAATATTTGCCATATCTGCTGTAATTAACTCTATCGCCTAAACTACCACCAGCAACAAAACTAAAATATTTATTATTGCATAAGGATTTTCTTCCTGCTCATTCACAACAGTCTAAAATTATCAGAACGTGTTTTACCAGATCTATTCTTCACAATTATCAAGATTCCTCCCTTCTATTAAGTTAAATCTCAGCTGGTAACAACACCTGTAGATAACCCAGTTACATGCACTCAGTGACTGTTCAAGAAGAATGGAAGAATAAACAACATTTTAATCTTCTATCCACTTTCCAGAATTACAAAATGTAGAAGAAAGAAGTATGGCTTAATAGATGGTTATGCATGTTTTGATTAGTGCATAAAACTGTATATTAATTTTCTCACCATATGTATATATTACTTTATACACCTAAAAATAGTTAGTAGTTAGAATATGTTGTTCTCAAACAGGCTCAGGGAGTTGCTGCTCTTCCTGCTCTGGAGTTTGTGATAGTTGATGTTATTCTGCACAGTTTGCACAGAATTCATACACTGTGAAGACAGCTTCACTGGAATAAGAAAGTTAGCCAAGACCTTGAGTCCACAATGAGGTATTGAATCTGTTTTGACTGATTACCAATCCAAATATATAAATTATGCATTGGACCTTGCCAACAGTGGAGAGAATGTGTACTGTGTTATATATAGGACTCAAAGATGAGTTTGTGCATGCTAGTCTTACCACGTGACCCAGCCTGCCATAGAGTGTTCTTCATATTACATAGAAATTAAGTGCTGTAGAGAGAAATCAATGATGGGCAAGTGATCCTTACAGATAATATTTACATTAACTTTCTCCACTGTTCACCAGCCCTCTTCTCCACTGTTAATGCAGTAGTGAAAAGCATACAACAAAGGCTATGCATCAAACAAAAATTCAGGGTAACTAGAGGACATACATGAAATCAGGACCTCATTGTAGAGTGGCATAAGATACATTTTTATACAGCAACATTTATCTTCTTTATGAATATTTAATAATGGCAGCTGATTCATCTTTCCCCAGCCACCTATACCTAAAGGGAAAATAGTTAATTTTCTCCAGTTCTCCAGTGTGAAAGAGCAGCACAAAAGTCATTCTGCATCCCATAATCTGAAAGGGAGAAAGTTTTGCAGGCTTTTGAAAGAAGACCATTTCAGCTTCAGGCTGTTGAGTGGGGTTTGGGAAAGGAAGATCTCCAGTCTGACAGCAATAAGTAAAAAGAACATGCTCTAGTTCTCTTGAGGTGGCATGGGCCATGGGGTTTTTACTTTTTTAAAGGCTGCAGTAAGAGGCAACTGCTGTAACAACCTGTTCTATAAAAGGAAGACTTCTTTTACCACATTAAAGTGCAAATTAAACTTTGCTCTGTGGTGGCACTTTTTATAAAGGTGTAAGGAATGCCCAACCAAGTAGGCAATGGATGGAACGTTACCAAAGGCTTCAAAGATGTTTCACAAGTCCCATATGGCGAGAAAAGCTCTGCTGACAACACATGTAAGAGGCAAATGCTGAAAAAAAAAAACAAGTACAGATAGGAAGTCTGATCCTGCAGTATTCCCATGGGAAAAGCTCCCTTTGAAGTCCAGCGGAATGTGAGCAAGGATTGCTGCTTCTATCACTATTATGTCATCTTCTACCACATATCTAATTTAAAAGCACAGTTTCCATTTGAGACACTAATTCTTATCTTTCTTCCCATCTTTATTTTCTCCTTTAGCAGCTATTTCTAGGATCACTCAGCTGCCTATGTGAAGTAACCAGATAATTTGGCACCTGCCATTCAATTATAAAAGGGAAATTTATGCAGGGAGATGTGTTACAATTTAACGATAGCATTTATACTTCTCATAGTCCAAACCGAGTTGGCAGATAGGACCACATAGCAACTCATTCACTCCCCCAGTTTGGATGGAGGAGAGAATCAGAAGAATAAAGTGAGAAAAGCCTCATGAGTTGAAATAAATACAGTTTATTACGTAGAGCAAAAGCTGTGCACGCAAGAAAAGCAAAAGAAGGAGTTAGTTCACTGCTTCCCATCAGCAGGCAGAGATTCAGCCATTTCCAGAAAAGCAGGGTTCCTTCATTTGTAATGGTTACTTTGGAAGACAAGTTGCATCACTCCAAATGTCCTCCATTTCCTTCTTTTTTTCTCAGCTTTATATGCTGAGCATGATGCCCTTTAGCATGAAATATACTTTCGGTCAGTTGGAGTCAGCTGTCCTGGCTGTCTCCCCTTTCAATTTCTTGTGTGCTCCCAGCCTGTTTGTTGGCAGGGTGGTACAAGGAGCAGAAAAAGCCTTGACTGCCTAGGAACAGCTAGAAACACCAATGCACCATCAAAAGCATTTCTTATTGCAAATCCAAAACAAAGCACTATACCAGCTTCTAATACAAGTGTTAACTCTATCCCAACTGAAACCACAACAATACTTAGTTAAAAGACCTAGATTGACACTCATCCAAGGAACTGATCTTGAAATCCACCTCAAAAACATATTATAGCAAACTGAATGCAGCTACCAGTCAGTGACTAAAGCTCTCATTTTGCGTGCAGGTGAGCTGAGCTGACCTGAATTTGTAGGTCTGACTAAGGGGATCTCAATACATTACAGATACCAACAGAAGACTTGAACAAGGAAAACAGACTTTTTTGTACAATAACTACTCCAGCTGACATTTCTGAGGATCTCTATCTGATCAGCAGACATAAAAGGGGACATCAAATTTCTGGATCTCTATGTATTCAGAGATTATCTTGGTATTGAGGTTCCTAGCCTCATAAGGATTTGTGGAAGCATGGGCTTTCTTTTCTGTCATTACTACCTTATCTGGCCAGAAGTGGATATTCTAACATCTTAGAAACTGTAACATTAAACCACAAAGACTAGTTCGGGGTCAAGGGGTATATGGTAGCAAAGCAGGCATTTTGAAAATAATGACTTGAAATTGCAGCACCTGATTCCTTCTATGGATGTACTCTCATAAACTAAAGGCCTTCAGGAAACATTATATTCGTTCTACTCTAATAGAATGAAGGCTGAGGTCTCTAAGCTTGATATCAGGGTAGAGTTCATGAGATATTTTTAATCCAAATGCTGCCACCAAGTTAATTACATTTAATCAAAGCATAAATAAAAATACACTCATTATTGAATTAAAAAAATGCACACAAATACTTGACAAGTCAGTTGTTTTCTAATGTCTATATTAAAAGCAAGACTGAAAAGATTATTCATGCTCTTTAAGATTAAAATTTGAAAGGACACCACCAGAATCTCCAGATCAAAATTCCTACATCCCCTTCTACTACAAAACTGGACCGAAGGGTTGTAGAGGGTTATTTTGATATTATTATTATTACTATTACTATTTGTTGTTGTTACTGTTACTATTACTATCACTAACACTATTATTTATTTTTAAGAGATGGTCTTAATCTGGCAAAATTACTTCCCTGTATTTGTTTGAACTGTGTCTGCCCTTAGAAGACCATAACCATGATAATCAAAATCCCACTTCTCTTGTTTGTAGATCTCCCCTTGCACTACACGGAAAGATGTCAAATCATCTTGTAAATGGAAAAGAAAAAAATGTTTGTGTACTGAGTTTCTCTGCAAATTTTTTTGCTCATACTTAGGATTTCTTTCCTATTAAGGTTTCCAGATTTATAGGTGAAAAAAATCAGGCAGCAATTGTATTCTGAGTTTTTAATGCTTGACAAAATGAGGGCTTTTGACTGATATATCCTTAGTTCTTCTTCTAATATAGCTGTAATTGTGAGAAGGTACATTGAGTGCCAAAAATGCTGTTCAGCTAGTTTTAGTTCAAGACAGATTGAAAAGCCTTTCCAAATGACTAGGTTGTCTATTGTATCAAAACTCATATAAAAGAATATAAAGTAAATTTAGCAATTTTGCTAAAATGCCAATCAAACTAATTTTGCTAGGTTATTGCCATACTGTAGAAAATAACTATGAATGAGAATCAAGCAAGTCAGTCCAACATACAGATTCCTACTGTAAAAAAAAAAAAAACAGGATGTAATTAGTGTTTGACAAACAGTTTGGATTGATTTTTTAAAGTTTAGAACATGCTGGAAAATAAATTTGCTAATATTGTATACAGTTTAAATGACATTTCAGTATACATATACACAAAGGCAGGGTGCCTCAATATATTGGTAACTTCATATTCAAAACCACTGTAATTTTCTTTTTCAGTAAATATGATTTTTTTAAGATATCTTAGGCTACAAAAAATAATGTTGAGGTCCATTTTCTAGCATTCAGTCTTCTTGTTGAAGGTTTTGTGCTCATATTTTCATGTAGACATTTTAAAGGCTTTGAGAAAATCACTAAAATATTTTGAACACATCAAATATTTTGCTGATTATTTAAAATTGAAAATTATTTTACTTCTCAAATTTGACAAGAAACACAAGCTTTGAGATGCTTAAAGCTGTTCCTACTTGAGCCTGTCATTCTCTGTACTGTAATTTCAGTGTCCTCTTAGAATACTATCTTCAGTTCACCCTATACTGGTATAACCATTGTACAAGACCCTTTTTAAAGCTTTCCTGCAAGATAAATGCTTCCAGTAGGTGCGACATCTGCTGTAAGTAGATGACCCAACCTAGATTAAGCTTTCCAGTAGTTCTTGTTAAGAGAAATTATCTGGCATAGCCACATGGTATAATGATAGTGGCTTAAAAAGAGAGACTCAGTTTTAGAAGCAATCACTCTGGTTTGGTTCATTAGGTGGAATCGATGTCCATTGCATCAGGAAGGACCTGGACCACATCTATGTTTGTCATGGGTTCAGCTGGGATTGAGTTAACTTTCTTGCCAGCAGCTAGTGTGGGGTATGTCACATAAAGTTGTGAGGGGATACAGCTAAAACAGCTGATGCCAACTGACCAAAGGAATACTCCATACTACAAGGCTTCATGCTTAGGATATAAAGCTGTAGGAAGAAGCAAGGGGGGTACGTCAAAGTAATGGTTTTTTTTTGTCTTCCCAAGTAACCAGTGTGCATGATGGAGCCCCACTTTCCTGGAGATGGCTGACCACCTGCCTATTTTGTTTTGATGCGTGCATGGCTTTTACTTTACTTATTAAACTGTCTTTATCTCAACCCATGAGTTTTCTCTATTTTTACTCTTCTGATTCTCTTCCCCATCCAAACTGGGGGAAATAAGCTGAGTCATCCTAGTTGCCTACTGGGGCTAAACTATGACAAAGTTACGTGGAATCTGCTAACTAATTAATTCTGTTCTAAATTAATCTGCTCAGCTGATGGGGGAAAAATTTTGCTGGTTCTGATTTCATTTCAAACATTGAAAGTGATTGAGCAGGAAAGGAGCGGACTAACATTTATTCAGTGCAGACAGTTATGAAATAAGGACCCCAAAACAAACTGGAGAGTTGTTATTTGAAAAGTGTAGATGTCCATTAAATTCAGAAACTAAAATATAGTTCCTTTCAGAGTTGACATGTCACCCTATCTGGATCCCAAAAAACTTGCTCTTTGTTCTCTTACCCTTGCCCTAGTCAGAGTCTTACACTGCTCCAAGGCCAGAGCACTGTAAGGTCCCCAGCACAGCCTAAAGCATATGTGAATTCCATTAAAATTATTGGCTTTAGAAGGTTAAAACCCACTTGCTCAAGGTTTTTGAGTGTTGTAAAAAAAAAAAAATATTTTCTCTTATGTTGTGTAAAATAACCCAACCATTTTCACTAAGGAGTTTAGATGGAGATTTTAACTAACTTCAGGTCAAAGACAGGTTTTTACCAGAGCCCCAAGCATCTCATGCCAAGACAGATTCCCTTTTGAACACAACATTATGCCTTATGACAAGCATTTATACTCAGATCAGGGGAGCAGTTGCTGAGGATTTGGTCAAATTAATATTTTCTTACTAACTTCTTGACTTCCAAGGAAATACAGGAGAAGAAATGAGGCTTCAACCTTTGCCAGCGTGATACGTTGTACTCTTTTTAACATGCCTAGAGTAAATAACTATAACTGAAGATAAAACACTAGCAAGAAGGTCACACAAATTCACACATCAGATTGATCTTCACTAGCTGTATTAGTGGAAGGGTTTGCACCTTGATTTTTTCTATAAAACGTCATTAATTTCAAGTAATAAGGTATAAATATAATTTTGACATAATTAATCTGAAGCTTGATGGGAAACAAAAACAGAAGATCAAAATTTTCTGAAACACGTTTTTAAGAACACTGAATTTCACTCTTCCAGATTGCACTCAATGAGTCAGAACTTGAAAAGAAAAATAACCGTTTTCCTTTCATAAAACAGTACCTGTGAGCTCTGTCAATTTTAGTGCTCCCATCTTGGTCTCTGGCAACTGAAAACACTGCATATAAAGTTCTTTTGTTATTATTGCTTTTTATACTCAAGGAGAATCCCAAGGCATTTTTCTATTGTCCATGGAAGTATATCTTCATTTTTATAGCAAGTTTATCATTGGTTTTTCATTTCTTCTACTTTTAAAAAGTTTAAGATTTGATTCAGCCATTTATTTTCAAGCAGCCAATTATATGTATCATTTGTACATTTTTCTAAATCCTTTCTCCACTATAGGTCTATGTTTATACACTGTAAACTGTCTTCCTATAGCAGTGAATTTTGCTAGATGAACTTTGGGAAAAACATGTACTCACCTGTAGTACTTATCTTAGATACTGGACATTGATATGTTGCTTTTGATTTATAGAAATAACAATATAATAATGTGAAGTCAGAAACGTCATAGTATTCTGTTTTGGCTTTTGTTTAAGTATTCTATGCAAAATAGCGAGGATTAACAGTTTGCTTGCTTTGAAACATTTCTAAGCAACCTTTAGCTAAAAAGCATTTTAAAAACATAAATAGATACATAGGAATAATGAAAAAAAAAAGAGTATATTTGTCAGAGTTTTTTATTAGTAGTTTGCTATTAAAGAACCATTAGTCACTGTTAATATTTTTATTCCTCACAAAAAGTAAGCAACATTACAGAAAGCAATGGGGACACTCTTTTACAGTTAACACTATTGATCTTGAATAGACAATGAATAACAGTGGCAGGTATTTCTTAAGTAAAATTAATAATTCCATGATTTCACAGGTATTCGCTCTACATAGTCCACATCACTGCTATATCACTACTAAACAAAGGTATACTGTATGTGCAGGCATGCAATTATATAATAAATTAGACTGCAGTACACTGACAACACAGATAACCTTCCAAGGATGAGTCAGGAGATTCTGGTGAGGATTATATTGAGTGTTTAAAAGTAATGATGATGGTTCATGATGCCATTTTTTCAAAGGAGAGGTTCTCTACATCTCTCATCTTTTCCTATAAACAAGTGGCACGTAAAATCTTGTGCAGGTCTGCTGGAGCACTATGCATGGAAAGAATATACATCTGGAGAGAGAGACAGATGAAAGGCTGAGCCCTGTTCACATGGTGTTCATGCCCTTGAGTTCTGACTTTCCCTGAAAGAAAAGGGAATATATTCCTTGTGAACAAATATGGTGCAATTCATCTTTCATGAATAATATCATTATGCATGGAGCAGGTTTAATTTCTAGTTTTCTAATGGCAAAGTCTCTGAAAAAGTGTAAAAATGTAACAGTCATTCTGTTACGTGACAGAGGAAAGGAAGAGGTTCCTGTTTTTTAAAAAAACTATAAACAGATAGTTCATAATCAGTCTTTGCTTTTCAAACATCTTTTTAATCTTATAACCTATACCTGAATTTCTGATAAAGGGACCATGAACTGAATTGTCTACTAAAATTATAGTAATTTAATGCAGCATACTGTAATATTAATAAAGTGCACACCATGCAATTATGGTGATTAACTTAAATTCCAATAAAGTTGTGCTATTAAGGAGAGTGTACTACATTGTGTAATTGGTTCTTCTTCTGCTACAGAAAATATCTTCTAAAATACACAGAATTATATTGAAATTGAAGCTCCATTTTAATGAATGTATAAAGCAGTCTTTAACTTTCAAATATATTCTATGAAGAGCTAATTTCTGAATATTAATCTAAAACTAATAAAGAATCTGTATCAACTTTACCACCAGAAGACTATGGAAGTCAGTGTTTATATTTCTGATCGTGTCCTGCTTTCAGAACACTAGAGACCATTTATCCTTCTACATGAATGCAGGTTCCATAGATGTTTATCAAAAACGATTGGAGGGTCAGCTACAGCAGGTTGCTGTATTAGCTCTAGCCATGTCTGGTTGGGCTTTGATTATCTCCAGGAATGGAGACCACACTATCTCTTTGTTCAACCTGTTTCACTGTTTGACCACTCTCACAGCAAAAAAAGTTGGTTTTGTATTGTTGCCTGACAGTCTTTGGGAAATTCCTGAAAAAAACCTCAAGAATATTATATTTGTGCTGGTGAAGTGGTCCCTGACTTCCAGGAAGATGAAGACAAAGCTGTAGGGCAATCCTGTGTTGAGTCTAGCAGTAGCAAATAAGTCCAGTTCCTTAAGTGCCTTGAACCACCCATGTCTGTCTGTAGACAGAAAACACTGCAATTTCAGAAGAAATATGTCTGTTTAGAACTGTTTTTCTAGCTTGGATTTGGACTATGTTGAGCAAGCACCCCTTGGCTGGGAAATCCAAGGAGCCAGCAGACAAGTGTCCCCAGTGAGAAGGGGTGACACTGACTGTGCTGCTGGAGGTCAAGACTGGCTCTCAGGAAGTGGGATTGAGGGAGAAAAGCTCTCTGACATTTGATAAGAAAATCTGTTTTGGCTAAGACAGAGCAATGAAAGTAACTCCTAGCAGTAGACTCTGCCTGCAAGACCAAAGCCCTTTGATTTTACAGTGCTAATTGAAACAGAATGAATATAGCTTTACATGTACTAGAAACAATCACCTGTTACAAACGATGTGTTTGGCTTTGTCATGGCTATTCCACGCTGCAGGCTTATTGTTATCTTGTGACTCACCCATACATTCAGCTTCTCTTCCCTCTCTTTCATTTTATAAATGCAAGACTTTATTCTTTTTAATATTATATTTCATCCCATTTTTCCCACTCAGATTCTTTCTGTTTTATACTTCAATCCATTTCTGCATTAACAGTGCCTTTGACTTTAACAACTAACATAAGCAGTAATAATTATTTTAATGGAGGCTTTTAAGGAAAATAAATAAGGATTAATTTCAGGTTCGAACTTGAGAAACTAAATTATAACCTTCTCCCAGTCTGAAAAGCCCTCTTTCAAAACAGTATGCTGTTGTCTTGCCTGCCTTTTAGACAATTTTACCAAATATTTATTGTTCAGTTATTCATTTACGGAATGCTTTCCTATATAGCACTACTTCCAAGGTTAAACACTTAGAAACAAATATCTTTTCCTATTTAGAAAGCAGTTGTCTCTACAATGGAAGATAACAGGATTTCCAATGCCTGATATGACTTGTCTTAAGACGAAAAAGGATTTGATTATGCTGCTTTATCAAGGGCATGTGAACTTCAGACTAGGCAGGATAAAAGCTGTGCAAGTGTAGAGCCTTCTATAGTCATTACAGTAGCCTGTAAACAAAGGATTTATAGAGACACTTTTTGTCTCTAAAGTAAATAAACAAAATAAATTTATGAAATATATCCTAAAACATAACAGCTGAGACTGAGTCAGAAAAGGGAAAAATACTTCAGATACTTATTAAGGGTTTTCCAGAGCAAGAAATTAAACATTGTTGTGAGAGTCAAATGTGTCTTCTGTATCTTTTCATAGGAATACAAGAGGGATACAGGACACCTATGTGCGTCCTTTAGAAACAACAGCAAGAAGAAAAATTCCTTCTCACCTCTATGTACTCTATTGTCGATTTGCAAACACCATGTTAAGAAATGGGAATCTATATTATGTTATTCTGACTTCTAAAGCTGGAACTGACATGTATAATGAACTAAAACTTCACAATTGTATGGAAGTTCTGAATATTTTTAGACCTGATAATTAAAAGGATAAGAATTTGAGTTATGTGTACTCATGTGGGGGTATACGTATATACACACATATATAAAATATATATATGCATACATATGTATGTATAGACAAATATATAAGAAAATGTTTAATAACTATTTCAGAGTTAATACTAGCACTCTGGCAGGAGCTCAGTTGAGTCAAAAGTTGTATGTTCACTCATTTAAAATTTAAACTGATTTTACACAGAAAGAGGAAGCTAAGTCCATGTGGAGTATCAGTGCTCATTATTTTAATGAAAATATTAAAACTCAAACAAGAAAATAATGTGAATTAGAAGAGAATTACAGAATTACAGAAATACAGGTATTTATCATCTGCTCGCTAATTATAAAAATATAACTCCTGGAGAAAAGAAGTAGTAGTAATAATAATAATAATAATAATAATAATAAATTAATTTATATCAGTTGGCTGCTCATTTTGAAAGTAAAGAATAAAACCAAGCCAATACAGTTTACAAAACAAAACCATACTACTATGCCATACTTTTCAAGTTTTATGAGGGTGGCTGGTTCATCTAATGTGCTTAAGAGATCTCCTTTCTCATGAAGCCTGCAGTTATTTAGGGTTAATAGACATTCCTCATTTCCTTATGCTTTTGTGAACTGTATAAGTTTTCAAAGTGAGCAGGCTAAGAATTATTCAGATGCTCTCAGATGAAGTTTACTTCCTCATCTCTTTCATTGCCACTTTTCTGTAGTTAATAAAACAAAATAAAGAACTGTATCTTGCAGTTTTCAGCAGTTTTCACATTGATCTTCTCACTGTCAAAGCAGAGGTTGTCTACATAAGCTTATGGTCTCCTCTTAACAGTTCACTGCCTGATAACAGGTTGGTTTTCCCATTTATGAGTCTTTGCGTTTCTTTAAAGAAAGAACTCTGAAGAAAGTAGCTGTGTATAAAATCCAACGCTGTACTCCACATCCTTAAAAGAAGGTAGAAGAGACCTTCTTCTGAAACAAATCTCCTATTATTTGTTTATCTTTTCTTTTCCCATATTGAGAAAAAAAAAATTTGAACACATGATGTTTGGATTTTAAACCACACTGAGCCAGATGTAGCATTTTGTTCAACACTTTTTTTTCTGGTAGTGAGATTGGAATGTTCATTGTATTTATAGGTAGGATTTTCCAGAAGTTTAGAGAAGGTTTCTTCCAGAAGCTTTAAAACCTTTTCAAATATAACTTAATTGTTGATGAATTGGACTACTGACCAAAGTGAGAAGTCAGCAAAAGTAGTACCTCTGCCTTGTTCCTTTCTCATTTAGAATTACTGCAAGTGCTTGTTATGAATACTTTTTTTAGTGTAAACTGGAAAGATTTCAGCATGAATGCAATGTTCAATAGCCATAATCCAAATGCATGTGCACAAAAATGGTATCACAAAATAATTAAAATTTTAATTGTGCTCTTTTATGGCCACAGAAGCATAATGTATACTAGCTGTCAAAAATTTACTTGCTATACTATTTGCTGTTGATTTAATATTTTTTTTTTTTGCTATCATTAAGGTTTGCTGTAGTTAATTCATCAGTTTAAAAATGTGAGGTTTTAAACTTACCTGAATTTTTTTTTATTAATGCTACTTTCCTATTTTTTTTTCCCTGAAATGGTGAAAAATGAAGCAATTTTCTGTATTAGTCTCATGGAATGGTTTGGGTTGGAGGGGACCTTAAAAATCCTGTGTTTCTTTCCAGTTCCAAAAGCCTCAAATTCTGTCTTCTATGTACAAGGAACCCCTGAATTTGTTTAGAAGCTTGTAGGGAAGAAACCTGATGAACCTACCCCTCCGTGGCAAGGCACAAAAACATCTGCAATACACGCAGTTTGAAATGCAAGTGAATTTAATTAGAAAATGTGTTTTCACTTTCCCCAGATTTGGACTAATGAGTTTAAATTAGAGGTCTGTGATGTCCTTTTGGAAGCTCTAATCTGAAAGCACAAAGGGAGTGCACTGAGAAGAGCACAATGCACAGAGAGAGGGACTGTTGGGTGATGACAGAATTATAGAATGGTTCAGGTTGGAACAGACCTTAAAGATCATCATGTTCCAAGCCTCCTGCCATAGGCAAGGACACTTCACACGAGATCAGGTTGCTCAAAGCCCCATCCAGCCTAGCTTTGAACACTTCTAAGGATGGGACATCCAAAACTTCCCTGCGCAACCTGTTCCAGTATTGTAAAAGAACATTAAAAAGTAAATAGAACAGAGCAGGAAGAATCAAAGAAAATGTGTAAATGAGGTACCTTCAACTTTTTCTTAGTAGTACCTGCTCAACTTCCCTCTCTACTTACAACAAGATTTGCACCCACATCCCACCAATTCCTGGGCATTGTCTGAGCACCAGGGCACTGGGCAGGGCCACCTCTGATGGCGCTACTCAAATCCCTTCTGTCAGTGTTTGTCCACTTTGCATGGAACACTTAAATATGCACCAGAGCAGAGACTGAAGTTCAGGTGTTTCATCAGGACAAGAAGAGCCCTAAGTATTAAGTTCCAAAACCATTCTCACTTCATTCTCTGTTTTTAATAACATTCTAAAACAGAGCTTTAGAGGTCTAGTGCAATTCTCTTCTTTTTCTGACTGAAATAATTACTTTGATTTTTTCCAACTGGAAAAAGCACTGTATACTATAGAAAATAGACTATTACACAATTGTGTTTAAGTCATCCTTTTTTTTTTTTTCTAGGCAAGTATTACAGTACCTCTGAATAAGCATTCTGTAAATGTTAAATAACTTCTTTTACCACTAGCAGTATACTTCTACTCACACTTGATAACAACACTTGATCTTGTAAAGAATTTTGTCACTATTCTAGGGAAAGAATAACAGACTGCTCCTTCTTCTGGCATTTAAATAGTACTGCCATCGCAAACTTGTGTTTGCAAAATGGTGATTTTTTTTTCTTTTAAAGCTCAGAGAACCCTTTTGCCACATGATTATATCAGAATTTCAGCTTTTCTTTAAAAAGCAAATTTCTAGCCTCAGGATAACAAAGACAAGACTAAGAATATAAACCTCAAGATCTTAAAAGACAAATAAAACACCACTCACAATTATAACTTTTATTTTCTCCCATGAGTCTGACTCATATTTGAAGACTGGTACAACTGAGATGACTTGAAGGACACAAGAAATGAAGACAGCATCTAGCCTAGCTTTTGCAACAAAAGAACAGTACAGTTTAACTCAGTAACTCCTGTGTTTCTTTACAGTTCCAAAAGCCTCAAATTCTGTCTTCTATGTACAAGGAACCCCTGAATTTGTTTAGAAGCTTGTAGGGAAGAAACCTGATGAACCTACCCCTCCGTGGCAAGGCACAAAAACATCTGCAATACATGCAGTTTGAAATGCAAGTGAATTTAATTAGAACATGTGTTTTCACTTTCCCCAGATTTGGACTAATGAGTTTAAATTAGAGGTCTGTGATGTCCTTTTGGAAGCTCTAATCTGAAAGCACAGACCTTAAAGATCATCATGTTCCAAGCCTCCTGCCATAGGCAAGGACACTTCACACGAGATCAGGTTGCTCAAAGCCCCATCCAGCCCAGCCTTGAACATTTCCAGGGATGGGGCTTCCCCAACTTCTTTTGGAAACTTGTTCCAGTGTCTCACCACCTTCACAGTAAAGAATTTTTGATTAAGAGAGCCAGCTTACATGTGCCTCCTGCAAAACCTCTCTGCAAGAATAGGAGGCATATTTGATGAGAGCATAACTGGAAAAACAGAAGGCTGAAGCTGAACACCAGTGTACAGGCTTGTGTGGACTAGATAAGGACGGGCACACATGACGAGCTGAAATGAGTCTGCAGAAATACTCATTATAAAACTTATTTGAGGAAAGCCTTATTAAAGATTTTTGGTTACAGCTCATTGACCGTGAAGTAATTAGCATTAAATATCACTTAGGGAAACTGCTAATCCATGGTATCTGACACGATAAAAGAACAAAAGAGGAACTCGCTCTGACTCACGTAGCTTTGAACTTTCCTTTCTAAATACCACACAGCTTTCCAATCTAGTAGCAAGTAACCCATGAGGTGAACTCTAGCCTCCACGATAATGGAGTGAAGGATTGGGCTCATGACTTCTTCACAAACAGGGCTACAAAAAGCTCTCAGTGTGCATAATTATTTCTCTCATTCTGATTTGGTTGAATGGCATTGATCTCCTACCTGGCATCCTTAACAACTTAACTCATTGCTTCTGACAACCCAAAAGCCTAGCTAACTAGCAAGTGGAGGAGCAGAGGACACCAAAGAAGCAACCAAAAGAGGCTGACAGTGAGAGACATGAACTATGTCCATCACTGGATATATTAAAGAGTGGTTTGCATCTCTCACACCATGTGATTTGCAGCACACTACATTGAATTTAGGACAGCACAGATATCAGTATCTCACCCATGAAGGTCAGGACCTCAGAAGTGGCCAATGGGCATCAAAAAGAAAGCTTGCAACTTTATATTTGTAAATGTTATATAGAAAAGATGTGTATTTTGGCTGTAGAGAAGGAAGGCTGACTTTAAACAAGCTAACGACTGTTTATAGAAATTAGCACCTGAACGATTCCCCCCCCATAGGTTTCTTTGGCTTCACAGTAGTAGCTCTTCTGCTGTATCATGTTTTCAAATTACAACTTCCTGGAGATGTAAGCTGCTCTGTAAATTTCTGAGATACTAAAACCTCACTGTTGTTTCTGTGTAAGCACAGGCATACTTCTGGCTGCTGACACTTTTGTCAATATTGCATCACTCAAGAAATCCTATTTTATGCTAGAATCACTGAAGTTAATATCTACTAGAGTGCAATTCCTACTTACTATCACAATTAACTTTCGACAGAGACTCCTTTACAGTATGCGTTAGCTACAATAGAAAACAAAACCAGCTTAATCTTTTTATTTTTTTTTTTTTTTGAGCCAGAGGGTTGAACAAAAAAAAAGCATCTAGTCTACGAAACAGACAACAGGAAAACAGCCAGTTCTTTAAAACATTACAAAATTTATTTCTGCCACAAAAGGTTCATGTGATCTACAACTGTCTTGTTTGATTTCATACTCGGAGTGCTTTTGGCAGTTTTATATTTTTTTAAGTTTTTGTTTCAATACAGTGATGCCTTCCCAAGGTCCTTACAGGGTGGGTCCCATATTCATACTTTAGCTGTTACTGACAAATAAATAAAACTACGCTATACAACCCTATGTCTTCCTATCTCTAATCCCATTTAGTGGGAGATTTTCCCCCTGCTTCCTGGCTGGAATCTTTTCCTCAAATGGTGACACCTTTTTTGAGATATGTATTCAGATTTTTTCTTGTTGAAAAAGTCCAAGAAGGAGAGATTTCTAGTACTGTATGTTTTATTTGTACATTGGTCTGTGACTAGGCTTGTAAAATATATCTGCGAACACATCAATACCTTGAAGTCATGAGCTTTTTATTAACCTTTGTGGTGGCACTGTTAGGTGTCTTTTTGAGGTTACTTACCTCATTTTAGTGGTATCAGTGTAACTCTTCAGAAGACAATGGAATATCTAACATAAAATCACATACACTACCGAAATAAAAGCCTCTGAGTCACTGGAATAAGTCTGTAGCTGTTTGACTAGGCTGCCTTCTGCAAACAACTGGGTAATGAAAATTTTCTTTGCTGTGAGACGGAATCTGTTAGAACTTTTCTTTCTCAAATCCCATATAACATGAATAGAGAGCGCTTTATTCTTCTGTGATGCATTTCATCCCTCCCCCTGTGTGAATTTTCAGATGTTAGATCTTTGTAAACTCTGATGACAACTCAGACAGAGGAGAATTTGATTTTTGTACTCTCAGTACAACAGATCTCTGTTGCAGGCATGCTGGCTAGATATTTTCCTGAAATGGCTTTTTGTACATGATATTCTGCTGCGTGTGTGTATGTCTACATGCTACTATTTGTAAGTTGTTCACCTATCACAGTGACACTGAAGAAAATCAGTTGCTATTATCACTTTCTTTGCACACATTGATTACTTTTTAGAAAAATTTAGCTACTTTCGTCTATTCTGGTACAACATATTGTAATACACTGGTAAATTGCATATAGTCAGTCCAGATATATTCATGCAATATTTTTAATGGAAGACTGGGGAAAAAAGTAGGTTTCTGGAATTCCCTTTTTGCACCAGTAGAGCTGATCCCACTTCGTTATTGTGATATCTGCCACATTGCAAACTACTTTTCACAGCTATGCTTTCTCTTTTATCGCTCATTTATGCTCAGTAGATACGAATGCGTAACAGAGAAATGTCATCTTTGTACATTATAATGATAATGAAATCACAGATGTTTATCCTTAAATGAGTGTATCTACAGATTTTTGAAAGGAGAAGTTAAGCAAGTTGCCCGGTTTGGCTCTTTTGGACAAAATTTGGGTTTTTAAAAATACCTCAGTGAGATTTGACAAATATATGAAAATTACTCATTTTTGAAAAAGAAATGCATTCCCTTTATAACCATATGATTGTGTTAATTTCTCCCTATAATACTTTCTTGCCTTCAAGGTTTCATATATATTTGTCTCATTGTTACATGACTTTTCCTCTATTGTGTTTTTGGAAGTGGAATTCTGCCTCTTTAGGCCACTGTTTATTTGTGACTTAACAAAGGTAAGCTATCAGGTAAAAAATGGGAAGTCAAAGTGAGAAACCCATCTGATTTAGAAATACAACAGATGGACTACCTTATGTATTTGTCTAGAAATGAAAAAAAAAAAAATAAAAAGAAGAAAGCACTGAATAAGAACTGTGGCTTTCCAAGGCTACGGCAGAATTTGCCAGATGATACATACTCCGCTAAATCATTACTTACCAGTAGTTTCAAATAGCAAGAAAAGTAAGAAGAGGGTGCAGTTTTCTTAATGTGTTATGCCTTTACAGGCAATGCTGCAGTTAATGATTCAGTATAGTAAATATGATTCATGCCCCCCAGACACAAACACATTCTGTACATGAAACAAGAAGGCGCATAGGCTCTTCAGTATTTTTGCAAGTCACAGGATATACCTCTCATCTGAAACCTCACTGCCTTAAAGACATATTCACTTTTCAATAATTTGCAAACTCCCCGTTAA
>VXBJ01000740.1:799386-828516 GCA_013400055.1 Nycticryphes semicollaris | reverse complement strand
TTTTTTTTTTTTTTTTAAATAAGATAAATAAAGTAGTATAGATCTCCTCTTCTCCTCTGGTCTTATGGAACTGAGGAGTTCTACACTACTTCATTTTTCTCATCTGCTCTAAAACTGCGTAGTGTTCCATTTCTTCTTTCAGAAGAAAAAAAAAAAAAGCGACTCTTCCATTCACATTTTTGTGTTTATCTTGAGGCTACACAATGCTTACACTTTTTTTGCCAAACATAAAAATTTACAGACAGCCTTCATGAGATCTGTTTCTATTTAAGAGAATCTGATTTGTTTCAACCACGCATCTTTGAGTTCAGCAATTTGTCATGGGCTTGAGTGATGTTCAGGGAGAAATATGAGGACAGAAACATATAGGTGGTGTCAGAATTTTGCTGCATACCCTTTTGCACTGAAACTGCATTTCAGATGCACAGCTTATGTACTTTTGACCATATATCCACCTGCGCACACTCACGGATACAGGTGTGATGGTCGCTTCTGTATCTCTGTGTCATTACAATGATGTCATGAAGATGCAACCTGGTCTAGTGGGAGGTGTCCCTGCACATGGCAGAGGGGTTGGAACTAGATGACATTTAAGGTCCCTTCCAACTTAAACCTTTCAATGACTCTATGCTTCTGATAATTCTGCATTTTTTCCCCTTTTATTTACCAGAGTCTGTCTGATGCTGCATAAGTGAATGTTCCCAGCATCTGTAGATATTCTTTCTATATGTATTCCTTTATTTTATTCTGTTTTATTAAAACAGCTGTTTTATTTTGATATTTGTTGTCAGACCTGCACCACATCTCCCTCCCATCCCCCACCCCTCAGTGCAGAACAGAAAACGAATTTAAGGCTAAGGTTTTGGGAAAGCAGTTGGCTTTTTTCCTCCCTTTCATCCTCCTCACCAGAGAAAGAAATCCTCTATTAGCATTCCAAGCTATCGGAAGCTGATTCACCTTGAAAACACTGTTATGCTAAAAGGCTTTACCATGCATGTAGTACTCCAAAACAGCTGCTGACATGCATGTGGACAAATTATTCTTATTTCCTTCTGTCTTAATCGTTAAGAACTTTTGGGGGGTTACTTCAGGAGTCTCTGTGCAGTACTTTAGAGCTGACTATTTATCAGGTAATTTTTTTCTGCTCTCAATAAGAAGGCTTGGATTATTGACAGCAAAGAGCTTCCTACATATCATAGCATTATGCTAATAAAGTTTCACAGCCTGGTCATTTAATAGACTTGAAATCCATGACATAGTTGTTGCTTAAGTGCTTCATTAGAGTCCTCAAAAAGCTTTACAAAAGTTAGGTAAGCATTAAATGATCCGCTTTCATAACATTTTTCCAAGTAATTTAGAAACTGATTTACATCACAACTATGGTACTGTATCTCAGGAAACCAACAATTTTGTGGGGACCAAATTACATGATATTTAGGAAGATTTATGATAATGGCACCATTCCAGTATGTCTCAAATTAGGCGGCTGCAAATCATTGGCCACTTTAAACATCTGAATTTAAGTGATTTCATTAAGCTTAGTATAAAAAGAGCCTGCCAAATTAGTCCCTTTTTGGATGCCAAAATGTAATGATTTAATAATAATATTTTTAATATAGATGATTATACTTAAAACAATTAAAATAATTTCATGGTCCATTCATTTCAAAGACCTTTAAATCATTCTAGTCTTGAACATAATTTCAAAATTGCAAGCATTAATAAAGTGACTTAAGTATTTAATGTAATACATATGGGATTCTAACATTGCTAACTCCCCAGGGCTAAGCTGAAAAAAAAAATGAGGTTTTGCCATTTGTGCCACTAAGAACAGTGATTCTTCCTAATAACTCAAAACCAGAAAAGTTTCAGAGAACTGTCATTATTTTTGTTAAAGCATTTCTGAAACTTATTATGAGCTTCTAAACCAAATCTCTGTTATTCTGCTACCACATTTCCCTATCAGTATTTATTTAAAGCACACCTACATTCATCTCATGATCTGAAGAATTTTAAAAGAAACAGCATAAGCTAAAGAGCAAGGATCATCTAGACCAGTCTTCAAGAGGTTGTCTATGTACTTTCATGTTAACAAGGTTCTCAAAAAACATCCTATTATTTCTTTTCAGTTTTATCAAAAACTATTTTGCAGCTATAACATCAGTAATACATTCTCAAATAAAAGACTGCTGTTTATTTTTAATTGCTAATTTATCTTTAATATGTATAATTAGGAGGGATTAAGTATGTGATAAAAAGAAACTCTTTAACCCTAAAATATTGTGAAATTTAAGACTGATGCCCACCTCTACTGGTTTTGTTCATGTTTCTGTTTTGATCTCCTTGTTCAGTGACCATAATGTGTTCATTTTGCATATGTATATAGTTCCACCTACATCTCATTGTTTCAAAGTATCTGTG
Source organism: Nycticryphes semicollaris (assembly GCA_013400055.1). Lineage (NCBI taxonomy): Eukaryota > Metazoa > Chordata > Aves > Charadriiformes > Rostratulidae > Nycticryphes > Nycticryphes semicollaris. The sequence continues at coordinate 826,095 of VXBJ01000740.1, read as the reverse complement.
ATCACAGCTGTAAATGAAATAATAGAAAGTAATTATCTGTAGCTTGTTGATCAATACCTATAACTCTCTAGTATTACTAACCACCACCAAAGTAGGATATCCTAGCAGAGTCAAGCAAGCCTTTGTTGCCACTCTACCATAACTGCCATCCTGGAACACCCACTACAACCCACACCATGCTATATGCAGGAAGAAACAACTGTGGTGACACCTATGGCCACCTTTTCTTTCATCCCATGCAATAAAATCCTTGAGCATATGTTTACACTTGTTATAGTTACTGATCAGGCCTGCTTGCCAAATTATTCCTTGCTCCAAGCAAGACAGCAGGGAAAAGAGGCAGGAAAGAGCTTAATCTGGACAGATATGGACAAGCTGGATAAATGGTCCAAGGCCAATCGGATGAGGTTCAACAAGGCCAAGTGCCAAGTCCTGAACTTGGGTCAAAACAAGCCCATGTATTGCGACAGGCTTGGGGAGGAGTGGCTGGAGAGCTGCCTGAGAGAAAAGGACTCTTTTATCTATTCTGGGACACCATGAATTGATGGAGGGAATAGTTCTTTGTCAAGCCTCATTTTCTGGTCTCCCTTTGCAACTACGTAGCAGACGATATAGTGACATTTCCATAGGGCCAGAGGTCCGCTCTTCTTCACGTCTTCAATAGTTCTTTGTAAGATAAAGCAGGTCTCCATTTTCTCTCTCAATCTCTCCCTGCATTGGAGCATCACTCACTGTCACTTTGTGCAACCTCCAGATTTTTAACCTGAAAAGTTATAAAAAATGGAAAGAACTGGGTTTTCAAAACAGCTTTAAATGAATCTTCCAATAGTGTTAGTTTCCTTCTTAATATTTCTCGCATGCTTCTATATAAATTGCCCAAGCTTAATTTTCCATTTGAAATAACATTATGTTTTATAACTAACTTAATAAAATGTGATTTTTCCCCCCTAAATCCCAGATCACTATAGCTCACCTAGAATCCAAACCTTTGCCTGTAATTACAAAAATTACAGACTACACAGCATTGTAACATAAATTGCTTCTGAACCTGACCCAACATGTAACCTAGACTTGTCTTCATTCTTGACATGCTTCATGTGGGTGTGAATTAGTTCTCACTATTTCACTTGCAGCCATCAATTTAATACAACATGCAGGAACAATCCCTAATATTTATCTTAGTGTGAATTGTAGAAAATCTTCTGAAACTTTATTGGAATGTCTAGTATTTTAATTTTTCTGAAAACCAATTTCATCTTCTCAGAAACACAGAATCAAAGAATTGTCAGAGTTGGAAGGGAGTTACATAGATCATCTAGTCCAACTCCCCTGCAGGGAGCAGGATTGCCTAGACTACATTACTCAGGACTGCATCCAAGTGGCTCTTGAAGGTCTCCAGAGAAGAGGGCAACCTTCGTGGGCAGCTTGTTTCAGTGTTCTGGCACCCTCACCAGAAAGTTTTTCCTCATATCTGAATGGAACCACTGAAAAAAGTCTGGCTCCATCCTCCTTCAACCCACCCTTCAGACATTTATAAGCATTAATAAGATTTTCCTTCAGCCTTCTCTTTGCCACGCTGAAGAGTCTCATCTCTCAGCCTTTCCTTATAAGTGAGATGTTCCAATGCCTTAATCATATTTGTTGCCCTACACTGGACTCTCTCCAGTAGTTCCCTGTCTCTCTTGAACTGGGGAGCTCAGAACTGGATGCAGTATTCCAGTTGTGGCCTCACCAGTGCAGAGTAGAGGGGGAGAATGACCTCCCTCAGCCTCCTGGCCACACTCATCCTTATGCAGCCCAGAATTCCATTGGCCCTCCTGGCAACAAAAGCACAATCCTGGTGCATGGGTAGTTTACTATCTACCAGGAGCCCCAGATCCTTCTCCTCAGAAATGCTTTCCAGCATGTCTGCCCCCAACCTATATCAGTGCCTGGAATTCTCCCTCCCCCGGTACAGTACCCTTCATTGCCGCCTTCTCTGCCTGCCTCTCTAGCCTGTCCAGGTCACGCTGGATGGTGGCACAGCATTCTGGAGTGTCAGCCAGACCTCCCAGTTTGGTATCATCAGCAAACTTTCTAAGGATACACTCTGTCCCCTCGTCCAGGTCATTGATGAATATGTTGAACAAGACTGGACTGAGTATTGACCCTTGGGGGATACCATTGGTTACAGGCCTCCAACTTGACCCTGTCTATTAATTACAACCCTCTGTGTCCTGTCACACAGCCAGTTCTCAATCCACCTCACTGCCCCCTCATCTAGCCCACACTTCCTCAGTTTCCTAATGAGGATGTTATGGGAAACAGTGTCAAATGCAGCTGAAAATTATTTTCTAATCTATCTTCTCTCCAGCAGCATGCCAGAGTTGGCTGGGATTTAAAACTTAATTCTTATGTTATTGTTTTGATACTTTTTCCTTTTATTTTTACTTCTAAATGGGATTTGAGAGATGCCAAAGTGTTATACAACTTCTCTAAGAAAGTTATAACTGAAAGAAAGAATTTTGAAACACACCTGATGGAGCATAGTTTGTTGTTTAGTTTTGTACTTCCTAATAAGAAAAACAACTGCATTTCTGCTATAAGAGTATAAGAGACAGCCTCTTCTGCCTCGTCACTTTCTAACAATAAAGAGAACCCAGGGGATGCAAAGCTTAAGTAGGAGTTGTATTATAACTGTTTTAAGTGCTTGTGAGACCATTAGTAGCAGTGCTTCAGCTGTAATGCTTATTTTGCTTTCAGAGTTGAGAACTCTGTGATGGCTAGGATTTGAAAAGTGTACAGGCTAAGTAGATTAATTGGCCATTTTCTGTTTTTCAGCTAAAATTAGAAGTATGTCTTTGTTGGCAAACACACACTGGCTACCACATGGCTATTATTATAAATGAGTGTGTTTGGATAATTGACAATTTTTGGGTTTTGAGGACTTCTTGAAGACTACGTATGAGAGTATTGAGTCTATCTTATACAAATACTACCTTGACAAAAGAGTTATACTCTGTCAAAGGCTCAAAAATTTATGTATATCCCCCTCTCCATTTTCATTTTACATGAAAATGTAAAAAGATCCTTTATTTGGTTATAGACTTAAAAGAACTGAATTACTTGTTTAATTGGTCACAATCCTCCAAGAAAATTCATTATTATTAGTAATGTACTAAGAGTGGATTGCTAACTGCTTATGATGATGTTATAGTGAAAAGTTTAATCAAGCCCTGCCTAACAGTGCTGTGGCTTCCTACTTATGTAGATCTGTTATCTTTATTAACACTGTAGGATCTGCTGCATCAAGTCCCTCCTTCCTTGCCTTGTGTGCATCTTTAGTTCTGTAGAGAAGGGACATGTCAATACTGAATTTAAAATAGTCCATGGAACTACAAGTTATTCACCTTAGAAATGAAGAATTTGTGGTTCAGAAAGCTGTATGCTCTTAAGAAAATCCACTCTGATGAATACTGATTGAAAAATGGCTCTGCAAGCTTGCTTTGAATGAGCCACTGCCTATATAAAGAACACCGGTTATGAATTATTAATTTAATAAGCCAGAAGGTTTAAGGAGAAAACCCCTGTGCTTCCTCTCTAGGAGAAGGGAAAAAGGTAGTGTGGGAAGGCTTAATTTACATAAATTACTATTCAGCTTCAGTGCATTTTTTCACTCAGCATTTTGCTGTACTAAGTGTTTGTATTCTGAGCCTAGGAGTATGATGCTTGTGAGTGTGCAGAAAAAGGAAATGACTGAGGAAGACATAGCCCAGGGAAACTGGTTGCTCTGAACAAACTCTGAGGTGGGGAAATCTAAGTCAATAAGCAGATCGTCTGACCAGCTATTTGCAGGGGTCCTGTTTTGCTTAGAGATGTCAAACTCTCCACAAAGCTGATGTTGCAGGACAATATCAGTGGTGAAAGCTTTAAATAGAATCTGGTAGCAGAGATTTGTCTGAACCTGAACAGGGAGAAACAACAAACCCAGCCCTGAAATAATCTTCACTACTTCAATTTGTGAAAGGGGATGTAAGAAAATAATGGTGAGTATCTCATGAATGAGGTGCTATATTTCAGAAAGCCAAACAACTTGTAATTGGAACAATGTAGCACCACTCATATCACTGTAAAATTCTTTGTATTATAGTTATCTTCATTCAAATAAAAATAAGATTTTTTTTTTCCACTAACATGAAATTAGTTGCAGTTACCCATTCCCAAAAGTTTCTGAGACTGTAAATGATGAGGGAGAAGTAAGGGCAAGCAAAAGAATCAAACCCTAGATTTAAAAAAATTTGCAGAACTCATTAAACTTCCCTACAGGTTCTGCAAATGTTAAAGTAGCATTATTCAATTATGTAAAGCAGCAGGAAAGGTTTTCTTCTTTGTGTCTTGATATACATAATAGTATAAGTCAATATTCATGCTAATATTAATTGAAAAATTAATACCATTTTATTATTGTTGTAAGAAACTTTTTTAAAATGCATTTAACTTTCCAGCTCGAAAATGGAGCTGCAGTTCCATTATTATCTCAGGCTATGTCTTCCTAGCTCTGTTTTCTAATACAATCCAGTATACTGACATGAACATCTGGCAGTAGAGAAGATGTATGTTAACCTGTGTTTATCCATGCATTTCTAGTTATACTACAGTGACATTACTACAGTCATTTTGCCAGGTGTTAGCTGAATATTGGTAGACCATAGTTCATCTTACTTCTTGCCTACACGAAAACTCATAGCTAGAAAGTAAGAGTTGCAGCTTTCAAAGAAGAGTAGTGGTTTGTAGTGGTACAAGACAGGCTGGACTCCTCTCTTTTCCTTTCAGAAGGGAATGCAGATTCTGATTTTGTTCAGGGTGGGTAATTGCAGGGTGACACTGGGTAACAGACTTCACACCTGGAGGCTGGGGCAGCAGCGCTCCCTTTTCCAGCAAAGACCATGGCTATGAGTGGCTAATCAGTGAGGATAGGCTTTGTTTAGGCCACAACCATATAGTGACTTGAAACAAAGTTCTTTATCCCAGTTTTCACTTATTTTCAGTGTCGTGAAGATTTTGATGACTTCTGGATGTCAATGATTTCTTCTTTGCTAAGCCATTTCTGGGCGCTCCCAAATTGTACTTTGTGCTGATTGCATATTTTGTCAGACACAGAAATGACAGACTTTCATTCTGTGTTTAAATCTCAATCTTTCTTAATGCTCAAATGCAAGCATAAAATTTCCAGTTTTTTAGGAAAGCCAACATTACTTTGCCTGAAATACAGGAGATGCATTTTAAAAATTTCCAGTTGTTTCTGTTTCCAATATGTAAATCTGAGTATTTGCAGAACTCATTATACTTCCTTACAGGTTCTGCAAATGTTAAAGTAGCATTATTCAATTATGTAAAGCAGCAGGAAAGCTTTTCTTCTTTGCGCCTTGATATAAATAATAGTATAAGTCAATATTCATGCTAATATTAATTGAAAAATTAATACCATTTTATTATTGTTCTAAGAAATAATAAAAATAAATGCCTGAGTAAGTGGATAAACAACACTCTAATTCCCCACTTCATAAGATTATTTTCAGCATTTATTTATACTGCAACTAGTTGTGGGTCAAAATCAACTGTGCTAAGCAATCTGTGTTTAAAAGTTGGGCTAAAAGAGATTACTTTTTGTCTCCTGTTATCCCAGGATTAAAGTAAAGTGGGTTTTTTATCATATGCATAACTCCACTTGTATTTTAAAGTACCTCTCTTTCTCATGCCCCAGTTGCTCTTAGGATAGATGTCATAACTGCCATTAAAATATATAGACTGTAGCAAATACATTTCCTAGAGGCTTAAGGTTTTGTCCTTTCTGATAATTATATTTCAAATGACCATGCTTATATCATGCAGACCCTTGTCCAGTTTGGATTTACTTAAAGTGAATATAAATACGCACATAAATCTGAGAACATCGAGAGAACATTGCAGATAAAATTTTGGCTCTTGAAGTCTAAACTAAGCTCTAACTCATTAAAATTCATTTCAGCTATGTAAGTTTAGAGAAGTAGTAAATAATTAATAGACATATCCACAGCTCTTTCCATATTTATTTTAAACACAAGTGTGTTCTGTTTAATCCTCAAATTCTAAAATGTGAACTAGGGATTGGTGACTCTCTTCACTAGGGAGCTGAGGGCTTGCCTTGCCATTACCCTGATAAAATTTCACTGACCTGTGTGATATTCCATATTCTCATTATTAAAAGCAGACTTGAGGCCAAGGAATGAGGTGAAAGTTATACCTTGGAAGAGCGTGTTAATGGGTGACATCTTGCTTTTTAATATAGATCTTAATCTTTAGCCTTTTTTTTTTCTTTAATAACAGAATTCATAAGGGCTATAAAAATGATAAATGAGATAAAATCAGGTTTATTTCATTCAGATTATTCAGAAGGCAGTTCCCACAAAAGAAAAATCCATTAAAATATATCAGTGTGTATATGCATGCTCTTTTTCTTTCTTTCCCTTGATTATTGCTGCATACGTAAGACTAATTTTACCCAGTATCTTTTCAATATCAAATTGCAGCATAACAGATACACCTTTAATACTTCTCATAACAGTTAAAATATATGCATGTGAATATTTTACAGAAAATTCATTCAGATATTGTCAAAACTTTTGTGCTATATAAAAGAACATACAAATTGGCTAAGTAAAAACTGCTTGTGATAGGTAATACAGAAGGAATGATATACTCAGTGGATATTGTGAAATTTGGGGGATTTTCCTTCAGATCCAATACTGAAGTGCTGTGTGCTCTTGGAACATCTTTTCAGTATTGGTCTCTGCATTTTTTTTCCCTTTCTGATCATCCTTTCTGTGTAAAGCATATTCTCCTGATAGACCACTACTCTAAGATCTCTAAGAAACAGAAAGTATTACTGAAGTACCATGGTTTGGGATTTGATTTTTTTCTCTTTTGGTTTTTTTGGTTTGGTTTGGTTTTTTTCTGTAGTAATTGCACTGAAAATGACTAAAATTCCCCAGAGAACTCGAAATTAGTGTTGATGATTGCTAATTAATATTACTTCCCCTCTGAAGGTCACACACAGTATAAGCAAAATGTTGTCACACACAGCATGATTAAGGAAGATGTCTTTCTAAAAGACTGAAATCCAATGTTACTGAAGACAATAAATTTGCAGTTATTGTTGAACAAAGGAGGACAGTCCAGAGACTAAAACTAAGTAATTCCCATTGTCTGAATCCCTTCTCCACTGTCATCTGGACAAGGAGGTAATGGGTTCTGCAATAAACATGATAAATGGTATCATGAGTCCTTAATCATTTTGTGACTGCAGTGGAGCCACCTTTCAGAGTTACCTCCTATTGCTAAAGGTCTGTGATAACAGCACACAGGAGCAACACCAAGGGACAAAACTGCAGCACATATGTGTTGAATGACACACAAGGGGGAGAAGGTAGACTTTCTTCTCTTCATCCTCTCCACATAACCCGAGTCAGTCCCCACTGTACACCCAGGTGACCTGTGTGTCACAGGTGATCTTGCTTGAGCACTCCACAGCCCATGGAAATGTCGTACACATCAGACACTTCATGTCCTGGGACCTTCCATAGGTGCAGTTCAACAGGGCAACACACAAGCACTCTGCAGATCCCCCAGGGCATGGGGAGTTCAAATGAAACTCAGCCAAGCCTTTGCTCCTTATGCCTGTGTTACATCTATGCCCCTTGTTAGGTGTGAGTAGGAGGACTTGGGTAGAAGGAATTAATGGATTTTCCTTTCTTTTACATGGGATGAGACTACAGAGAAAGCATTTGTCCAGAATTTACAAAGATCTGTAATAACGGGTTTCTATATTACTGAGAAGCTCTATGCTAAATAAACTATGCATTACTCAGGAATTATATTTGGGTACACTTGTCTAACTCCAGTTAAGTTCTAACAGCTTCAAATCACACAAGCCCTTTTAATAAAGATGCAAAGCTCACAATACATTTTAGTTAAAGGCAGCCAAGATTTAAATGGTTCACTGCTGAGGCTGCATCAACCCCAGGAAGCTGTTATGCATTAATGGGCATAAGGAAACTCACCTCCTATAATTAACGTGCCTCAGTGAAGACTGTATCCTTGATCATTACGGATTGTGAGAGAACATTAGATAACAGCAATTTTCAGCTCTTTGTAAGTCAGAACTCTTTTATATTTATATTTTTATATATATGTATATTGTTAAAATAGGAATTTTCTCTTTCTAGGTGGTACCTTAGGAGGAAAGTAAACTAAATAAAAAATTCCTGTTGTTTTACTAATTGGTCAGTGAAAGTGTTAAACATTCTTTCACTGTATCTTGTCGCTGCATCATGAAATGGCAGCACCTAAATCAGTGATTTGCTTCTTTTTAGTCACTTCTCTCAATAAAATTAGGGAAAACTAGTCGTAATCTTATGTTATCTACTCACTCTCTATGATGACTAAATTACAGTTCTGACACAAATTTATTTTATAATATGATTGATTCAGGCCCAAACTGTATTTGTTGTTGGGTCAGAGACTTGATCTGGGAAGGTTCACTTCAACCACCTCCTGTGTTTTAATAAAGCTCTAATGAACTTCACTGTGCATCTGTATTGTCAAACAATTCAGCTCCTTGGTTTACTGCTGTGTCCTGTCCCCCTGACCTTCCACACAGTATGTTTCACTTCTAGCTTCTTTTTTGGTACTAAACAGACAGATGTCTCTAAAATGCAGTTTGGGAATATTTTATGAGAATAGTTAAGAGGCTGAATGAATAACATGGTGGCTTATCTTTTAATGGGAAAGCAAAAGAAAACAAAATTCTAGATAGTTTTGTGATGCCAGCAGCAATCCCACACATGACCTCGTGCCGTGTCACTAAACATGCAATGCCTCTCCCTACGAAACTATTCAGAAAAAAAAAAATTGCTCTGCAAAAGTCTGATATAGCTTTCACATTATTTCAGTGATTTCACATTGAAAAGTCACAAAATAAAGTATTTCAGGATATCAAGGCCTTGCAGAAGTCACAGAAAACCTTGGGCCACGCATCCTGCAGGAAGATCACAGCTGCAGTTCACCAAGAGGGACTAGCTGTGAGCAACCTAAACACAAGTCACTGTATTAACTGATCTGGAGATAGGAGATGAGTGCATCAGGTATGGGACATTTTAATATTATTATTTACATTTATTTTATATATTTATACATTTATTATTTATAAATATTTGTATATATTGTTTATATAAACTTATTCATTTGTTCCAGTGAGCAAACTTGTGGAGAAATCTCACATTTTGGTTGATAGCAGCTTTTCATGTCTGCCAGGGTAGTAGGACATTGCTCTATAATACTCACTTTTAAATGAGGGACAACTTTCTAGGGTAAAACAATGCACTGAAAAACCCCAAAAGCCTAAATGAAGAATGTCTCCAAGGGGAAGACTAATCCCTCACATGCTTTCTTATTCAAGGGTGCAACAAATATTCAAATGAAGCTTACAGGAAAGTTGAGTGGACTGCAGTTTCCAGAAGGGGTAACAGATTGCTAAGGAAGCATATTCTAGTATGGAAAAGGGACCTTAGTTTCATAGGAAAAACAAGGTCAGGTCACAGGCATTTAGAAAGAAAATATTTTGGGCTTCATATCAGAACTTCCAGAAGCAGACTGCAAATAGGTCAAAGAACAGCAAAAGGTGAAAGAACATACCTGTTATGAGGACTGAGTAAGTAATTACTTCCCATAAGAGGTGGATAAACTTAGAATTCAATACGGATAAGCAAGAAATTCATCTGGGAACCAAAGATGAGGTAACTTATGAAATGTGTACTTTAAACTGAATTAGGAACCAAAACAGTTTCCCTCTAGACTTTATCTTGAGTCAATCACTTACTAGAATATAAGCCAAACCTTACATATCAACTCAAATTGATTGGGAGTAAGTCTTCTTAACACTCATGCCAAAGGAATTACAAAGATAGGAGTAAAGCTACAGAGCCACTGTAAAAGTCTATTACAATAGATAAATTAAGTAGGTCAAACCTCTCTCTGACCTACTTTCATTTCTGGCACATCTTGTCCACTCAGTTAATATACGTTTGTATGCATTTTCCACACTGTACCTGAACATTCTGGTCAATAAGGGACCTGTGGTCATTGATTGCAGTGCTTCTCACACTGATCTCAGGATCACCAGGGACATTAAGAGACCTGTTGGGGTGAATAGAGCCCTTCCATTTCATAGAGCCAGCAAAGTCATTTTTGAAGAATATAGGTCATCTCAGTGGTTGGCAAGTTTCAAGTCCATAGACTTTCTTCTGCCTTATGCTTTTTCAACAAGTTCAAGGTAATTGTAATTGCAAGAATAGAGGGCACAATTGCAGCCCAAAGTGTTTTAAATGAACAGGCCTGAGGATGATCAAGAGACTTGAGTGACACTGTGATTGATACATAAGGGACGTTTTGCATATTTTTATAGGAGAAAACTAATGGATTAAGGAAAGAGCTGAACATAGATGTGTGACAAGTAATGCTAGGATCAAAAGGAAGAAGAAACCAAGAGTTTATTCATAGGTGTATTTCCAAAATTTGGGCAGTATTGAACAACATTAACAACGAGAACAGTGTAAGATACCTGATCATAAGTTATCAGAAACTTTGATAACCTTGTAATTTTTTCCTCTTTTTACCTAAAGGCAGGCCTACACACAAAGTAGGAACTGACAAGTACAGCTCAGAAGGTTAATGAGAAGGTGCACTAAAGTGGAGTGGAGAGGCAACAGACATAAGAAGTCTAGTTTTAGCTCTCCTCTCTACTATGTTACCTATGTGAAATCCAGCAAGTCTTTCTGCCAGGTTTTATAAAATAATATTATCCTGTTTCTGTGATTCTTTTTGTTGTCAGAGCATTCAGCACAAACAGATGGTCTATTGGCTAAACCACTACCGTCTTGTTCAGGAAGAATTCATAACCGGTTTTCCAGCCAGAAATTCACCTCAAAAACATCACCTGCATGTGCAGCTCAATCTGGAAACTCAGGCTGCTGGTACTGCTGACAGAAGCAAGATGTGGAGTTTTGACAGGCAATGGAGATGGGATAGTCTTTTCCAGGAAAACACTCCAGACTTCCAATCCATACACCAACATAAAATAACCTTCAGGTGGCATCGCACTTTCCCAGGACAATCTCAAGACCCAGCTTCACCTGTTCCCAATTCACCTATTTAACATAACATCAAGGTCTTGTTACCATGAATGGGATATTTGTATGGACAAGGACGTCTGTTTGGAGTCTGGAGAAGAAGGAAGATGGACTCACAGGAAGGTTACAAAACCTGGATCAAGGTACCAAGCATGGACAGCTCTTTAGATAGAACTCGCTTCATATGATATTTTCAATAATCTTCCTCCAGCCAGTGTACTTTCTCTGGGTGGCATGGATAAATTGTGAATTGTCACCTCGTCTTCTGTAATTAACCACATCAAACTTCTGCATTTTTCAATATTCATCCATTATTGCTTTCACTACGACACCTTATAATAGGCATACTAAATGGCAGGAAGCTGCTTCTGATTTCAGTGCACAGAATAATGTGTTCCCACTTCCACACAAAGAGAAGAAAATTAACAATCGGAAATTAGATGAATTATAATATGTATTTCTCATGAATCACTGACAAAATATTTTATGACCTCCTGTGAGATAAGAGGTAAGACAAAGGAGATATTAGTAGATTCGTTAAAAAGAATAGTTTTGGCAGAATATCATTCCTTTCTGCTTCAAGAGTACCTGTGGAGAAAAAGTTGCCCTAGAAAAGAGGGGGTGTCATTCATGGTAAACTCCTCTTATCCAGTGAAAGGTCATTAATATGCTTATTTATGACCTCTGAGTATAAACATGCTCTTTAGAATGGTACTTCAGAATCAGATATGAACATTTTATTGCACTATTAAGATAGATGCTAATTCTGACTTTCTCCAAATTATTTCCTTTTGTTTAAGTATTTACCTTTCCAGAGTAACACTACTGCTTTATAGCAACAGTAATAGAAATAAAACTGTTATTTTTGCATTGGAAACATGACCTACCAAAGGGAAGGGCATGGGGAGTGTTAGCCACTACAACATATTTTTTATCAGAAATAAATTTCAGCAAAAGCACATTATTTTCATAAGTGCTATTGATTATTCTACTATTGTAGAATTCTGAAACTGAAGACAGTTGTTTCATTTTTATTTCTGAAAATGAGAAGGGCATTAAACATTAAAGTATCTTATTCTTTGCTCCCTCTTGACTCTTTCATGTTCATCATTAGATAAAATGTAAAACAGAGAAAGATTCATCTTCTTCTCTTCCCTTCCCTTCCCTTCCCTTCCCTTCCCTTCTCCATTTCATACTTATATCAAGAAAAATTATCACTTGGCATCATGAGAAAAGTTCTTGGAAAGCTGACTTCAGTGAACCTTCCCACAGCACCAACAGCTTAGGTCTAGGTTTGAAGTACACCCATTTCTTTTAATTTCTATTTCCGTTTCTGTGCCCTGAAAGCACAAAATGATTGTGGCAAAAAGCCCCAGCCCACTGAGGACTATTGATTATTATTATTATTTCAAAGCCAGCCAACTTACAGCCTCTGAAAATAAAGGGTCTTAACAACTGCTCGGGCAAGAAGCATTTCATACTTATAATTGAATTTGCATTGAGGATGTGGGTGGCAGTAGAATTTAGAACAAAACTAATGTGTATTGTGAGGAATTTAGGAAACTTTACTCTGTTATTAGCTTTGAATTGAAGACAAGTAAGAGCAAAGATGATCCATAAATTATAATATTTTAAGTATAATAATAATAATAAACCTCTGTTTCTGCCTGTGAGGGACAGGAATTTGTTTAGTCCTTTCTCTATTGCTCGTCACAACGACTGCCTCTGTCACTAGTCTACCCTCCATCTCTGTACAATTGGCAATGTACAGATTGTGTCTACATGGCTAACCTCTCTTCCTCCCAAAATATGATGTCTGTTTTATCCACTGGGAAAATCATTGGTCTGTACTATCCTTAGGCCTAGTTTTGGGGATTGTCCGAGAAACTGCAGAATTATCCTAGGTAACGGTCAACAATTAAACAAAATGGGCAGCCACAGGGCATTGCTCGGGCAAATGCTCTGACCCTCTCCATTTACTAGTAGAAATGTAGTTAAACACCCAAAGCTGCAGCAAGTCTAGGCTTTCAAAATCTTCAAGAACAGGTCCCACAAGAAATCCTACAGGACTTATAATAACCTGCAAGGTCCTCAAATTTATCTTATCTAGATCTCCCAGAAAAATCTAGCCTCATTCATTTCCAAGTTGTGTGATGCCCTAACATGTCAATCTTCTATAAACAACAGATTCTAACTACAAGCAGAATTCACTGTGTAATTTGGCAACAGTGTCCTTTGCAATGTACTTGCAAATGGCCTACTTTGGCCATATCTCAATGACCAAAGGAAACCCTCTGGCTGATAAACCTATCTATTCTGAAAAACCTTTGTCTGTCATCTATAGCAACAACCTCTCTTTTGTGGTGGCATGACAGAACAGGTAAATAACACACTCTGGAAAGACAGGAAAGGAGGACTAAAAGAAGGGGTGCTTGTTCAAGTGCCAGGTCCTGCACTTGGACCACAACAACCCCATGGTTCACTACAGGCTTGGGGAAGTGTGGCTGGAGAGCTCCCTGGCAGAAAAGGACCTGGGGGTTCTAATTGACAAGCAGCTGAACACGAGCCAGCAGTGTGCCCGGGTGGCCAAGAAGGCCAGTGGCATCCTGGTTTACACAAAAAATAGTGTGACCAGCAGAAGTAAGGAGGTGATTGTCCCCCTGTACTCAGCACTGGTGAGGCCACACCTTGAGTATTGTGTCCAGTTCTGGGCACCTCNTAGAGGAGGAATTTGTAGAGTAGGGCTGATGGTTGGACTTGATGATCCCAAGGATCTCTTCCAACCTGAATGATTCTATGATTCTTGTCGGCGATGACTGGACAAAAACCATTCTCTGAGGTGCGAACTGCACTACCAGGAGACAGGAAGGAGTTCAGAAAAGATAAGTTGTCATCATCCATAACTCCCCCAAATACCCTGAAATCTCCAGCATCTCCCTTAAGTAACCACAACACACACTTAAGTAAACACTACAATACCACAACACAAACATTGCAAAAAGCAGTACTGACATCTGACATGCCACAAATGCCTGGCTAATGTAGCAACTTGGTTTCTGCCAAAGGAAAGCCATCTGCAACTCACCCCCTCTGCCAGGTTGTGAGTTTCGTGGATAATATAAGCTGCGTTCAAGCTAGGGGAATGAGATCACTTTCCTCTCACAAGTCGGGCTCTGTCTGCTTCCTGCCTCCGTCTGGGACCATGAGTGATGATGACTCAGGAAGGAAACCTGAGCATGTGGTGCCATGAAAGACACCGTGATGTGATACAGTCAGGCCCAAGGACAGCCATAATGTGTTTCTGCTCCTCAGTCAACCAGCCGCTGCAACAACTACACAAAATCAGGGGTGGAACATTAGCCCAACTTGTGGAAACAAACCTGCCCTGGTTTCTACTCAGAACAATTAATGTGGCTGTATACAATCCTAATAATACATAGATTTTTTGATCTGTGATGAGCTGCATTCAATAGCTAACCAGCTGCTGAGGTGGCTTTAGCCCAGCTACTATTATAAGTAGAGAGTCCCATAATTACCTGCTTCCCTGTAACTATTTAGTAAGAGAAAACCAAAAGAACTGTGTTGGTATTTTTATTACAGGAGAGGCACCTTACAGAGAGAAAGATGGGCACAAAGAAGGAGACAAAGAGTTCTGGCCGCAGGTGGGTGATTGTCCCCGAGGCTGAAGTGAATGACCTCAGACAGCAATTCTTGATGGCAAGAGACCTCCTCATACTGATAACTCCACGGCTGTCACCAGCTCATAAGACTACCTCCAATGTTCCACCAAACATCTAATGACAGCAGTTTCACTACATTCTGTTATCACACTTATGACTTATAAAGGTAGTAAGGCTACATGACTTTTATGCAACAAAATAAGAAAAGACCAAAACCAGAAACATTTTAAGCACAAAATCTCTTAAGGGGTCAAAAAATTCCTGCTAAATATTTTTAAGCTATGAGCTGAAATATACCTCCCCTTGTTGCCTTTTGGTAGATAGTCTTTAGGATGTTGCAAATCTCCATAGGGCAATGGCAATTTAGCAGTGTTATTACCACCTTCCTTTGTTCAAACTCAATGTCAACATTCATTTTCAGTTTTGATGCTCTAATTTTCAGCTGAACTCATGCCGGAGGGTGGAAACTTCGTTATAATCAATTACGAAAGTAGTGAAGGACACAATTACTGGGATATCCTCACTGTGCATTTTGGTTTGCAGCATTCTGAGATAAAGCCAAGCACAAATCAAAAGATAGCCGAAACTTAACAAATCTTGTTCCCACTAAGGAAAAAAGCTCAAACTATATCTCTGAATGTTTTATTTCCCAAAGAAACAACAGTCCAAATTTTGTCCATTAAAAATAGTATCCAGAAATGCAACAGAAAAGAAAGGTAATTAAAATATGATCATGCTTTCAAGAGTGATTTTTTGGGGAGGGTCAGACTACAAAATAGGCATCTATAGAGGATGTTAATGAACTCAGCCTTGCTTGACTTGCCATTCAGGAACACACAATTTGTTTGCACTAGCCTTAAGACTTTTCAATCACATATTTTGTTTCTACTGTTAAAATGAACAAAACTTTATTTAAGGAGAGAGGCTGTCCACCAAAATGTGTAAGTCCATGGCTATGGCTCTCAAAAGGAGGACCCAAAGATGCACTGGCTCAGTCACTTAAGTACAGTTAGTACCATCACACCACAGTTCTTAAGCTATGTCTATTCCACAACCAAAACTGCAACTGAAGATCATGTACCCAGGCTAATTTTAAATTATCTAGTGCAGTGCAAAGCTCAGCACAGCTGGGATGTTTGCACATTCTGACAGTTCCTCAGAGGCAAACCTGCACAGAGCGCTACCTGTTTGTAATTACAGCATAATCAGTACAGAGCTGTCTTGTTTAGGGCTAGCTCAGTTAGAACTATGCAGGCTGTAATCAAAGGACAGAACAGATATCCTCTCAGAGAGTAACACCTAAATGAAGTCTTAGACTAAACAAAGGAAAAAGGAAAACATCGTCCTCGCAGAGATACTGAGAAAAAAGTAGAAGGTGTAGTCAGCCCTGTAGCTGTGTCAGGCCCTTTCTGGCAGATGCATACATGAGTAAGGCTATGTTTACCAAATGAGTTCTCAGCCTTGCATATATAAATACTGTGGACAGGAGCATCATGAATCTTCTTTCTTTGATATCAGGAGATCAAAGCATTACCACAGACACATTGCTTTGTCATATTGATATTATGGGACAGCTAGCTTGTGCATGAAGTTTTGTGTATAATGAGACTTAATAATCTTAAAGGGCTACCCTTGCATTTCTCTATTTGACCACATCGGCTTATTTAATTTTCCTGACGGCTGTCAGAGCAGGCAGTAGGTTTGGGTATCTCAGCACTCTGATCCTTTCATCACATCATTACAATGGCATTGGGTGAAACATGGGTCACAGGGGAAAAGTATTGATAAAAGATTCACTCTGTCTGCTTTCTTTCTTGCTATATTATTGAGTCATCATCCTTTAAGCTGTTCACCATTTATGATGTGCACAAAATACATAATTAATTGTCCAATTCAACTCCACTAGCACTGTGGCCTCTGACAGTCTTTCATTTATCTAAATGTGGTTTTCTTTCTCTGGATTTATGATGTTGCATAAGAAAATTAATTTGGTCATATTCCCCCAGAGGTTCAAGGGGGCAAACTACTCTTTAATTTCTACTGAAGTTATTGTTATTGGATTTGAAATTTTCTTTTAACAAAGAATTAATTTGCATACATTAGAAGCTAGCCGATTCTAAAATAAAGAAGCTGGGAAAATACACTGATATATATTCCAATGTATTTCTGCATTTCAATGAGATACAGATACCCATTGCCTAAACTCTGATGTGATTACCCTTCCATTTCCTGCAGTGGAGATGTAGAAAAACATTATGAACCAGAGGACCTGGATGCTATTGCTTTACTGGAAGCAATATGCACCTTCACAATAGAAGACTGTCTTACACTTTGGGGTGTAATGTTAGAAAGAATTGTTTTTATACACAACACAAGACAATAGAACACGGTTCCCAGAGACAAACAAAATTATAGCTATTTAGAATGTATAGCCAATGTATGCATATGCATATGTGTGTATATATATATTTATCTTGAAAGTATATTATGTGTAAGACTCTAATAGCATAAATGTTATCGATTAAGCAAATTGGCCTGACATGATCTGAAATATTTGCTGTTTAGCTAAAACAACCTGCCAACAGGAAGCAGGTTCTGACTATGATTGCTATAAAGGATGAAAATACTGCAAACAGAAATAATTCTTAATATCTGTTTGCTGAAGATGGGGAAAAAGCCATTGTAGATGGAACTATAACTTCACACTCGATAGAGAGTTACAGGACTCTGACACACAGAAATATAATTTCTATACTTCTGGAGACAAGGTAGATACATTTTGTGTCAGAGATCATTTCAAAATAACAGCAGATTGTGGAAAAGAGTGTGGCACTACAAGTAATAGAAAATAGGTATAGTCAGACTGCAGTAATATCTCAACTGCTTCTGTATGTTCCCTTTAATTGAATAAACTGATCATTTCAGGTGTTTTTCTGATACTTTTATGTACTTTTTCTCCTTGAATAATTCTTTGATATGCATCAAAATTTTTATTTAATAATTTCATACTTCTGTTGTACTCACCAATTCTCTACAGTCTAATAAAGTATTCACATTATCACCTGTAAATATTAGATACTTAAAAACATGGAAAAATCTATAATCCACTGGCTACAACTACTAAATTAAATAGACATTAATTTCAATAATTTGGTTTCAATGATTTTTCTATCAAAGACTGAAATGAAAGCAGTTCCTAACTCCTGTAACTCTGCAAAAAAATTCAGGTATGAAGGACCTTTCCCAGTGCAATAACATAAAAAGTAGAAAAGTGACATATGTGCATCCAAGTTCAGTACTATGATGTAATCTAGCTGGTCATGACAGTGGAGAAGTTGAAGTTAGTTGCTTGTGTGGGTGGCAAGAGAGGTGTTACATCTAAAAAGGATTTGTTTGCATTTTTTACATCCTCTGTTCTGTACCTGCTATCTTCAGAAACTGCACATCTAGCTGCAGATAAAACTGGGAATGTTTCATAAAAATTAAGGAATCAGTAAGGGTGCATTATGTACTGGTGTGCTCTGCCTGTGAGCTTGCTGCAGGATTACTGCTGTCTGATAAACACATTTATCTTTGCAAAATTCTACAGTCTTGACATAGTCATAGAAAATTGGCAATAGTCAAAAAAGTCCTTACATTAAACAAAGTCAAGTGCTGTACTAAGTTGATGGAGGCTGTTGTTTAAAAAAAAAAAAAAAAATAGAAATGGCAAAAAACATTAGCCAAAATGGAACCTTAACAGTTTAGGTAAACTCTTCTTGGAATAATGACAGCCAGAACTAAGTCCTTCTCTTGATGAAGTTAATGACAAAATCAAGTGAGTTAAATAGGGACATTGGAATGCATCCCTCAGTTTTGTGAGAGCTACTTATACCATCTGCTTATTAATTCATACCCTCAGGACTTATACTCAGGCTACAGATTGTGAGCAGCTTCAAACAAGTGACATTTTATGGCAAAACATCAACCTAGTATAGGATACAATTTTTATTATTTCCTCCAAACTCTGAGCCCAAGGTTCTCTTGAACTTTTCACAAGTTAGAGTCCTTTTTTTCTGAAACAGAAAAATGTAATATACCATATTTATAAGTACGACATTCTTTGTTGTGTGATTCTTGACTGATTCAACTTTGCTCAAGATGTATTTCAAGTCCATCTGTAAAACAATAGTACCAGTGATGTGCAGTTACAATGGAGCATCATTCAGATTCAATTGGTTCCCCAACATTGGACAGTTTTTAGATTCAGGTGGACAGGGTGCTGGGCCATCTTGTCTAGATTGTGCTTTTGCCAAGAAAGGTTGGACCAGATGAGCCTTGGGGTCCATTCCTATCTGGTATTTTCTGATTCAATGATTTTATTTTGTGTATTTTGTGTGTGGAAAATATGGTGTCCAAAACCCAAGTTCTGAAGATATTTTTCTCCATGTTTTCCATACATTGTAATTTCCAGGAAAAAAACAGTAGGGGACACCTATATGGAGACTCAAGGTCCTTACAAGGTTTTATTTGCATTAGTACACTATAATAATGATGAATTTAAGATAGCTACATTCCAGTTACCATAGCCACTGTCAGAGGACTAGAGAAATGAGATAGGACTCAACCACTGTCCACATAAAACATTACTCAGAAACACAAGGCACTTTGTTCCCATTATGACAGTGCTTGTTAGATAACGGTGATGAAGCTTTAACATTATTGTGCCCTGAGGTACATTTCATTGTAGCTACAGAGTTTAAGACAAACAAATCCCTTGCCTTTCTTTTAAAGAAATGCCTTCAGAATGGCTTACTTCTACCCCTGTTCCCTACCATCTACACCAGCTGAATTAGGCTGTTAAAAAAGGTAACAAATGAAGCTGCAAATGGGACCTCCTCTTCTATTTGTTTAGAACAGAGACAGTCACTTTGCTAGTGCAACACAAAAACATAGTCAAATATGTAGAATCACAGAGTTACAGAATGACAGAATATCAGGGATTGGAAGGGACCTTGAAAGTGCATCTACTCCAATCCCCAACTAGATTGGGTCACACAGGAACACGTCCAGGCAGGTTTTGAATATCTGCAGAGAAGGAGACTCCACAACCTCTCTGGGCAGCCTGTTCCAGTGTTCTGCTACCCTCACTGTGAAGAAGGCTTTCTTCATATTTAAGTGGAACCTCCTACGTTCCAGCTTGCACCTATTGCCCCTTGTCCTATCATTGGACGTCACTGAGAAGAGCCTGGCTCCATCCTCCTGACATTTACCCTTCACATATTTATAAACATTAATGAGGTCACCCCTCAGTCTTCTTTTCTCCAGGCTAAAGAGACCCAGCTCCCTTAGTCTTTCCTCCTATGGGAGATGCTCCATTCCCTTAACCATCTTTGTAGCTCTGTGCTGGACTCTCATGGCACACAATCTCTCCTAGGGTAGGGCAGTTTCAAATACTGGGCTTCTCAGCAGTACATGTTAAAGCAGTGCACTGCAATAAACAGTAAAGATAAATGTTATGACCTAACAGAAAAAATAAAGAGAAAAGCAAGCAAACAAACAAAAAATTAAGCATTAAACATTTTTATCTTCTGAGTTCTGTAGCATATAGCATGCTAATCCCAAATCAGCTTTTCTTCATGACAACAACACTGAAAGCTGTGTGGTCAACTATTCAGCAGGACACCACAGATTGTAGTAAGAAGAGAGATGGCAGGAAAGCAAGGACTTGATTTTTGCAAGGTTCCAAATGTCCCAAGCCATGAACCCCCAGGTATCCAGCTCACCTTTGCACAGTCATCAGTAAGGACTCAAAGGAATGACAATGAAAGCCTGGCAGTACTAACAATTTGTGCCATGTTCCTCAGGGCATTACGGTGTGCTAGTATCTCATAAAAGAGCAAATACAAAGCTGACTGACACAAGCAAAAAAAATACACCTCCAAACTCAGTATGTCCTGGGTCAGACTCCAGGGAAGAAAAGCTTCTCAACATTTAAACTGAGGCAGTACCTCCACCACATTTAGGACCTTAAAAACCTCATTTTTAATCACATCTCCATACAAGTAACTGCCTGAGAATAATTGCCCATCTCCTTTTTGGTGCAAATGCAAATAATGAGGGCTGACTCTCATGTCCAGTTGTTATGGAAATGGTAAAATTTTCAAATTTTTAATCCTCAGTTGCTTTATTCAGAAGTTTCTCAATATATTCATACATCCACATTTAAATGGACCATAGCTATTTATTGAAATGATCAAATAAATATTTGCTTTAAAATGCAGTCATGTTCTTGATTTATTGTACTCATTATATGCTGTCTGCCTTACAGGGACAGCACTAAAATCAACACAAATCAGTATTATTTTTCTTTGTGTGCGTGTGTATGTGTGCATGTGCTGAATGTGACCACTGCCAATTTATCTGAAGGTGAACAACCTAATTCATACTGACATATGATCTTATTTATGCTTTTGAAGTTGTCTACCTGCCTCAATAGAACTGGATTTTATATTAAATCATTATATTCTGCCTAAAGTATAAAATCTCAAAAGACTGCTAAAACTGCTTCCCATAAAATAGAAGAGTAAAAATTTATTTGTCTTATTTAACCTTGACTTGACTGTATCCTATTGTCTATACATGCATACTCTAAACCACACTAAAACCTATTCCAGGTAGAATTAGTTCTTAAATTAAAAAATACTGAAGAAACTTACTGACATATGTAGGTTATGCTACCTTTATACAGTAACCTATACTCAATATTCTTAACCACTGTGGCTGTTTGTTTTTCCTATCAGACTTACGGTTAAAGGAGAGTTCATTATAGCACAATAGGTTTAAATACTGTTAAGAAATCAGAGATTTTCTGTCCTCAGAAGTTTTTAAATCAAATTTAAGGTAAGGAGAAATGTGTCTTCACAAGTGAATGAGTTCATGCTGGTCTTGCACTGTTTCAAATGAGTGACAGGTGACTCATAAAACTAAAATCACTGTGGTGACTTCTTGCCTCATTACTTTTCACTTACACATCTACAACTGGATATGTTTTCATTTTTTGAAAACAAAGACATGGGCACAGTTCAGAATTTCCTTAGTCTTTGCCATGAATATTTACTCATTCATTTCAGATGCAAAACTTAGCTGTAAAACAAATATACATCAGGGCAGAACGGCAGAACCTTGAATCACTCTGTTCTCCATGTGAATGGTTGGTCACTGACGCCAAGGTACCAACCTCTGCTTTTGGGAGATTCTAGTCCATTTGATGTCCACTAATTAACCCCAAGCTGTATTCCTTCTCCTTTCCTTTGCATGATAAATTGACTTTTCTTTTTGATGAAGGCATCTGGGTTTTGCTGTTGCTAACATATAGGCTGATTGTGTTTTATATGGCCATATGCTCATGATGACAACAGAAACTCCTAGGACTGGCTTCATTACCTTCCATGACTCCTGACTAAATTTCATAAGGAATGATCCTGAAGAAAGTCGGAGCTGCAAAACTTGAGAGACTCCACATGTTGGCTGAACTTATCAGTGAAGTGCAGGAAAAAGCTTAGTGCTAGCAAAAATGCTGAGTAGAGATCTCTGATACTGAAGAGAGTAGGCTTCAAGCTTAAAAAGACCATATGCAGTAAAAATACAATGCTAGCTAAACTATGTCATCTTCAATAAAGAAACCTAAACAGTTGGGTATTATGGGAAAAAAGACCATGTGAAAAGGAAAATCATATCTGAAGGCAGATTTCTTTTTCAGCCTTGAGATGATTTTTGTTTTTACAGGAAACAAAAATCCCTTAAACTTAACATACAAATGTTCTATCCAGAATGAAGTATAAATTTGATACAATGCTTCTTGGAGTTTTTTATATACAGCAGTTATGCACTTCCCATTTCTGAAGAAATTCAGTTAAAGCGTATTGGTATCCTTAATCACATCAATGCTCTTTTCGATGTCTTCATAGCGTAAACCTAAGAAAAATTTACAGAAAAACTTGCACTTTGATAATGAAATAAAAAAAAAAAGATAAGAGAACACTATGGATTTAAAAGTGTAAAAGCCTGTTCTAATTGCTTGTAAACTGATGACAAAGTGAAAACATGAAGAATTTTTTGAACCGGATCTTTGGCCTAGAGCTGTTCAACTATCAAAAAAGAATGACTTCTGAATATTCACCAAATAAGGATTGATGAAACAGTATTAAAGCTGCACTAAACCTCTTATCTCCTCTGCTAAATAGCACAGCCATTGAAGCCATAGATTCAGAGTAGAGCATGATTGAGGAAAAGAATGCTTGGAAGCTATCAGAGAATCCATAGCTTTCATAGGGCAAAGGATGAGAAAGCAACTAAATTATAATTCAAGTTTTGAAAAAAAACTGTGCATCAGAGACACAATCTATACAGTGAACTTCCAGGGCTGGCATTCAGGAAAACATCAAAAACCTCCAAAGTTTTATGAACCACATGCTCCTTTCAAGTCACTAAAACCAGCTGTCAATTTTGTGGGGAAATGCTGTGTTTCAATTTCATACAAGCAAAGCTTTAGAGTGGTGAAATGGGACTGTTTATACTTTCAAGTTATGGTTAATGCAAAAAGAAGTTTGGGGAATGTGGAAGACAGTCTTTGAAGTAGAAAAGAAAAGCAAACTGGGACATAATTTTTAAGAAATCTCCTGATAGTCCAGATTCAAAAGCAATTGCTACTAAGACCATCCAGTGTTAAACCTAGAAACAGTCTTATGAAAAGCTAAGATTGGAAATACATACTAGTAACTAGACTTAACAGAAAAGAAAGTCCAAAGTATGTGATTTTGGACAAAGTGTATAATTTTCCTCTTTAATGCTGTTACAGGATGGTGTTACGCATAACATGTCAGTAATAGAAATACCAAGGGTAAAAAACTTCCATTTTTAAAACCCTGTCAACCTAACTTACCCTGAATTTATGCTATTGCTCAGAAAAGTAAGGATACAACTCCTTTTTTGTGAGGAAATATCCCAATAGCATTAAAACAAAAGAACTACAAAATTATGATCTTGATAGTTTGATGGCTTGTAACCCATTGTCAAGATATGGGGAAACCCATGGCGATCATGAAGAGCTCATCCCCTCACCTTCACACTCTTCTTCCCAGCAGCTCCGCTGGAAGAAAAACACCACTACTAATATTAGGTACTTGCTCATGCACCTTAATCTTTTCTGATAAATTAAGACACCTCAAAAATCCAGAGACTGGATTAGAGAGCCAGAAACACATTATTTTAATGAATGTTTCATGGCAGCTGCTCTGTTATATTGTACAGTCTATTTATCTGCTGGTAAAATTATTAATAACATAAGACAAGCTGTCTCTTAGGGTCCAGTAATAGTTAGTGTCAAGCTCGAGATAGGAACAAGTATTTCTGAGGAGTTCAAAAGTGTGAAAGTGTTTATGCTTCCAATAAAATCTGAACATGTTTCTACAGTGAAATAATTTCCTGAAGATGGGCCAGGAATGAGTGGCTTCTGCAGTTTCTGAAATAAAGTCCATTCCTCCAGTTTCTGGAAAGATTTTATGACCTCTTTCCAGAAACTTACAACAAGGGCAGTCTTCACAATAACTGCATTTCTGAGGGAACTGCTGAAGTGCTTCACCTGACATGGATCAAAGGCACAATCTAGTCACTGCAGCAGACAAGATCTAAATTTCAGGAACTGTAGTCTGCTGAGTAGATGCAGATGTATATTACAATTCAGAACTTAATCGGTATAACCTAAATGGGTTTCACTTTGAATGGAAATGCACTTTTAAATGTAATCTTAAAATGTTGTCTTGGGTATAGATTTGAAAGTCAAACACAGTCTAAGCACATTATTCCCTAGCAATCAACCATTCTATTGCTTCACTATCTTTTCTTGGTATTTCATTTTTTACCAAGTATAATGCATTATACTATAATCTTTCAGATTTAACTGTAATTAAGATTCTCCTGCCAGATTTCTAGACCTGATGTTTATTACTAGACACCATTTATTCATATAGTGGCATCCAAGGTAATCATATAAGGAAGAAACTATAAGCATTTGACATGTTAGCAAATGCAAGATGATAGAATTGAGTGTTATAAAGTCTAGACGTATATAGAGAAAATTTGTGATGCCAGACAGTATTTGTATAGTTAGTGTGATGTGCAGGGCAATACACCGTACCAGATAGGTCTAGGATTTGATATTTACTTATTCAGATAAGGGCCCAATTCTGCACCTCCTGCTGGTGCTGAGTGACATGTTGCTCTGTACCTCTTCCCAGTACATATTGAAAGCACCCTCAGTGACAGCTGAATTTTGTTTACAACTTTAAGAGTTCTCAAGCAGAAACGCAGGAGTTAGCTTGTGAGCAAGAAAGTAGAGTTTTCTGCTATTTGGTGCTTTCAGATTTTTATTGCTAGCACTTTTTTATTTATATTTCAAATTACCTTATGATTTTCCAAGAGGATCCTTGTTGAGGTTCCATTCAAGGTGAAGATAGAACAGCTCTACTGTTAGAAGGTGGCAACTGGCCACCTTGAGTCAATTTCTCACACTATTTGAAAACATAACTTTGAAGTTAATTTGGTCCTTTATCTATTTAGGTTGTGTCCAGCAATGAGCAGTTCACATAAAAATGATCCAGACGTCTCAGTTCTTTGCTCTTTGCTAAAATACAGTCAGGTTTTAGGCATGTCCACACAGAGGCCTACAGTGACTTGCTTGCTGTACCTGCAGGGGAACATTGCAGAATCTAATCAAAGCACAGGTACCAAAAAGATGTAACTATTCTCTTAGAATGTCTGTAAAACTTCTGTTAGAAGAGTTTGAACTGCAGAAAAATAAACAAGGTTTGTTTTGAGAGCTCTACAATGGAGGTGACTCCAAAAGTAGCAACTACACATCTTTGGTCAGCGAAAGAATAAGACTTAAAGGAATTTAGATACCAGTATAAAAACTGTAAAAGAAAAAAAATCAGATGGCCTTTAAAATATCCTAAATGAATTGTATCATCTTGCCTGGAAGTTTCCCATCTATGTATTTTAATTACCTGGACTTCCCCTCCCCCCCCCACTCCCATTAAACAGCATATTTCATTTCAGAACTGGAAAGCATGGATCAAGTGAGCTAATGGGTCAAGAGAAGGACACAATCTTACATTTTTCCTTCCTCGTATTAAGTACTCTCAATCTTGTGGTTTGCTTACTGACTCTAATAAAGCTCTGATGTATAAAACCCAGTATAATTGAAGTTAAGGGCTTGCATAATCCTTTTTCTAAAGATGTTAGATATAACTATGAATGTGTTGCTTACTTGTAATACCTGCTGTGATCTACAGTCTAGCTGCAGCTTGTCACCAGGATGAATACAAGACAGAGTTGTGTATCTATTTGCACATGACAGCTGTGAAAGGAGATTATAAAACTCCATTTAGCCACCAGCCTTATGGAATAGAAGATCTAAATGATACAGAACAGATAACACTAAAAAGAGATTTTTGTCACAAGGAAATAGTCCAAATCAACATCATACCTTTGTCTAATTTCTTATAAGCATGTATATTACCTCGAAACTTTTCAAAGACTTGACATTTTTATGGTTTCAGATTCATTGTCCAGATTAAACCTAATCTCTCTCCATTATATATTTAAAGTGGGATTTGTGACTTTGGCTGCATGACGCTTACTGAAGTTAATGGGAGTCAGTATGCCAAATCCTCAAATGCTATTTTGACAGTTTTCTCCCCGTGTGTTTAAATCTTCTAAATAAATGAATCTGAGCCTAATAAATAAACAAAATCCACTTTGCTATTTTGACTAATAAATTAGGC
>VXBJ01000740.1:763480-799097 GCA_013400055.1 Nycticryphes semicollaris | reverse complement strand
TGGCTTGATGATTATGTGAGGGACAAAATTCAGTTCTCCAATGTTAAAAAAAAAAAAAAAAAAGAAAGAAATAATAAATATAATAATAAATATCAATTAAAAAAAATGTAGTAGCAATGGTGGTCGTCTGGAATTGTCTTGGTTGAAAACTTTGTCAATTCTCAAATTTACAGATTGGGAGAACAAACTATTTTCACTCACATCTCACTGATGGTGTTCCAAAATGGAGTAGAGGATTTAGCAAATAACTGAGTGCAAAACCCTGCTTATGATGTGTGTCAACCTGACTTCATCCTTGGCCAAAATTCAGTGACTTTATCGAGCCTTCTGGATAACACACCACTGGAAGTCAAGTAACTCTCTTTTGTGGTTGTTCAAATGAATGAGTTTAGTGACTAGAAGAATATTCACTATGTCAGAGAGGAAGAGAGACAGGGAAGCAGTATGATACCTATCCTAGAAGATCTAATTGTCCAGTAATTCAGTTCTATCCCACTACAACATGGCCTTCAAGACCCTCAACAGAAAAAGGTTTTACTCTGTTGCAGAAATAGTTAAGTAAAATATTAACTATCATACATTCTCAAAATCACACCCCTTGGTGGCACATCAGAAATCAAACAGTAGCATCCTTGCAAAGAAATGGCAAAAGTCCACTAGGAGATGGTCTAGACATTATTTGTAGGATTACAGAAAACCTTGCAACATCTTGCAACAAGCAACAACCTTGCAACAAGCCCTAAATGAGTTTGCTATGGAAATCAGGACTCTTTAATGAAAGTGTCACCAAGGGACTGATTTGCTTGTTCTATCATGTCAGTCACTTTGATATCAGAGAACCAGCTGGTATATTCTGCAAATCCAGAGTTGTATACCATCATAGGTACATGCTTGTATTGGGAGAGCCAATGCTAGATACAACGGGCTACCTAAGGCAAATGGCACACAACAGGTCTCTAGTGCTCTCACGTTTATCTCTGAGTGAGAATTGGAGGAACAACTCACTGGAGTATGGGAAAATGACTGTTTTTGTTAATAGATTCAGTTTTGCCCGCATTATGATAGATTATTATAATTTTATGTATGTATGTGTGTTATGTATTTTCCATTCTTCTTCTCAACACGATGCCCAGGCAATTATGAATGATTTGTGTTGATTTGGTATTAATGCACACTGTATGTGATCACCCCACTGCCTCTGAGAATAAAGGTGTAAAGTGCTGGTTAACATTCTTTCAAACATTTTTCATTGCTTCTTCACTGCATAATCTTTACTGACCCCCACACTAATTTCATTTCAAAATCTGCCGGAAGGGAATAGCTAGAGGTGTGAAATTGCTGGAGGAGGATAATATGACACCTTATTATGAAGTAGCAGTTTGGAAGTTGTCAGCTTGGTCTTTGGTTTAAAAATACACCACCATACAATAGCTGTGTTTTAAACAGATGGACCTAGTCACACAACGTGAAACCAAGAGGCAATCCCAGACAGATTTGATACATATGATCCCTCTCCAGACCTATGCAAATTATTATTGCTACCATTGCCATTTTCGTTCTATTACTGTGGTAGATAGCAGTCCCAGCTATAAAATAGACCTTCATCCTGCAGAACAACACCAAAATATTCACAGTCTATGAATGAGATAAGGAAAAACCAAGAGCTACAGAAGGACGAGTACAAAGAAGTACGAAAAGAGTATTGATCAGTCTGACCAAGCAGTTGGTGGTTGATGTACACATAGCCTAAGCATGTGCTCAGTTCCCCCTGGACAACTAATAAACTGTTGTTAATCAATAGTAGCACAAAACTACATTAAAGGGCAATTGTTTTTAGTGGCTGAATATTTCTGAATGAATAGCTTAAGCTTACACTGTCAATACCTGGAGACCTGCAGAACATCTAAATAAAGGGTCTTTGCCATAGACACTCAGCATAGCTATGTTACTTTTTCATGTGAAGAAGATGAATTCCAAAAGATGCAACTGAAATTAAGATCTCGTGCAAAATGGTTAACACTTGTCAACAGCTTGACTGGAAACCACTGTTTCATCTTCTTCCTTCCTCTGTCTCTATCTATTTCTTTTTCTTCCTCCCTTTTTTTTTTTTTTTTTTTTGTTTATTTTGGTTTTTTTTTTTTCCTTTTCTACCCCTATACCCTCACCTTCATTCTCTGTTTTGTTACCAATATTTGTCTGTGTAGCACACAATCATTTTTTAAGCTATTTCCCTGTTGGACACAATCTACAAGGCTAATGCTGCATATGATCCACTTGAGGATTGCACATAAAAACTGAAATTTCCCTTTCAACAAACCGGTTCACCAGTCTCTTAATTTTCCAGTCCTAATCCCTGATGCTGCTTGAAAAAAATTGTTTTTCACAACACAGTAGCTCAGAAATTTTACTTTTCCCTGTCTTTACATTAATACCAGTAGTTATGACAGGAACAAGATTAGCAAGAGACTAGCAATGAGATGTGCTTTTTGAATGCTTCTCTTACACTCCACTCAGAGCATCATTTTGAGCTTTTCTTAACATTGGCTCTGAAAAGTTAGAATAGAATTATAACCCCTATTCCGCAAAGATAAACCAAACCCTCGTCCTTTACCCCTCTTTTTGGAGCAGGGTTACAGTTTGCCAGTGGCTGTGCTCATCACTATTGCATCCTGGTATATAAGACAGAAATTTGCATTTCTTTTTCAGAGGAAATAATGTTTGAAAAAAACCTGAAAGTTAAAGAATAAAAACCTTAAACAGAAAAGATACCTGGAATCTTGTGGGAGGAAGCACAAGCACAAACATGGAATAGTAAAAAGGCAATCCAGGGAGAGACTGATATACCTGATTAAGACCTCAAGAAAACCAACACAGACAGTGAGATGAATAATAAAGTATTCAGAAGAAAAACGCTTAAGCAAATTATTTCTATTTATGGAAACAGAGATGTGTTATGAGATACAAAGTCAGAAAAATCCTGGCATATATAGGATGAAGCAATTAGATAGTGACAGATTTATTCTTGCCATTATAAACACAATGGGTAAATTACTTTTAAACCCAAGTAATCTGTGTAGCCTGTACTCTTTTTTGAAAGATAGATTATACATAAATCATGTTTTAAGGTACCCATCACTGTAGTTTATGACTTAAATTGTAATAAATACATCTTACCACTGAGGAAGAAAGAGTGAAGAATCAATGAAAATTAACTAAGCTTCTATAGCTCTGGCGTGCAGCTAGTACAAAATAGATGCTTATTGACTTCACTAGAGCTGCACCAGAAGATGTGACCCCTTCATGTCCAAAGCTTTGGATTAAGTTTCCTTCAAAGAAATTGCCATTTCACATGACCTAAACTTGAGCCTCCTCTCTAGTACACAAAAGACCTGAACAGTAGAAAAGCACATAGTGTTCATCTGCTTCAGTTTGTACTAGCTTTCTTCAGGCATCTCATTGTTCTCTGAAAAAACCCAAAACTTTCCCATTATTTGAACTATAAAGTGCTTCTTTCAAACACTGGGACAAAAGGAATATTTGAAACCAATGATGCACACACTCAACCTGTTGAGTGGAAAAATCCATTTATGTTGAATTCAAAAGATATTTATAGAACTGCAGCTAAACAGAAATGCTGTTTTTTAATAAAAACCCATCCTATTTCTTAATTAAATTTGTGTGCAGGAAGTCACTGTTCAGATATGCCAGTGGTAGATTCATACTGGTAATTAAGCATGATTATGAAGTAATGATGAAGTAGCCACATAATTCTGCTCCCTGAAAACCGATGACTGGGAGACTGGCCAGAATCCTAGGCACTGAACTAAAAAACACAAAGCATGCAAGGAGTGCAGGTAGATTCTGATGGCTTGTATGGGTTCCAGTATCAACCTGTCTCACTCTTGTTACCACTCAGCAGGGATCAGGAGGTCTGCATCGCTTCCCCAGAATAGAATAGGAAAACTTAACACTACCAAACCACAGGTGGGGTAAGGTGTGCTGAGCAAGGACAACAGTGCTGTCTTTCAAAAACAAGCAATCCACTTCTGGTTCTACAAAAATAAAGTCTCTGCAATACTTTCCAGTTACAAAACAAAATCCTTTAACTATTGTACAGGCATGGGAATGATTTATGCTTGTTACTTGGACTGTAGAGTCTGCAGATGCTGCCCAAGAATTTCCCTTCTACTGCTCTGTGCTCCTCTGTCTCACAGAGAGCAAGCCTTAGAGTTGGTCTCACTGGAAACGTCAGCAATAAGACAGCTTCATAAATAAGAAGTTAAAAATCTAGTGTGCAGTTCTGTATCTGTCATTAACCTGTGTCAGGGTAAGAAGGGGTCTTCTCTGCATCTCTTTTTAATCAAGGTCTTCTCTGCATCTCTTTTCAATCAAACTGGGACAGTAAATATCCTTTTACCTATTGTTCACCTATCTCATTTATGTAGACTGCAAGTCATGATTTCATTTTAATTAGCACAGTAGGCTCTGATCTAGGGAGTACCTACTACTGGAATATCAATTAGCTTTTAATGCTCCTATTCAGAAAGGCCTCTGTGCTGCAAATCTAGGAGCTCTGGGGTAATTTTTCTCAGAGCCCTGAGCGCACAAGTAACCCTTACCTGCCTAGACCAGTTTCATCAGGGGTCCACTCACACACACTTAGCATGGGAGATATGCTTCAGCACAGGTTCTTGCCCCACTCTTTGTCCCTGATGGGCTTCAGGTAAGACTGTTCTGAGCCTTGATCCTCAGTTATCACTGACAAGTGCTTGACTTGACCTCAGATGTATCTTGGCAACCTTGCCTGGTTGTCACAGGGTGGCTGCTACCCAACCCTGGCTGCTGGCAGCAGACCTGCTCTGCTCTCCTGCTCTGGGTCCCACTTAGGAATATATATTGGTTGTTTTCTACCTTTGGCTCCTCTTTCTTTACAGAAGCCCTGCCTTTGCTGCTCCCCCATAACCAGCCCAGGCAAGGATCTAAGCCCAGGTGGAGCCCCTAGGCCCACAGGGTCACAGGTGGGGTTGCTCTGGGCAACTAGTGCCTATAGATAGATGCCACCAGGCCCCTGAAAATTTTTTACACCAACTTGTCTCCTTCTTCCGTATTCCTCTTATTACCATCTGCTAACATTTTAGTCCCAGAGTAGGGAATGCATTTCACTTACCAAGATCTCTAAGGAAATGATATGTGCAAACCATTCTTATCATTTAGTACATTCATCAGCTGATTACATTTCAGCTCTTTCTTAACTTTACCTTGCAAACACAACCTAAACTACATGCAGTATTCAGGAAGGTGAAGACAGGAGGTCATGCAAAACAGTCTTCTATGCCATTTTAAGTACTAGTAATTCCAAATGTTTTCAAAAAGCAAGCCCTCCAGAATCACTAATTGGCTGAAAGTCAAGATGAATTAAATAGCTTTTCTTCCCACTCTTTACCTCTTTGGTGTATCTGTAGAGAGAAAGCTTTCATCCCTTCGTTATGCTATGGTAAACCAGACAGATTTAAGGATATCTCTAATGCAAACTTCCCCTTTCCTCAAATCGCTTGCCATCTTCCTCTTTATCACTGACATTTTCTTATATACAGTGAGTCACAATGTATGCAGAGGTGGAGTAAATTCATAGATGAAATCTATGTCTATCAGTAAAGTTAATTCCTAATTATGCCTGTCCCCTACCTGTTTCTATTAATTTCAGTGAATCTTCAGTTAGGCAGAAATCTGCTAGGACTTTATTTTTTTATCATTTCTACTAGCCCTCATTTACTCTCAAAACACTGAAAAAAAATTTGGCACTACAAACATAATTTTTTTACTGGGAATACTGAATACTTCTGTGACTTAAGCTTGGTTAATACCATTACTTTGACAGCTGGAGGCAAGCAGGTTCTGCTATCTCAAATAGGAACAGAAAAATGGTATAGCACCACAAAAGCTCTTCCAAAACAGCTAAAAAAATTCTTCCCACTTGCAGGCACAAACATTCAGCGATAAATACGCAGATCAGATTCTGGTAGAACTTATGAGTTTCTCTGACTGATTCAGTTGTTCAGTTGTGGGTGGGTTTTGTTTTTTGTTTTTTGTTTGCTTTTTTTTACCAAATTAAATTGCTTTTATGACATCTTGTGCCTTTTTTAATTACATGATAAGCCTTTGGAGATACTGATCTTCTGTCAGTAGGGATTATTGTAATATGAAAGTATTAAGGAGCACATAAAAGGACAACAATGCCAAAAGGTCCACTTGAGCATTAAATTTTGTCAGCAGGGAAGGATTTTACTAGTTACCATATCAGCATGGTACAGGTAAAAACCTATCGCTTCTATGATAATTCTCTTAGCCCAATATCCTCTTTTAAAGTAAAATCAAACAGGTAGATATGTTTTAAAATTTTTTAAAAGGGTTTTACTGACATAACCACATTGGTCCAACGTCATACTTAAAGTTATAAGAGAAAATTCCATTGTAGACCTGCTTTTGCAAATTTGAAATCCAGTCATGGAAAAGTAGTGGAAAGATGCAAGTAAAGTGTTGAAATGATGTCTCTTTCTTTCAGCTATGGCTCTGCAATAGTTATATATTTCTAAATCCACATTTCACATGGCTAGGCCCACAGGAATGATGATACAGGTTCCCTTCAAGCAGTTATGTTTCCTCTTTATAGAATAGATACTTTTTCAAGCATTCCTACTTTTATCAGCAATCTCGCTAATGATATCTCAGACATTAAAATATCAATAATATTAAATTATTAGAAGAACTGAAACTGTACTTAAACAAGATGGAAAACCTTTATCCAGGAAGAGTCATTCTGAAGATGAAGTGATACTTGACACAGCTGAGGAAAGAAATATACTGAAAATAGTGATGGATTAGGAAGGGAAACATACTGCGCTGTTTCTCTCTATCAGGAGCAATGTCTTATGTGATACTCATGTTGCAAATACATGAGTCCTAATCTACACACAAAATGTGAGTAGCTTACTTTGTTTTTTCTCAAAGTTTTTATCCTCTTTATTTCAGCTAAAAGAAAAATAAAAGAAAAAACCCAATATAATTAAATGTAGGCCTACTATTTATGCTATTTACTCATAAAAAATTCATTTTCACACATCATGGGTGCAAGAAAGTTCACTTAATCATCCATTTTGATCTCCTCTTTACAAAGAACGTGTGATTAAAGCATAATGTGTCTTTGACTAATGCGTTTTCCAAAAGGGCACCCAACCCTGAAGAAGTTCAGTGCTGTTCCTTTAAAGTATAAAGACATTTATTCTTTACAGAAGACTCCTTTCCAACTTTTCTCTGTACTGTCTTCAACTGTACAACAGACATCTAAAAATATACACAGATTTTATTTGTGCTTCCAAAGAGCATTTTGCTATGACCTGTCTGAGAGTTTTGTGTGCTGTTAGTCCTTCAGAGCTGTACAGACATCTCCTTATGGCCTCTTGGGTGGAGAGAGATCTTACCACACCCCTATTACAGTGCCCACCAAGGCTCCTACATTATGCTGTCTCTGCTCAAGCAGTAGCTACGGCCAGAACTGTCACCTTGGTCATGCTGTCATCAAGTTCTGCTCCTTCTTATCCAGGGCCAGATGCTGCTAGCAAAGTCTAGGGGGGTCAAAAAGGGTCAAAAAACAAATTTTCTCTTGTGTTCATTTTGCTCTCAGCTTTGAGACTGGCTATAGCTGGTGCAAATCCAAGAGCTACTCCATGTGTCTAGAACCTCCTGGACACCAGGATCAGCAGAAGGCATCTTTAGCTTCTTTAACATATTGGGGAGCCAGGTGTCTATCACAGCAGCAGGGTGCCACCACACCTCTTCCAGTCAGAGACATTTAAGTGTCACTCTCATGGGTAAGGTGAGCATCCTGCTGCTCAAGAGCCCTCGCAGACTGAAATTGAACAGGGTATTCCAACATTCATCTCACAACAACAAACATAAAAAAAGAAAAGTCATCCACCTACCCCTCCGCATAAACCTCCAACACATTAGTCCTTTTCTGTAGTATCAATATTTTTATTCAGCATTATATTAAAATAATTCCTACTGAGCTGCTGCTTTCTAGAATGTTGCCTGCTCCCTTGTGTTGCAGCCCATATTTCTTTTTCATGAATGTGTGCATCTCTACAACTGGCTCTTTCAAAAGAATGTCTCATATGACTAGAAACATCTTACTGAGTGACCTATAAAGTTCTGTAAAGTTTCTGCTGCATCTCTCTCATTTCAATGAAATTTCTTTATTCTCAAGCACTCACTGTTTTCCCAAAGCCATGTGAATTATCATATGCTAACAGGAAATATTGTCATTCAATGGCAAGCAAATGGAGACTGCAGGTAGAGAAGTACTACAGTTGGTCTCCCTTACTTGACCAAGCTGACAACAAATTTGAGTGTGGCACTTCAGGACATGGCCAAGACTGTAGGGGCCTTCTGTATGTGTATGGTTGGACTTGGTGATCTCAGAGGTCCTTTCCAACTATGACGATTCTGTGACAACTAGCTGTATGTTCAGAATTCTTACCAACGTATCAGCTTGACTGCATGGATTTAAAATGAGCTACAGACCTGGTTGTTTAGAGAAGCATGTTGGAAGTCCGGAGAAAGAACTCCATCAACACATGCAGTAGCGACTGCCTACACACACAAACGCACATTAAAATGGAACAATGCAAAAAAAGTGACTGCTACTGCAAATTGTATTCACATCTGAAGTCAGAACACGAATACATTAAAAATTGGCAGTTAGAAGTGCATAATGGTTGGGATTAATTAAACTCAGGACTCAATGCGTATCCCCTGACATATTAGAAACTTTGTTGCAGATATTCAAAGAATAATAATTTGTGTGAGTATTCTCATAGAGATTTTATAAAATAGGTTTTACAGGGTCTTTGACACAATGGTTTGGTGAAGTAGACCACACAGAGAATTAGCATACTCTTTTTTCATTTGAACAAAATCCCATCCTCAGTGAAGAGCTGTATTTTTCTATGATTTTTGACAAAGAAGCATATTTATCAATTATATGATATTAACAATCACTTTTAAAACAATTTTGAAGGAGATAGTACCTTGAAAACATATTAATTAATACACTGCAGAGGAAAGTCTGTTGCTGCCAATGTAGTTTGCTGGCGTGGAGCATCGTCTTTTTGTGTTTACAAATTAAAATCCCTTAAGGTACCACATATGACAGCTATTCCTAACTTGGATGTTAAATTCTCATGTGACCTCACAACTGCTTAAGTATTAAAAGTATTAACAGTATGGACAGCAGAGAATAGTGAATCAGTTTTGTCAAGAATTGCTCATATTTAAAATTTCACATCATTCAGAAAAAGAACAAACCACACAACTTTTGAAAAATACCCTCCATCTCTATCCAGCCTTTATGGACTATCTTGGAGAGGACAGAGAGGAAAGAGCTGGAATACGCTGGGAAATTAGAAAGGTAAGAAGTTAAGAGCCTGGAGGTCTACCCTTGGCAGCAAACCAGCACGTACACTGCCAAGGAGCTGTGTGGGTGAGATGATTTGTTGTTAAGGCAAATTCATCAGCTCCATTTGAACAATCTGGTGATTACCATAAAATTCTACATAGTTCCATGAAATGCTTAAATTTTGATGTACTGGTAAATTTCAAGCCAAAAAAATACTTACCTTTAAGCATTTATTTACTATTTGAGTAACTTTATAAACTGAAATTTAGAAAGACTTTTTCTGTGCATTTCTAAAACAACTTGGCAGCAGATACTAATGCAAAAAAAAAATAAGTGCTATGATTTTACATTGAATTTAAGATGTAAAGATTACACAGTAAAAATATTCATAGACAAGTCTTTCAAAGTTAAAATTGTCTTCTACTATTAACTGCCTTAGCAGACATTAAATAAGCAAAGTATGAAAATATATTTTAAAAAGTTTTCCTTCTGAAAGACCCATTTGTAAACTATCTTTACTGGAGAATAACTTTAAACAACTCTGAAAGCTATTAATGGTTGTCACATCTTGAGGATGATTGCCGCATTTATTAATACTCTGTAAGCTGCTTTTCACACTTCATTGTAGTTGTGTTAGTTAACAGAACATTCTTTCATCTCATCCTGGACATCATTTTCATGAGTGACTTAACTTGTTGGCTTCCATTGAATTGGAAATCAAGATAATAAAAAATGCAGACTGTAATAATCTATTGTTAATTGAATCCAGTTTTAATTTTTCAGCTACACTAACAATACTATACTAAAATTATCAGAATGGAATAGTAACCTAGTATATTGAAAATGAGTTTGTCTCTCCTCCTTATTTCCTTTGTAGCTCAAATTCTTGTATATGTCTTGAATGAAGGAAAATATTTATGTGATTTATAGAATTTAATAACATTTTAAATATTCTCAACAAATGCTAATAAAGATTTGGCACAGATAGAAAGTAATATTCCTTAGTATTACTATCTTACACTAGTATAGGGTTCAATTTTTACATTACACAAGTATGCACGTGTAAGCACATAAAATTTTACTCCTGATATAGGACTGACTTGAGTGTTGATTTAGGGTAATTACAGTATAATGTGTGTCCAATCTAACTATGGAAATGAAGTACAACACTGATTTCAGTGATTCTTCTGAGAATAAGATAACCCATAAACTGAGAAAGGGATGGAGAGGAGGGGTTCAGAGACAGAAAAACAATTTAGCTGATTTGCAGTGTCAGCAACTGTTCACTTCTATACTGTAGTGGTAGACAAGTTTTTCACTTTTGGTGTATAAAATGAAGCATATTCTACTCATATGATGATTGAATTAACTTTATGGGGCATTACGTATCAGATAGAGAGTCTGAATTAAAACTCGGCTTCTCCTGTGGTAGTGGAAAATGGACTCTAATGATTGCCAGCAGTCTGGCTGTCAGACTCTCTTGCCCCTGCTCACATTTGTGAGTACACTTTTCCACCTTGTACCAACAAAGGGAATCGGCACTACATTGCAAGGACAATTAGGCTTTACTTCCATTTGGAAGATATGATGCAGCAAATGTGAAAGAGAATACTTCTTTTAGGTTATTTATGAGTCATATACTCCCATAAGATTAAATAAAAAAAAATTACGTGGTGCTAGTAGTTATGCTTAAATTGGAAGGCAAGATGGAAGAAAAATCTCAAGGTGTGAAAGCAGTGGGTAGAGAGGAAAAAAAAAAGTGATGTAAAGAAGATAAAAACACTGTTTATACGTCATGCAAGTGATTCATAGGCACCTTGAAGAAAATAAGATCAGTAACAGCTAACATCACTTTAATTTCCTTGCCTGAAAGAGTTTATAGAAAACTATTAGATCTCTCTCATGTATCTTCTCTTTAGTAAGATTTTTCTCACACAACTTTCTTACAATCTAAATGCATGTAAGATGAAATCTACAGCAAGAGTGAAAAGATGATTAGAAATTGTCCTTCAGTGTCAAAATGAAAGAATGTGCTAGGTAATCATCGTCATCTAGTATTAGTCAGTATTTTTCTTAATGGTCCAGCTGAGAGCATGCTTATTAAAGTCACAGAGCAAATGCAGACCACAAATGTGGTACATTCAGTAAATGAGGGAATGATCTTGAAAAACTGAAAAATGCTCTGCCAAATACCAAAATAAATAAACGTTAGGTTCTACAGTTAACAAGAAAAAATAAGTTGTCTGTATTCAAAATGAGTAATCACTGAGTAGGCAGCAGTTTTGCAGGAAATATCTGCAGGTTTTAAAGGATCATAAACTGAACATGTGTCAACAGTGTTAGCCATTATGAGAAAGGATACCAGGAGGTATAAGCACCGCCTGCAAAACATTCAGCACAATCCTTTCCACTCAGCATTGGTGAGACTGTACTGTAGAAAAGCTGTGGGCCAACTGGACTCTAGGGGAGAACAATAATAAGCAGCAAATGTGATTTGACAGAGTTGTTTCATCTAGAAAAGAGAGGACAGTGCTGAGACATAACAGCTTTCAAGTAGTAAAAAGCTGCTGCAAAACTTTCTGTGTCGCTGGCAATAGGACGAATAGTAATGAGCTTAAGCTGCATTAAAAGAGATTCAGGTGAGACATGATGATAAATTTTCTAATGCTGGGATAATGAAGCCCACTGGGATAGATTGCCTACAGAGGCAGTGGAATCTCCAACATTAGAGATTTTTAAGTATACATTAGATAGATACCTACCAGGAATTAGACAGGTGTTGGGCAATGAAAGGGATAATGTGTCCTCTTGATGTCCTTTCATCTCTATCATTTGTGATTGTCCTGCCCAATTTAAAAAGGATCACATTATAAAATAAGTACAATTGTATATATATTAGACTGCTGGTGGTCTTAATTGTTCAGTCCAAGATTGTAATGCATTTTGATTTCTGATTAAGCAAACTTTACATTTCTAAGATTCAATAGAAGGAAGGGGATTAAAGCCTTTGTGTAGTATATTTCATCTATCAGATGAAATTCATCAATTTTAACTTCATCATAATGTAAATGGAAATGAAAGCACTAAGGTTTTTCTTTAACTTGAAAATGTTTGTTCAAGACATATCACTGCACCACGACAACCATGCTATGTGTGTATTCAGTGGAATGAATGTTCAGAAAAGTGAATACTGTTTGCAGTAAAGAAAAGGAGCACAACCAGAGAAGTCATTAAAATCTCTTTTGCTAAAAGGACTCATTAACAATATTCGTTCACTGTCTCATGATTTCAGCTGTTAAAGTTACTGTTGAAAAAAAAATACTCCACATGGAGAAATACGTATGTGTCATTGACTCAGAGGCTGACAACAGCAGTAAAAACATACACTTCAAAATGTGTTTCTTCTTTTGGGATTGAGAATTTTCTTAGGCTGAACTTAATGATGTAAACTGTTATGATTTGTTAATTTGGGACTAAAATAGTCATATTGCTTCTACACAAATGTGTGAGCTGTGTGTCACCAATTAAGGTAGAACCCAAGAATTCAATGCATTGGGCAAATGAAAAGCTTTACAGTGCATTAAGACCCTATCTTTCCAGCAGAAACCTGACACAGCAACTAAACTGGGCAGTCATTTGCCACCTCCATTGGAAAGATTAATCTGGGTGTATAATGAAGAAAGGGCACAGAATAGTGAAGAATAGTCAGATTGTAAATGTTGTCTTAGATACCTTTTAAGACAGCACAACAGTTTTGTTATGACCTAGTTTTGGTATACTGGGAAAAATGTGTGTTTCTTCACAGATGCTAGCTACCTAATATAATCATCTTCCTACCAGGCAACTGCGTCTCCAGCTCTCTGAACTCTGTTACATAAATCATGGGTTACTTATGTTCATGAAAAGCAGCAGACTATTGGCCAGGCTGCTTGCTTCATTAAGTTTATATTTGGCAAATGAGAAAGTGAGAGGCAGTCATAGAAACCTGTGAGCGCTTCTTCATCTGCTCCCCAATTCTGTAAAGTGGCACAGGACAAAGATGGTGCCCCACAGGCAACCACCCAGTGGCTCAGCAGTGCTGGAACAGAGTTGTGTGTGGTTATCCTGGGGTCTGTTCCTTCCTGTCTCTACTGAAGGAGCTCAGGGAAATTGCATCTGGCCTAGCTGTGCCAGCTCTCCACCCTTTCGGAATTTCCTTATGTCTTCTTCTGAATTGCTCTTTTCAGGGAAGAAAAAAAGTCACTCTTGAAAATAGATCACCAGTTGGGTTAAAGCAGTAGAAGGAGATCTGTGTAGAAAGAATAAAATAAAGACTTGCTTTCATGTTTTTTAAGCTCTTTTCTCTCTGATGGACCCAGAAGTAACCCAATGTTTTGCAGTGTAAAAGAAAATTTGTTTTTATCGTTTAAACTCTACAGATTCTTGCTAACTATGGTTCTACTTCTACAAATGCATGGCACTAAGTCTCTGACCACATACAATGAATTACACAAGAATACTGTAAGTAGACACACTCAGAAAATGACTAATGGGGAAAAAAGAGAAGTTAATGATTTTGAAACACATTTGCAACTGATATTATCTATAATATCCTGAACTTCTGTTTTTAATTGCTTTTTTAAAGAATGTAATTATTTTGAAATTATCAGATGCTCATTAGATATTTCAGATACTAGAAACAGTCATGCTCTTTTAGTGTTTCACCAGGTATCACTGCAATTTAGTTTAGCATTTAATGTCATTAGAGAAAGAACAATCTCTCCTTGTGAAAAAATGTGCTTCCATATTTGATCTCTGGCTATGTTTTGCAAAATGCTTCACTTTGTGATTGTCTGCAAACCATTTACTGAAGCTGAATATTTTAAATTCATTACTTAAACTATTTGATTATTTGACCTCATCGACCTGGCTGTTTTGTCTGTGCAATTTTCTGTTCCATAAAGATAAATTTTTTATACAGAGGAGGATGAGGGAGAATCACAGGGCCTTTGATTTTCTCAGTAAGAATGCAATTTAGGAAAGGATTGTTTCAGATGGAACAGATCTAAGTTTCTTTGTGTTATGGGAAATTTCATGGATCGGAGTATGTGTGTTGTTCCCAGATTTTAAATATTTTTGCTAACATGTATCAGATTGATAATGTGTCACTTTGCCATTTCCCAAAATACCACAGCTGAAGTCAAACTGAATTCCAAGGATTGGGGAATTGTTTAAAAACCTCAGTTCAAGTAGCTGTCTTACATAAAGACACACTAGTCTTTATGTAAGCACACTACGTCCATCATCCAATTCCTGTCATTTTCTTCGGGAGACAGCAGTGCCTATGCCCCCAAAGGTAGCAAGGCAACCTGCAGAGACAGAAAAAAAAAAAAAAAAAACTTTGAGAAAATAATTTAGGCAGGTTTTCAGGTTTGGCCTCTGAAGACCACCATCTTTTTTTCAATTTTATTACTGTGAGCTACCTGTATTTTGTATGTAAACTTCTATGAAAGTTCCCCTCAAAATACACGTTAGCTTGTTGGGTAATTAAAAAGGTCTTTATCCAGGGGAAACACACATTTATTCCTTTCATGTTTCCCATTGACCAATTCTCTTAAGAACATCCCACTCTCCTCCACTTTGTTGTGGCTTTGTGTACCAGATTTAATACAACAGACATTTCATATTCAATGGGGTGCTTCCTAACTTTAGTTGAAAGTGACTATGAAAGGACACTTTACCGGATAGGAGTAGCCTTCTGGTCTTTTGGGCAAAGAGCCCAAAATATGAAGATTTTTTTCTAACAGCTGTAAAAATGTTTTAATTAAAATAATTTATACTGAACTTCATTGATTTCCTCACGTTCTTCTTCTGCCTCATGGAGGATGGACACATGATATTAGCAACATCCTGTAAGCATCTGTATCAGGGATTTCAGTGGTGTAACACTTTTGCCACTTGCAAAGTGAGACGTGCGATTATGGTGTAATCTGCTTGCCTAGCATTGTAGGAGAGTGAGACAGGAGAGATGTGAACCACACTTTTCAAAGAACACCCAGCAGCATTTCCAAACAAAGGTACTTGGGGTAATTGGCATTTTTTTCTGAAATCTTTCCATTCCGGCCCTTTTTGTTGTCATGCAAATGTCAAAGTAGTATGTAAATACAGCAGGGAATATTAATGCTATCATTTGAAATAAAAAGGCACTGCAGGTCATGAACTGCTGAGCATATACTGGATCAGAGTGAAAGTTTCAAAATTGTGTATCTAGACCAACATTTCTTCATAGGTTTTAACCCATTAATTCGTATTAGTACATGAATGAGCCTTTACATTCAATTAGACTCCTACAGGAGTTCTCCCAATTGACGTCTTACAAAGAACAAAATGCGGGTTCACAGTCTTCTGTACCTGGTTTTGCAGGGAGAGGCAAAACACTTGGGCTAGGATTATTCAGAACAACACACTTGAGTACTTAATTCATAAAAAGAAAGATTTAGAGATTACTGTCATCTCACATTTGCCTTGGTTCTGCAAGCTAAATCCTAGACTTTGGATTTTTTTTTTTTTTTCAAATAAATATACCAAAAGAACATAAGGGGTAACTTCAACCTATATATGATGACAAATTTTCTGGTAACAGCTACAACAAAAGAGTTTCCTTAATAAGGATGAGACTATGAGAAGTGATTTATAGTTCTTGGATGCAACGGAGGAGAAACTAGATTAACCAGGTTAAAAGATTCCTGTTGCTTCAGTCATTGATTATATATGAATGACCTGAATTTATGCTAATCTTGGATATTTTATCATGTACACATGTATCTTTTTCATTCACCATGGAAACAGAAATCTCAGATACTTAGTGGCTTTTCACTACTAATTATTTATTGCCCTGTAACAAAAAGCAGCCTCATTGCACTAGGTATTCAAGAAACACAAAACTCTCTTCCAAGGAGAAGAAAACTTAATAAGTATGTATGTAAGAAAGAGAGTGAGGATTTTTGGCATGAAACATGAGGTCTTACTGAGAGATTCATGGTAACAGGTTAATGATGGGAAGAAGAAATGCATGTGGAAAATAAGAAAACTGAATAACAGCATATGTTTGATACAAGAAAAGATAAATTGTTTAAATTGTTAACCTGTAAACAAATGCTAAGAAAAAGTGTGAGCAAGTGTGAATAAAATACAAGATAAAAACTACTAGTCACAGAATATAAAAAGAACCAAACAGAATAGAACCTCAGAAATTACACATGTAAATACACAAGAAAACATCAGGGTACCAGCTGACACATTTGTTTCCAAAAGGAATTCCTGCTGAGAGCTTGAGACGTCTTTGTTTATGGCATTGGTCATATGTGATGGTGCGACACTTACGGCACTGAAACAGAACAGGCTGCAGCCAATTCAGTGTGTGAGACAACACCAAATGGAATGGATGAGTGTTAAATGGGATTTACAAGCCAACAGAGACCTGCTGGTAACTGTCAGAGAGAAATGTGTTGTAAGTGCCATTGGATTCTGGTCTTTTAAATCCTTTGCTGAAACAGGCATCTCTGGAAGATTGCTTGCACCACCTTACCATCAATGTAACGAGAATACAGATTTTTCTCTCCCTCGCTCAAATTTGTTATTCAAAGATTGCTGCACTTCTACTGATATGTTCGTAACCCCCTACAGTTATAAGTACCCAAACTTACTCCTCATTAATCATAACGTGGTGATACCACAAGGGTAAACTTCATTCAGTATAAATATTACTGTTACAGCTAACATACTGACAGATGTCAACATAGGGTAAAAGCATATAACTGTGGAAAGTATTCTGATAGTCTTACTATAATATTTATGTCATAAAGTTATACAGCTTATTAACATGTGGGAAGAGCACTGATTTGCTTAATTATGCCAGTATTAAATTAACTAGAGATCACTACCATCAGTAATGAGTAAGAAAGTGTGGTTATATTACTTTTCCATGTGATTTCTTTAGATTAATATACAAACTGCTGGATTAAGGCCTTCCAGTAAAAATATTGTATCCAGTAATTTTAGTAGAATTCAAAGTACAGTTTTAAATGATAAAGGCATGGTCAGTAATAACAAGTAAAACCCTTAAAGAAAAAGCTTAAGATAAAATTTTACCTAAGTAAAGCCTACATTAGTTAAGGATCAACTTTCTCCCTCTCAATGGGACTAAATAGATCTTGTGACTCAGGACTCTTAAGTCAGGATGTAGGAGACTTGTGTAGTTACCCATAGCTCTGATAATCTGCAAGATTATTTCAAAATTTCTATTTTCTCACTGTTGTTTTTCCTTTGCATTATGTTGATTTGTTAAAATTGCATTAGATCAGTAATTCTGCTTTAGTAGAAGGATTTCCATAGTTTTTTATCTCCTGTAGGAAGGTATGAGGAATGAACCAAAACTTGCTTAGAGGTGGGAGAGATGACATATTGTAACAGAAAATTCCCCTTTGTAACACTCACCCAATCTGCAGCTGCAATAGACCCACAAAATGAGCTTGCACATGCAACTTTCCTATTTTTCCAACGCAAAACCAGTCTGTGTATTTGTCAGATGTGACCAAGACAAGTATTTTGCACAAGCATTTCTATAGTTGCTCTTACTTTTTCTCTTCCAGTTTTCACTAAGCTGACAGAGAAAGCTTTTGTCATCTTTTTAATACCCACCTCCAA
This sequence comes from Nycticryphes semicollaris, assembly GCA_013400055.1. NCBI lineage: Eukaryota > Metazoa > Chordata > Aves > Charadriiformes > Rostratulidae > Nycticryphes > Nycticryphes semicollaris. The sequence continues at coordinate 780,958 of VXBJ01000740.1, read as the reverse complement.
GTCTGGGAAACTGTGAAATTATGGGAGCAGAAACATTCCTGGAAAAAAGAAAGGAAGAAAAAGAAAGATATCCAATAGGTGTGTACATGCTGTGTGTATTTTTTTTTGTAGCCCTGAGAAATGTGAAAGTTATCGTGCTTGCTCGGGGAAAACTAAGTTTACTTCAGCTTGTGTCTGACTGTAAGGTAATGGTCTCTGAACCAAGTACCATGAATTTTTTAATTCAGTACTCTTAATCTAGGAAGGAAAAAAGAAAAAAGAAATTCAAACTAACAAAAAAGACTCATAATACCCTGCACATTTTAATGCCAAGTGCAATAATACACATTGGAACAACTAACCAAATCTACTTAGTGAATTTTATGTTAAAGTGTCTAAGTAGGGATCAGTGTCATTTAAAAACCTGTATCTGTAGCTTTACATGCAAGCTGTGGTCTTGCAGCATAAATTTATTGGATGAGGTACTTAGTGTAGATAATGTAGGAAGTCAGAGTTAATAATCAGCATGCTCCCACCTGCCCTTAAAATCTGTGAAATGCCAAATAAATACTGTAACAGAAGATCTACTACGGACTCCATTCCCAGGAGAATAGTCTGGCCTTTGATTTTATGTATCTATCAATACCTTAAAGAGATAAGTCTGCAATATATGGTTGCGGTCAAACTAAAGCAAATCTCAGAAATATGGAATGTAAAGGTCAAATGACACTTAATAAAAATTCAAACACTGGAAAGTAGTGAGATTAACTTTGTTTAATAACAGGCTTCCTCTTTTCCAAAAAAGCAATTGGTTCCTACAAGTTAAATCTGTGTCCTTGCCTTAGAAGCTACGGCAGACAACAAACTCCCCATTTCACTGGCCTGAAGACCCCAGTAGGGTAAACTCATTAAAGACACAGAAATAGTGCATATTCTGCAATGAAAAGGAATTTTCTTTCCAACATACCTATGCAACAAAGTTTGCCACAAAATTCCAGAATAAGTTTTTAAGAACAAGCACAATTAACCATAGTGTAGCATTTGTTTTAGGAAGATGTGGTGGATTTGTGATATGACTTTCAAACTAAAGGATACAAGAATAACATCAAATGTATATACTTGTACTGGTGTACAAAGCCAAGCCAATTAACTGTGTATGAGGTGAATGGATGCTTTACTCTAAAACAGGTAAGACTTCACCATAATAAAGCCTAAATGGGGGAGCAAGGCTTAAAGCTTTGCATATGCATCTGACGTGTGTCAGACAGATTAAGCTGCTTAAAAGTCTCCTACGAGCAAAGAGACTGTATTCAGCTCTCTCACACATGCACTCTTCCTACAGCTGAGATGGGACAGCTGTCAAGAAACCTCTCTCACTTAAATGAAACAGCGGAGGTATGAGAAGTAGCGCAATACAGGGCTAGTAAAGATGGCTAGCAGAACAAGGGTTGAACATGAAGGGCCTGACAGAACAAGCACAGGGTGGAAAAATGTCTAGTAGACTGAGGACCCCTGTAAGGTATGGCTAACAAAGAATTAGCAGGTAATGGGAGCAGTCAGTAAAGTGAGGTTAAGAGAAACAAGCCATACTAACAGATAAGACTAGTTTAAGTCATATCTTGTTACCCACCAAATCTTAAAAATCTTTGAACTGTAAGAAAATTATTGCAGAAGTTCAAGAAAAAATAGCTGATCTTACCAAACACCATAATTATTTTTAATTAATCTTTAGAAATTACTTGTCTTACACAATTTTATTTCCTCCTTTTATTAAAATATAGTTTGTTAAGCATTTGACTCATGATTTCAAGTAGAGAAAATTAAATCCCAAGCACTAGAAAAGTTTAGCAAATTTGCTGCTTTCCCACTGGTAGCTTGAATCAGTGTTAACCAAGCCCTTATAGAAGGATCAGAGCAGTAACATGTATAAGAGGGAGAAAAGACCCCTGCATGACATTCTCTCTGAATGCAGTAAATCTCTACTGTATAGGCAGGCAGTAGGCAGAACCTGCTTACCTGCAAGATGGGCAATGGGAAAGAAAAGGGACCTTACAGGAAGTTTCATCTTTCTTTTCAGCCTGAGTTGGATGAAGTTTAAAGGCCAGGGATATCCATCTCTGCAGGGTATACAGAGTAAAGATATTTGGGGGGGAGGGGAGGGAGAAGGAAAACTGTAACTGTTTTCCTTATTGAATGAAGTTTACAGAATCACAGAATATCAGGGATTGGAAGGGACCTTGGAAGATCATCTAGTCCAATTTTGAGTAATTAAAAAAACCAAAACAAAACAAAAAAACCCCAACCTATTTCCATGATGGTAATAAGGCCATTTGCCCTTCAGGAAGGTTTGAGAATAGGACAGTTAGCAAACCATCCACAATATAACAGGTCAGGAATTAATTACCCTTTCCATTCCTTCAGCCAATAAAGGAGCAGAAGAAAATAAATGATAACTTTCCTGTGCTGCCAGCACCAGAACAAGGCAATCATAATGTCTTCTTAAAAATGCCATGCCCAGCTTTCTCTCTGCCACTGATAACACTAAATGCAGGCCAATGTCACACTTGATGTACTGTTGGCTTCTTTGAGAAAAATAATACTGTACAATTTGTGCTGATACATTACATGTATACACATACAAGTTTTAAAAACTATATTTACATAAGGTATGGCATATTTAAAATAGTGTAAACTAAATGTGATTATTACAGTATCATTGCAGGTAATAATGATTTGTACATGTTTTATCAGACTGCATGCATGGATAAATTACTTAAATGTTTCTGGAAAATCTTAAAAGAAGAAAAGAAAGTAAATAAGTACTTTTTGAGGAGAAATTCAAAGAGCAAAAGACAGGAAAGGGGATCCAATTAGAGCCACTGTTTATTTAGAAACCTAATTTTCCAATTAAGAACACCACCTGCAAGATAAAAAAATCCCAAACATCTATAAACATGTGATCACATGAAAGATAATGTGAAAGCATACTTACTAAGTATAAAGACAAGCCCTTGTTTAAACAATGGAACATTTTTAGAAGGCTTTTAAGCCTTCTAATACTGCCTTGAACTTTTTGAATTTCCACGTCTTTATCTAAATTCAGGAGGTGGCTACGTCTCTGCAGAAACAGGAATTGTTAGGAGCACATTGGCTGTGCAGTTCAGACACCCTGTTTTACTGTTGCAGCACCTGTACTCAGTTTAGATAAAGAAGCTGAATGCATTGAACAAACACAGAGATATTTAATGACCCCTGTCCAATGTGTTCCTTCCAAAATGAAGTTTCTACCTTTTTGCCTATTAGCAATGCTATTAAAAACAAGGTGAGACATCATATTCACAACCCCAAATTCAGCAAATGTTTAAGAATATAATTGCCTTCCTATGAGCCAGCTTGGAGGCAGTTCCAGTACAGTTAGAGTAGCTAACTGTAGTTTCAAGTAATACCTATGCCTAAAGCAAACATTATGCCATACCAGTGCTGGAGGAAAAACAGTTCCCCTTTCTCTTTCAGGTCTATAACTCTCAGTATTTCTTTCCCTCTGCTTTGATCTTGGTCAGGGGAGAAGCAAATGGGAACCCCTTTGCCCCCACTTTTGAAGAGACTGGTCAATTCTGCATATTTTACACCTATTTCTGAGTGCATAAGCAAAAGGATACAGTCAAACACCACTCCTTTCTATCACCACTCCTGGGCAGCTAACAATATACGTGATTCAAACAGTTTGCTGTAATTTATGAAACAGAAAGAAGCAGTTTGTTTTCAAATGTGACTTTAAGCATGAAGTGCTGATTTTTGGAAATAAGGGGGTTTGACATGAATTTGATATGGAATCAGCAATAGCAAATATCCACTGAACAGAAAGATCTTCTTTTTCAGCATGACTTGGCCAAAGTTTTGCAAGACTGATCTTCCTTTCATCATACCAAGATTGAATCAGGTAAGATGTACCAATCTCTTCAGTAAAGGTAGTAGCATGTTGTCTACCTTCACCTAAGGATTCTCAAAAAATAAATGTATTTCATTCTGTACAGCAGTGTCTTTCAAGCTAAACAAAGATTAGCTGGCTTAGTTTTAAGAGCAAACACTTCATTTCTGTGGCCTGACAGGATCATCACCAATAGTATGCTTATATCTCCATAGACTATAGTATCAGGTTCTTGCTCACTGACTTAGAAACTATTATAATAAACATGAGGGTATTATTCCTTGGAGTAATTAGAAGAAAGCTTCAGTTATTGTATAATAATCCATTGGCAAACTTTCATGATCAGTGATGTAACAATTACACAGTCACCTTTTCCCTGGAAAATGTATGTTAAGCTATGTACGTGACCTGAATATTACTATACCTGCACAACTTCAAACATACTTTACACCTTGAAAAAGAAATTGTAAATTATGCAGCATCTTCTTGGATTATCACAAAGATTATTTCATGCTATTTCTGGTACTGTAATAAAGAAAAGGTCTTACTTTATATGTCCTTTGTGAGCTTCAAAGAGTGGTACCTTTGAATAAATGGAAAGAGCTGACTTTCTGTTTCCCCATACATGGAGGTCAACCTATGGTTCATGAGCAGTGTAGGTACAACAATACCTATAGCTACATCTGATGATTTTTTGATGTAATCCAGCTCCACTTTAGAGCTGAGGGGTCCCTGATTCTTCATGGCAATTCTTCTGGATACTCTGCTCTCTGTGATCTGCTGTCTGCGTGCCATCTAAGGCTCATGGGCCCATGAAGAATGCTATATGGATTTTAAGATCGGGAATATTTTCCCACCTTGCCTTATTACTTATTGACATTGCAATGCAAAGCTGTAGTGCTCCAAACCAAAAAGCAAGCATGTAATCAGAAATAATTAAGGCCTCAGGAGGTTGTCTTTTTCCCAGAGGATCCCCACTAGCTCTCCCTGGTAGGGAGCACAATTAATATAGGCTATACTTAACTGACACAATCAATGGTGAAATCCATTTTCTTGTGCCAGTGTGACAAACAGCAAGTGATATGCTTCTTTCATTGCCTTTGGTGCATAATATAGGGTTAATAATGAAACTGATTAACTGGGGATGAAGAGACAAAAATTGGCACCATTATAATTTCAAAGCAAGGTATATATTCTTTCTGATTCTTCCTCAACTTTCATTTATGAATGATAGATTATTTCTCAGATTCTATTTAAACTCATTATTAAAATGCAGTTATTTGTACAATGCATGCCACTCAAACTCAGATATTTTCTCCCACAAAATACTGCCTGAGACAAGACTGACCTGAATCTAGAAATCAAAGCAGAGAGGGTCATTATTTTTTTCTTACATTTTGCTGATAAGAATATTCAAGCTGATTAAAGAAGAGTCTTAGAGCAAGCTAGCTAAAATTTCTTCTTCAGATGTTTGAAAAAATGCAATTTCCTTTTACAGTTGTAATCTATTTGGTCCTTGATTAATCCAACTTCACTGAGAATTTCATTGTGGCAAATCATCATTTCACATTTCTGAATTAGTATATAAAGTGACTGACTTCAGGCATCCAAACAAAGCAAGCGTGATTATCAAAAATTGCTGAGACCTCAAATTCTGAAGGGAGCCATTAACTCTCTGCAGCTCTATGAGGCTGAGTTTATTTTTGCTTAGGACCTTAAATATTGATTTAGCTATTTAATGATAGATGCCTAAATTGAAAAGAGTTGGCATACATACTAGTAAATAATTTTAAAATATGGAATTTTGACGTGAAACACCAGGCAATGGGTTAAATGTAGATGCATATACTTTGAAGACAATCTGTGAAGATCCTGAATAAAGAAAGGTAAAACCAATACTCTTTATGTTAATCTTTAACTGTCTTTGGAAGGTAGTTTTTGTTTTAAATCTATTTTACATGTATCAAATCCTATTTGCATACTAAGTCATTGTGACAGAATACAGAAATCTGCTTAAATTGTACAGGTGTCAGTAGTACTAATAAGGATTCTTTTTTAGAGGTTTAGCAGTATTTAACAGATATGTAAATAAAGCAGCATATAACCATTTAATAACAGCTTTAGCATATTAGTTTAGGGTGCACAAATACTGCACAGCATTGCATTTTATTTCAATAGTGCCTTAAACACTGAGGACAATAAATCCCTTATTTTTGTCCATTAAACATTCATGCTATTGTACATTTCATAGAGAAAAAATATGCTATGGACTTTATTAGCAGTACTACTGTCTGTCAACGTCTGGCATTTCAGAACTATAGCATAAAGTCTCACTTCAGGAACTTAGAAATTAAGAGTAATAAATATGTAAAATACAACCAACACTGATCATGGAACTTAGCCTTAATTTAACATAACTTGTGTACAGTCATCTTTATTCCTGTGTTTTATGGCTTCATATTTGTTGTCTAGAAAATAAAAGCCCAACAAGCCATGAAATGCCCATAATCTGCCTCTACCCCCTGTTTCCAGGTCATTACCTGCTTTTGAACGTGTACTCTTCCCCCAGCTGTAAGGCCTCTGCACATCAATGAAAAGAGCTGCACCAGCTGCAGCTGCCCGCTGCATATGTAGGTGTCCATGCCCTCATAGAACACTCAGAGACAAACCTTCCTTTTACCCTACTTGTTTCTCCAGGGCAACACAGTTTGCTGTTGCTCTTTTGACACTTTTAGAGAACACTACCCATGTAGCTTCCTGGGTAGTGCAGGTACCTGCTGGAACTTTGCGTGGGATCAACCTGTTTCTGAGCTCTGTGCCACTGGGAGCGAACCTTGTTATCACTGGGAATTTCTCTTAAGCCACAAGGAAAGCCAGTGCAGTGTTAAGAGTCACTCTGTGCACTGATCAGATGAAAGGGTTCAGTGAGTGATACACAAGCTAAAGCATGCCGATACTATGATTGCATTTCAAAGACAGATTTCCTCAAGCCTCGGAGCACATCCCATTGTGACTTCCTTCAGAAGGCATGATCTACTTAATTTTGCACACAACAGACTTTGCAAAGCCAAGGTCTCCTTCTATAAGCTAGGAAAGGACTCGGCCGGAAAGACCTGAGGAGAAAGAGAAAAGCAATGTGCATAGAAAGCAGTGTCTAGTTCTTTATCAGCTAAACATCAAGCCTATTTTGAATGAAAGGCAATTTTCTTCATTCCCTGTAGCTTTTCTTGCCTATTTGCTTATTTGGCTGCAGAAACAGCTCAGGAATAAAGGTTTGGATGGTTGCACCACAATCTTTCAATCTCTTCTCAAGCAAGACTACATGGAGCCCAGCTGTATGGACATACAAGAGCCAGAGAAGTGAACATGCTATTTTTCTAGCTTGAGGTAGGCCATGTCAAAATTCACCAAATAAAAACAGACTAGGAAACATACTGCAATCAAAGAAAACCTAAGAAATCTGTATGTACAGAAGTGTCCCACTGCATACAATTACATTCTCTCTTGCCAGACATTTTAAAGACCAATTCCTACCGGAAGTGGGTGGTAAAAGAAAGATAAATGCATATGGACTTAATTACATAGCATGCATTAGAGATAAATGGTGCTCTCATTTTGAGAAGAAAATAATCATAATTACTATACAGCCCTCAGAATCTTTAATTGCCTTTGAGTAATTAACCATTTCTCCTTAAATTATATTCAATTTAATTTGTGCAACAATTAGCAGAAATAAAATGCAAAAGTAAAAATAGTCAGTTTTTTTCTTTAATTATTTATTCAGAATGGGAAGATAAATCATCCCAGATTTTAAAAGCTGTTTTCTTCATTCTAGTTATTAATTTCCTGATATTTATTTTTATTTACTGTTGTTAGTACAGAATCACCTTGTGAGTTCACATATCAAGAAAGTCAACTATAACCATTTTAATGGTTTATAAATTAGTAAAGTAATAAAAACAAAATAAATGTATTCTGCATCGGTGTGCTCATTCATTTTTATGCTGCTGACACAAGTTTAGTTTTTAATTATGATACTGTTTAGTGATGAACTGGCACCATCACCTGAAAAAAATAATAATGAAGTCTTCATAAGAGATTTTGCTGTCGTGCTATATTATTAAGCACTCTCAGAGAATCAAGACAGAAACTGCTAATTGTGTGAATGAGGAAGTATATATTTTAATGCAGCGTAGATTAGCTATATTTTGGTGTAGATTTTTTGTTTTTAAAAAAGAAATTGAGTGCCCTCAGTCGAGTACATTTCACAACATCAGCTTGAGCTTTGTGTGTCCTTTCCCATAAACTAAATCTATTGTACATTTAGTTTTTGTGGAAAGTCAATTTTATGAACGTAGTTTTTACTGTCATAAAGTGGAAATTGTATTCAGCAGCAGGGACAGAAAACAATAAAAGTATGTTTTTCTCTATCCTGTCAAGACTATATTACAAGACTTTTAAAGATAATCCCCCCTTTTTGTTTTTTTCAGTTCTGAATGTCCAAACAAGATTGGAAAGTCTTTTCCAGTTACACGTCATGCTCATTTTGCATGTTTTCTCAAATTATTGTTGTCTCTTATCAAAATTATCTAGCCCTTACAATGAGATACACGTTTTTAAATGAGGCAGCTGCTGGATGTGGATTTGGTGACTAAGCCAACACAGGACTATGACATTCAAAAGTGTAGAGTAGATGGCAGTTGCAACAGCAAGCTGCCCCTCCATCGCCCCTCCATCCCTGGACCACTAACAGATGCTCTGTGAGGATGAGAGAAGCTCTTCTGTATACACTGACATTGTTAATGAGCATCAGCACCAGTCTCGCGGTAACAGTCTTTACGTATCAGTAAAGATACAACCATAGTTCCTTTCAAAATCAGCTCTTCCAGTAGTTTTGCATGTATGTCATATATATCCTTTAAGGAGGCAGAGTATTATGATTACCGCAAAGTTGCTATGCTATGTCTTCAACTGGGTAAATGTTTTGCATTTTGTCTGATTTTGGTAAAACATGGAGTTAATAAAATGTTTATATAAGTTTTCTTCTAACATGGGATATGTTTATGTCAGCTGGTCTGAATTAATTTTACATTGACTGGGTATAACTGTATATATTCTGAGCATAACTTAAAAAGGCATAACACAGGTCTATTCTGAAATAGCCTGAAAAAGCAAGGATGGGAGGGGAAAAAAAACGCAGTGATTATTCAATCTGAGGCTGACAGCACACAGTTCATTTCATGGCCCAAGAAACTGTCAATCTTGTAAGTGTGCTAAGCTGTCTGAATAAAATGTAGAAATATGGTATGAGACAATAAGAATGTATGTAGGTAAACATAAATCCAATCCAATCCAATCTCTTACATCTCAGGAGGGATATCCACACATAGTAGCAAATGCTCAGTTTCAAAGCTGCACAGTAAAAATTGAAGTTAATTGAACAGGGTCCCTTGACCTCATCATATAGCTAATTCAAATGCCCTAATTCCAAAATTTCATTTTTTGAGAACTTTATTTATCCTCTGAGGCCTGTTAGTATTGCTTTATCAGATTCCTTTTGAACAGGCTAAGCATCTGAACCCAAAATTCATCAGTGTTTGGAGTTTTTCCCTGTTCTGTGAAAGCATCCAATACTTATAAGATCTACTAGCATTGCTAACAATGATAAATGGCAGACAGATCATGAAATGTGGAACTAAGACAAATTTCTTACACTCCTTTTAAGAGACAGAGTATCTGAAAATATTTCTAGTGCAATTAAAGGGTTCTATTGTACCCTCAAGCACAGCCCTGAGCAAGAGTTAATGTTTAAACCATTCCACCTCTGTCCTTGAGATGTTAGTATACTGAAACTCCTGCGAGACACATTTTTTTCCCCCTTGTCACAGATTTTTTGCTAATAGTATGTCAGAAGAAAGATAGGATAAAGCCAGAGAGGAAGTGAGAGCCTGCAGTTGTTACTAATTACACAATCCTGTTGGACACTTCTCCCAATTTTCTACAATTTTCAAATTTTGGGTGGGTGGGTTCCTATTATGAACTGAGAATAGCACTTAGAGTTTTGTCTCTTGAAAGTCTGTATCACCTGATATCAAATTGTTCATCCTGCATTACACAAAAAAACCTCACCTCAAAACAAAAACCAAAAAGCCACCAAAGCAAAAGGTATTTGTAATAGATCATTTAATTATCTCTGCAAAGAGTACAATGTATGGAGCATAAAATGGCCGCAGGAAAAAACCAGTCAAGCAAGATTCGCTTTCCTCCATGGAGGAATGCAATTTTTCCACTCTCGCATATGAAACTGCACTTGATACATTATTCAGTAAGTCCATGTAATGTTTCCAGGTATTAATGACAACTCAGTGAAATGCTGATCCTCTTAATTAATTCAAAGTAATACAAATTAAAGACATCCTAATGATCCATACTGTTAAAATGGCCACCTAAGGAAAGTCATGCACTGTATTACTGCCACGTCTCATGCTAAGGAGGGCCACTGCAGTGGCTGGTGGAGGAATGGTGACAGCAGGTGGAGCAGTGGCAAGATGTGAGGTGCTGATATCTGCAGTCTCACATGCTGCGCCATGCCAGATCCCTTCACACTTGCCCCTCAAAAGTCAAAGGAGTCTCTCACCGAGAAAAGCAAGACCTTAAAAACTTTCAAGTAACACAGCACATCCTCCTCAAAACAGAAGTCATGGTTCAGGGAACCTGTGGTACCTATTGCCTGTCCTTAGCTGGTGCTAAAGTCTGAAATTACAGGAGCAATTATCTTTTCATATTTGTACATTCAGTGCCTGAAACGTGATATTCTGGTCTCTGTCGTGTCTTCTATGTACTTACGTAATAAAAAATAGCATTTTCAAGTGCCCACAAAATTAGGCATGCTGTTTTTTAATGCAGTATTAATGTTCATCTGGCACATTAAAGCAACAAGTATATATAAGCAAGCATAGAAAAGCATAGTAGCATTTTCTAGTCTGATGTGCAAGGTAAGGTTGAAGAAAAGATGTACCTCTCCTTGATTATTTAGTAAAATCACACCATATACCTGTAACATGAAATGCAGACAGCACAGAGATCAATGAGCAGAAATTGTCAGAAACTCTTTTAGAAAGTGGTAGGAATAAAAATGAAAGTCAAGGAACTGAATTCTGAATTTTTAGCTATCTTATCAAGAAAGAGGTCACGATGGCCCGTTGAAGAATCAATTATGGATGTAACGTCCATGATCCAAAAGCTTTGTGCCAGTGAGATGAATCTTAAAGGTGTGATAAATGATGATAATATTAGTGGGGAGATATGTAGCACAGGAGAAAAGATAAAGTGAAAATGGCCTGTAGGATGGAACCTCACTCATTTGTCACAGCTGTTACAGGAGACACAAAAATTGCCCGCTAATCCCCCTCCCCACCCCATCTCCTAGCCCCAGTCAGGTCCAGCTGATTCTATATTCTGAAACTCTGCCTCAAATAGCTGTAATTTCAATATGCTTTGGGTAACAGCCACTGTCAGTTTGGGTAGCCTGTCCTTCCCAGGGAAATTTGGGCAGGCCTAGGTGTGAAGGTAAAGAAATGCACTCTGACACATGTGTTTTATTTCCTTGGATTTTAATATAATGGGAACTAGAAAAGCTTCATATTCCAGGCTATTGAATGTGCTTAAAGTTATATTTTTGGAATATGTTCTCTGCCACCTGAGCTTCTGTTTGAGTGACAACAGTAACATAGAAGGTCATCTAGATTGTATATAGTATTGAGGTAGAAGCTTACAACAGAGTTAACCCAAGCAAAACTCCATTTTCTCATATAGATTGGATGCAAATATATTTACTTTGCGTTATTAGCAGTAATGGAGTTACTCACCCAGTGAGTAACCAGACGCACAGTATAGGGACAACTGTGTCTGGGCTGGGGATCTTTTTCTGTAAAATTGGTGGGTTCTTGTAACATAGACCATTATTCAAATATCAGAGAATGATGGCAATTTATATTACCGAAAAACTGTATAACAGAAAAGGGATAATTTTCTTTTATATGCAGCCTAGAGTAACTCTGTGAAAACAATTTGGAAGAGCTAATATTAGGGAAATACATTTGGAAGTAAGTAGAGTTGTCAAGGATGAAACAGTATATAAGTGTCTTCTCAAAATGCAGAAAAATTACAGTTAAGAAGGTTATTCTATTCTCATTCAGACTATTTGCTTTCAAAAACTTCTACCTAAATACAGGCAAAAATTAATGTTTAAATAAATTTCAGCTCTGTCCCTTGATAAAGCATGTGTTTCCTTAGACTAGACCAACAATTTTAGCTTTGCAAAATGCATTTTATTAAAAAGCATAGCCCTCATTCCAAATTGTATTGCACCAATCTACAAGCTTACATTTTTTACTTTTAAAGAGCATGACAGATAACAGAGGGTTGACTTTTATGACTCGAATGTCTCTGGGAACAGTAACATTGCCTTAGCCTAGGGCATGTTTAGTTTGGAGAAGAGGAGGCTGAGGGGAGACCTTATTGCCCTCTACAACTACCTGAAAGGAAACTGTAGAGAGGCAGGNTTTTTTTTAATGCGGTTGGACTCGATGATCTCAAAGGTCCCTTCCAACCACTAAGATTCTGTGATTCTGTGATTCTGTGATAATGGAAAGTGCCTTTTTCTTACCTGTCCATGTGTATCAGTTACACATTAACTACTCTCTTACTTCAGTAGAAACATTTTGGAGTCTTTTGGTACGAAAAACCCAACAAACTCCAGCAGTTTGTCAAGTAATCAGGACGTACTACAGGAATGTATGGAGGACTTTCATTCAAATTCCCCATCTCAAGGCTATCATAAAGTTATAGTGACTCAGTACATACCAGCATAGTCTATGCAAAGAAGTATCATTGGGTAAAAATAAGGACAACCCTTAGGAGTTCTAACATGAACAGAGAGTGAAAAATGAGAGGTAAGAGCACTCCCACACATAGTAATTTCTGTTTCCTTGGCCACCCAAGGTAAGATTTCAGAAATGCTGGTTATGTTGTCTATGGAAGATTCCAGTTAATGTCAGCATTTGCTAAATTGTTAAGGCGTTGTTATTCCACCTGAAATGTGAAACTTTTCAGTAAATCGATTATAAATTCCGCCAACTCTAAAATGGTATTTTTCAATAAATAAATTATTTGCTGATTTGTATTTTTATTTCGCTGCCCAGTGTGGCCGTGCAGCTTTACTGGTGATGACTGTGAATGGGGAATAGTGTGGAAGCAGATGAGATTGAAAAATAACATAAAATAGAGCCTTTTTGTAAGAAACACATTTTCTTATACAATGACATCTGAGCTGGATTTTCTTCTGGAAAAATTGCCTGAATACCTGTTGTCTGGTTCTCACAATATCATATCGCTTGTTTTTATCCTCTCTGTCAAAGGTAAGCATGATTGTTTACACCTTATGAATAGAAATAGACCAACAGAAAATATTTCAAAGTCTATGCAACTAATTTTTTTTCAACTGAAAACTTGATGTACTGCAAAGCCCCAACATCTGCTGCAATTTGACATGAGGCAACAATAGATTATTTCTAACTGCTGCTCAGCAAGGAGAAAAATATGTAATTTCTGTAGTCTTGCAACTGCTACTGTATTCACAGCCTCATTTCCTCTACCAAGAAATCCTAACTGCTCTGCAACTTGAAATTTTCCAGTTTTAAGAACTGAGACTATATAGACAGCACTGAACAGGGACCTTCTGAAAAATCACTGCTCTTTCATTTCTACAAGCCAGCAAATCTTGTAGTAAAAAGGTTTAGGAAGCCTCAAGTTAGAGTAACAGAAAATTAGCCCCTGGAGTTTGTAGGAATCATGCAGGCTGATGGTTGCATTCAAACACTGGCTCCACCTTCTCCTTTGTGTAAAGCTTAGCTGAATATCTCAGCCTGGCTCAGTAAGAAGACTGCTAGAATCCATGGAGTACTGAGATAGCCAGTAAAAATAGGAATAACAGATAATAGCAAGTATGTGGGAAAGCATTGAGAGAGGCTTAGTCTGCCTGTACAGTGAACAGAACCTGTGCAGAGGGGGTGTAGAAATCACGGGCTGCAATGGAGCAGGCAACATACTTTCCATTTAAAATATCTTGTAAATCACAGATGCATTTGAATCACAGGTTCAGAGGACAAAATAAGAACAATTCCTTTTAAACTGTATTACAAGTAATGTGGAGGTAGGAGTCTTGGACTGCAGTTTCTGACTGCAGCACACATGTTTTTGCTCCCCCCGCCCCCATTACATTATGACAAACAAAATCTCAAAGTCAAAAGGTTCTGGTAAGCTATGCAACCTGAATTCAATTTATAGGAACATAGTATGAGGCAATCCCACAGAACTGTGGATTTCAGATTTTAAGCTACACATAAATAAACCTACAAAGCATCCAAACATTCTCCAGTGCAGTAGTTTAACAATTTGATATATAAAGCTTTACTCTGGGAATCTTTAAATAGAAATATTTAATGAATATTTGTATGGGATGTAATAAATAGTAGGTGGTTTCTTGCATTGAATAATGCCAGCTGTATTAGAAAAAGTTAAAAAACAACAATCCAAATATGTATTAATTTTTTGATCTTAGTATCAGAAGCTGTCTGCTTTCATGTTGTCCTATGAAATATGCTTAAAAAATTACATATAGGCCAATCTTTTTTTTTTTTTAATGTTTAATTTTTGTGTGATTATTTCAGTTCCATTAGGAGGTGTTTCATTATAAACTTCACTAAAAGGACTGTAGAGATTGCCATCTCTGCTTTTACTCTTCCTCATTCCCCATACACCTGCTCTCACTGAACATGCTTTTGTTTCTCTTGCTCTCACTCTGTCTTCTGTTCTCTCTAGCACCCCCTGGAAAAAAAAAATATACTTCCATTACTGAAAGTATTAAGTCCACAACAGGCTAGGACCACTCTTGGCTAGTAAAAGGCAAAATAATATTTGAAGACTGTATCATTGTATACATTATATAAGGAGGACAAATTAGATTGTACATACTCCAGCGTTCTGCTGATCTTGTACCAACAGAATAGGAGATGTGAATGGCTCATTGCCTTGATCTTCAGGGGAAGCTCCATATAGATCAGACAGGGTGTGTCTACACAGCATGGGACTTTGCCCAGGGGTCCCCTGCGCCCTCTGTGGTGAGTCTCTGTCCCTAGCAATTGCTATTTCAATTATTATTACTTCCATTCAAAGTGTCTGAAATAATGTGAGGGCTGTGCTGCTGCCCACTGGAACAGTGCTTCTTTTTCACCATGACATGGGGCACAGCACAGGAGCAATTGGTTTGTCTGGGAGTACAAGACCCCATGCAAGAGAGCTGGAGGGCTGTGCTGGCGAAGCGTGTTGCTCTCATGTCCTCTCCCCACAGTGTGGGTCAGAGTCTGTCCTCAGTGCTAACATGCCTCCAAATTCTGCCTCAGAGTGACAAGACATATCAGTTCAAAAGAGATTTCAAGCATGAAATTATTTATATGAAGTGTGGAAAATCAGGGAACCAGGAATAAACCAGAGACTAATGTTATTTGGTAGTACAGATGCACTCCTAGACAGCCTTAAATATATTATCTTCTCAATTCTGACTATGTTTCTGTCTAAATTCTGAGTATCTTTCTGTAGCTTTTTTTGATATTTATAAATTCCAGAATACCTGTAGCCTGACTTGTTAAGAGTGCTGTGATATTTACCTCCCCCTGCAATGGGGTTGTGACCGTTTTAGAATGGGTCACTTCCTTGCTTATACCCAGAATATCCCACTTTAAACTGTTCTCCCCTACATTGTCTCTCTTAGCCCTGCCAGTCTTTTCTGAATCTCATCTTTCTGATGTCTCGGTCAGTGACACTGCCTGAGCATCAGCACCCAAAAAGTAACAGATTTCAGTATTGGAACAACACAGCCCAGTAGGGGCAGACTGTAAATCCTGAAGCTGACTCCTAAACTTTCATGTACTACCATGTGTCATCCATGGTTGAGAAGGCATGCAAAGAAGCCTTATTTCCCTCCTGCCTGTGGCATACTGAAGAGGCATACTACCATCCCTGTGAGGGGTTTCCACAATGCTCAAGAAAGCACTCTGTCCAGGCTTGGATGTCACACAGCTTTCAACATTAGAAGCAGGACTACTACTGATAGTGGATTAATGGAACAAGAGGGCAGTTAAAACATAATCAAACAATTTATTGATTTATTTCCACAATTGACATTAGTTGTCTCTCATATCCCTCCATAAAATAGAGTGTCATAGTTTAAACCCAGCCAGCAACTAGGACTATGCAGCTGATGCTTGGGGGATGGGGGAAAGAATCAGAAGAGTGAAAGGGAGGAAAGTCATGAGTTGAGATGAAAACAGTTCAATAAGTAATGCAAAAGCTGCACACATAACCAAAGCAAAACAAGTAATTAATTCACTGCTTCCCATCATTGAGCATGTGTTCAGTCATCCCCAGGAAAGCAGGGCTCCATACCACATAACAGTTACCCGGGAAGATGAACTCCATAACACCAAACATGCCCTACTTCGTTCCTCTTTCTCTGGCTTTATATGCTGATGATGATGCCATGTGGCACAGAATACTCTTTGGTCACTTGGGGTCAGCTGTCCCGATTCTGACTCCTCCAAGGTTTTTGTGCACTCCCAGCCTACTTGCTGGAGGGGTGGTGTGAAAAGCAGAAAAGATCTTGAGTGCTTAGCAACAACCAAAACCACCAGCATTATACCAGCTGCTAGTAAGATACCTAACTCCATCCCAACTGAAACCATGACATGGAGGCGACACGTATTTCTTGACTGGAAAGTTAAGTCCTACAAACTTACTTCTTTTTTCTAGATTTTATAGTGGTCATACAGCCCCCTGTGCTCAGTAATATTCTCTTTGAATTAATCTCACAGTGTTATGTTACCCCTGTTTTGGCCTGAGTTGTCCCTCTTAGATACTCTACACAGAATATGCTCTTTAATGTCTAAGTGTAGTCAAATCAGTAACCATACATCTGGATAAGTAAGATATATAGCCTATACTGAAAATTATTATGAGCAAATAGGGGAATGGCTACATGTAATAGCTACATGAGTTATCAGGAAGAAAGCTAGGCTGTAATTTTACAGCATGTCAGCTACTCTGCTAAAAGCAGCCTCTGTGTGTGTTCTTTTTCTATGGTGTAGAATGGCTTGCCTACCCTAATTTCATTGAACTACCTTGCATTTATTATGGGATAAAAGCACGCACACATGGTACTGTCAAGTATCTATGCACTATAAACTGCAGGCCAGTTTAACTCACAATAATTTGTCCTTCCAGCAATGCTCAAAATATTTTTCTTGACTGGAACAATGCCAAGACAGTTGGAGGATACTTTTCAATGAAATCAAGAGCTTTTGGAAAGTCAACAATGCAGTACTGCCATTAGTTTTTTTCATGGGGTGATTCTTATAGGCTCATAGGTATATCCCCCAGTATTTGCAAGCAGTTCTACATTTTTTCCTCTGAAAAGTGTTCTCATCACAGACAAAGCAGCTGTCGTTCTTTTTTTT
>VXBJ01000740.1:667750-763441 GCA_013400055.1 Nycticryphes semicollaris | reverse complement strand
AACTATGTGTACAGGGAAATTTAGCAAGGAGAGCTTCCATATTTTTGTGTTCTACAATCTAAAGAGTCAGGTTGACTTTCCTCTTTTGTAAAAATTTTAATACAGAAAGTAATAAACCGAGGGAGGGGGAGAGAGGGAGAAGGTAGGCAATCCTTCTCCTTCCTGAACAGAGACATTCATGTCTGAAATGGCATTACAATAAAGTTATTCAGAAGTGATCGAGAGAATATTCAAGTTCCACATATGGTGTATAAAGCAAGAATAAATGCATTAAATATGTATACATCAATGTAGCAGTGGCTAGGGGAGCATGATTATTGGTATATTCTTTCAGACAGAACATCACAGTAACAATAAGTTGCAAGGCAGGTAACTAAGTCATGTTTAACTTCAGAATGCAGGACACATATATAGGTTATAAATATTAGCTATCATGACCCATTTTTAGTAAGAATAAAAAAATATCTTTTTCTTGATACATTTTTACATTTTGAAGAACATCATAAATTCAAGCATTTAATTAATATGCTTTTTCTTCAGCACTTTTACCATGTTAGCAAGATTGAAATATTTTTCCATTAGTCAAGATGCATTAAACCAACAGCTTCTCTCCTACTTTCTCACCTACTTTGTTATCTATCTTGCACAGTACTTCCAAGAAACTCTCTGTGAACAATTGGATAAAAACAATGGGAGTATTTGGTAAGTTTCTATAAAGCGAAGATGTACCAAGCACTCTGATAAAAGGATCTGCAGCACATGTGCAGTGCCCAACAGAGCATAATGCAGAGCCCCTGAGTGACTGAGCACTGACCTGGCAGTACCCAAGCCCCCAGCACTTGTGTTGATGTGAAGGGAGTGCAGCACAGGGCTGAACTAAGTATTTCAGAATGAGCCTGCCTGGCTTACCTGGAGAGCTGCTACATCATATGCTGCAGATAAGACCCAAGTTTTTTCACTGATGCCAATACAGTACAAAATTAAAATAGAAAAGAATCTCCCAGTAAACTCCCTCCAGACAAACTAGTACATTTCAGAATACACCTGTACAGATGCATTTGATGTGCAATCAGGCCAGCGACCGTTACTAGATGCCAGACTGGTTGGCTTTTTGTGCCTGAAATACAGCTGAAGACAGACACCTGCCTTTTCAGAGTTGAGAATAGAAGCATTTATTTTCCCACTGAATACTCCTGGCACAGTATCCCATTACTTTTTTTTTTATTTGTTTGTTTGTTTTTTTGGTGTTTTTTTATAACATCATCTGCAGGACCAAACGAATAGACTGCTCAAATATTTTATAGACTACATGGGTAATATAGACAAGAGATGCAACAGCCACACAAAGGCATGGAGTGTCTTGGCTATGGCAGGCCTTTACACAGCAGGCCAGGGCAGCCATTTTGTCATACCCTTGGAAAAGACGCATTGCCGGATATACTTCAATAACAGGTTAAAATATATTGCTTGCTTTTTTGACTGTACTGCAGGACTGAGGCCTCTAAAATTATCCAAGTGATTGCTGTGGGGGTTTTTTCCCACTGAAAATCAGCATGATTTGTGTTCCTAAATCACTTAAGATTTTATAAAGAATGAGTATAATAGAGAAAGTTCTTCACAGGGAGTCCTAGCATTTTAGATATACCATTTGTCACTGCTGCAGGATCAAATCTACAAACACAGCCAAATGCCTTTAACTTAAAATATCATGTTACCATGTCTGCAGGAAACTGTAACAGACTGCCTGTGACAAGCAAACACACCAAGAAACGTTCATAAATTTTCCTTAGGTCTCTGATTTTTCATATATTCTATGCAGCATATAATTTTGAACAGAAAACATTGCATAAAACCCTCCTGTTCATTGACAATTCTTAAGCAAAAAGACTCCTAGAAAGAATTAATGGGGAAAAATTAATAATACATACTCATATTATTATATTTTTCATTAGTAACTATCAAAGTGGTATCACAATACCTCCCCCCCCCTTTTTTTTCCTTTTCAGTTAAGAAACTGAAAACCAGAGATATGAAAATATTATCGGAAAAAAAAAGAAACTGATAAACATCTCAGGTCCATGCCCAATACCTACCCATAGCAAGAAAACCTCATTGTCTCTTCCTAAAAAGACTAAAAATACTGAGGGGATAAAAAAAGCCCAAAAACGATTAGCACATGAGCCTGTCTATCTTTTGCACTGTGAAGTGCAGAAGATACTGAATAAAAATAACCATTTTTTTCCTCTTTATTCCCTAGAGGATTTTTAACAAAAAATGTTGGCAAGATAGTGAGTACAGATAAAAGTGCATGAGTCATACTCCCATGACAGGAAAAAAGTACTTTTAGTTACTTCTCTCATGTCTGCATTTAAGTATGCAACTGGCTCTGATAAAGCAATGAATTAACTACTTTTCACTAGCTAAAGGAGAACCATGAGACTACTTGGTCTTCTGTGATGAGTAATAAAGTTTGAAAACAATAAATTAACATATAAAGCAGTTCATTCTTTTTTATAAACCACAAAAGCTGGTGGCCACAGTTTTCTCTATGGCCATTTTCATATTTAACACTATACATTACATATTTTAAAATTTGCGTTAAAAGCTGTATGACATCACTGGGCAGACAGAAAGACACACAGGACACCTTCCACAGATGGTTCCAGCTCACTCTAGGGCTTTATATCTGCTTTTCAGCAGGTAGAGAACTCTCAGAAAAGAGGTTCCCTGTAAAGGCAACAGCAGTGTCCTTCTTTCCCATCAACAATAAGATTCAGGGAAAGTGAACATGCACAAGAATAAGGCAGCAGTGGGAAGTTGCTCTGAGATCTTCTAATAAGGGGAGGAGACTTGGTAAGCAGAAAATAGGTTAAAACCCACACTGTCTTCCCCAACTTTGCTCTCATGCACTTGGAATTGATATCAAAGGGTGGAAAGTGTTCCATCACATTCAATCAATGGACAATTAGCTGTGAGACTACTCATCTCTTACATGGCCTCTGAAACACCTCCCAGTGGATAGAAGCTAGGCTGCCAATGCAGAGAGGGAAGCTACCAACTGCAGGAGACCATGAGCCGGTAAAGTGCGTGATGGTAAACAGCTCCATTACTGGAACGCATATTGAATAAGTCTATGGTCCAAACCGTAGACTTTCTTCAAACCAAATTCAAAGGTATTAATGGTGATAGGATAAGGTGTGCCAGAGGACAGGTTTGAAGTGCATGATGTTAGAAAAGAGAAAATCCAACCCTTGGCAAAGATCTTACAGGCATAGCTTTATTTCAGTTTGGGTCCTCACTCATCCGCGCCATCAAGAAAGGATACATTCACACTGAACTTTCACATACTTTTAGTATGAAAGGTACAGGCAGGAGAAAAGCATTCCATTTGCTTCAGTCAACTCAGACCAAAGGTGGTTCTGCTGGTGACCAAACCGAGTTTGAAACTGATGTCTGTAAGTAGTCATTAACAGTTTGATTTTTACTGTTTCTTCACTTTACTTAAAACTGCTTTCTGAACTATAGAAGATATTCTGGATAGGAGAAAATTGATGCAGCTGATCTGGCAATCCAATGCATATGCCTTGGGTTGTTTTTTCAATTGTTCTGGCTGCATTTCTTGCTCTTTTTCTGCAGCAGTTTTATACCACTATATAGCAAACTTCTATGTAGGAATACAAATAAAGAATATAGTCCAGTCACTCAATCTGCCTCTTACACCTCAAAAGAAAAAGAAGTTTGTTATTTAAGTTGTTTTCAAGTGCTTGTTTGGGGAACTTCTCTATATTTCTGCTATGTACAAGGAGGTAACAGCTCTCCCTGTAGTAACATACTAACAGTTTTTAATGCAATTATCCTCCTAAGGTTTGTTAGAGATGGAAAATGCAGGAACACTGAAAGGGGAGAACTGCCATAAATCTAAATTTAGCAATGCTGCACTGAGGTCCAGTGAGGTTAATTAATGTACTCCAAATAATAAAGTAAATTAGTAAAGTAGTCATTTTAACAAGTGATTCCTAATATTTCTTCAAGTTTTCTTTCAATTTTCTTTGAAAAAAAACCTATGAACTTGAAAATTAAATGTTCCATTTCCCAATGAAAACTGTTTTGCAGGACCTATGAAGATTATCAGCTTTTGAATTTGACAAAAATAAATGGGCAATAATAATTTTGGATTTATTGTTATGTGATTTAAATTGAAATTTGCTATTGATGAAAAAAAATTATTCACATACTTTTATAAGGTTCAGAGACCCTCTGAACACTTTCAGTCCTGAAAGATAAATTTGTGCTATTCTGTTCATTATGACTTTGTGTACTAAAAAAAAGCAGTGTGAAGAGTTCCATTTCCACTAGCAGAAATACTGATCACAAGATAATTGTTTGAAATAAACAACTTCTTACTCTCTCTCCAAAAGGCTTTTTAATCTCTTTTAAGAACTTATTAGCAGTTTCTTCCTCCTACTAAAGCAAAAGAGTCCAAGGATGCTACATTTTCTACCCAGTATCTATTGCATGAGTTGTCAGCATCTCGATGTAGAACTCTGGTCCTCACTAGACAGAAGGAATTTACATGTATGTGCTTAAAAGTTGAATATCTGTATTGGTCTCAGCTGCCCACTGTGATAAGTTAGAAACCTGCTACTGAGAAGGCTTTTTTTAATGCAAAACTTAGATTCTGTTAGAGCTTGAAATAAGAACCCCTGAAGTATATAGAGTAGAGAGTGTTTATTGCATTGAATTTGGAGGAAACTCTTAGGAATAACAAGATTTTTCAGAGAATTTGTTGAATTTTGAGTCCTAGATTCATCTAAAAATCTTCCTCAACTTAAAAATATCCTTTTTTTTTTTTTTTTCCTCCAGGGATATTAAGACTTTATAGGCAGCTGAACCATGATACTTTCACATCAGTAAGAATATGTGACACCTATGGCTGAGCTGGGAGCTGAAGTTCCTCTGGTCATTCTGTTGTTCAGCCCATTTCTGAAATCTTGTGAAAGCTGGGTTCTTGTTTTCCTCTCTCTTACTTACTACCTGGAATGCAGCCAAATAATAAACATTAACTTATTTACGGTTTCTTAAGAATTACTATGTCCCAGGTACCAAAAAATTCCAAGGCTGCCCAGGCACATACGACAAAAAAAAAAAATAAACTGTGAGAAAATAAGGAAATCCAAGCAAGTGTTAGAGTTATATTAAGCCTAGAAATATTCCCAGATTTAATGACATTTTTTTTTTCAGTAACCTTATAGTTATGTTTTGTATGTCATTACTTCCATTTCAAAGTCTGTTGCAGGCCCTTTTTTTCCTGTTTTGGTAGTCCTGCTTTAGTATTGTGTAGATTAATATAAAGCTTTATGCATTCATCTACTATTTAAGAAAGCTGTTCTATTTTAGCCCATTATTAACAAAATACATTTAAGGAAATCTAGTGGGCTGTGTTTGCATATTAGTTATTCTACAAAGAGGAACAAGGAGATAAAATTTACATGTCAATAATGAGAAATATAATTATATGTATAATATTTTTTGAAATCTGAGTTCAGTTATTGTTACATTCCTCTTCAAAGCTTTTCTGAAAATACATTCCAGTAAAATATGATGTTGCTTTTCTTATACCAGACTTATACCCTCCTCTTACGGACATGGTAGTTCAAGTTTTCAGACACTCAGATCTATGTTAGCCTTGTGCTCTACCAAAGCATATTACTACATCATATACACATTAGCCCTCTTCAAGCATGCACAGAACTCTTAGAAAAGACACCAATATTTTTTAGGAGTTGGATATTCCTGATTTCTTTGCAAGCTATCAGTACTATTCCAGCATTACAAACAGCAAACTATATATGTGTTGCATTTTCTATAGAATAAATGCATGAAGTAAGAAAAAAATGGAGTAAGGCTTAAACTTTCAGATGCATTGATTTTTTTTTTATTTCTTTATCTTTTTATGGAGACTCAGAGACAGTTTGGCATGTTGTAGTAAGTCCCATGATCCTGAATGAGGATTGTGAATGCTTAAACCTCAAAAAAAGGAAGGCATTAGAATCTTACTTTTTGAAAGCTGACACTGACACTGAGGTGTCTCCATACTTGATGATAATACCAGGCAAGTTTTCAGGTTCTGAGTCCTAAGTCTGACTAAAAACTGATGTAGCTTTGCTTAGAAACTTCTGACCAAATAAAGCTTGTCTTTATAGTCTATTAATCTACCTTCAGAACACGTCACTTGTTATCATGTAACACTGGCAATAGATATCTAAAGTGGACTTCCAAAATCTGAGGCATCCAATGTTTTTAGGAACGCGAGCAGAAGGATTTCTACAAGGTCAGAGAAACACCCTAACTTTCTAGCTATGAATACATGTTGCATTCTCTGGTCATTCCAAATGATATCTTGGTAGCCAAATCAGAGAAATCAATGTTATTAATATTAAAGCTATTTAATAATGTATTATTTGGATCCTTCTCTGGGTTTTCTTGTTTCAATCCATAGGACTTCATAGTGGCAGTGGTTCAGAACAGAGAGCGGCAAAGTAGTTTCCCTGACAACAGAACTACAATTTGATGCATGAGATATAATTAAAAGGTCCAGGACATCTCCCTTGCAACCCAGCTCGCTTCTCATTATAACGCTTCACATCATAGATCACATGGGTGATCAGGCACCTGCACTCTGTTTACTTTTGGCTTTCCCTGGTCATGCTGAAGAGCAGCAAGTAGAAATTGTGTTCTCCTAATTAGGGAGTTCACTCACCTTTCAAACAGCAGCCAAGCTGCAGAGGCAAAATCTGTTGTCATAGAGCTAACTCTAAAGAGAGAAGGGTGGGAAAAAAACCCACAACATCAGCAGCCAGAAAGAAGCCATAATCAAATATTTTCTTCAGTGGCCTGGCTTTTTGGGAACACAGTCTTTGGAATATTTTAGTTTATTCTAAAGACTGAAAAAATAACTTTTTCAATGGCTTTTTCCATCTGCCTCAGCCACTTCTCATTTTTGCATGAAAAAGCATAGGCTGTGCAACTTCAGTACAGCTGCAGTGAGTGTGGCCTGGTCAGCAATGCATCCCTTTCAGTTTCATTGTTCAAGACTTTGGCTGGATCCCAACACCTATGTTACCATCACACTACAAGGATTTCAAACTCTGACACCTATGGGGATTTTATGCTTCATGGAGCATCTTCTACTATTTCTTAATTGCACAGACTTCTATATTCATAAAAATTGCCACAACATAGGCCTATTGTGTTATTTAAAAAAGGCTAATTATTAAAGGCAAATTTTTCTCTTTCATTTACCTTTTTTTTTTTCCCCAAGCAAAGCAACTAAAAATAAAATAAAAATTAAAAAAATAAACAAACAAAACACCACAAAACCAGGAGAACATTAAAAACTTCCATTTGGAGCACAAGAACTTTCCCACTGAGTCAACTTTTTACCATGTGGCATCTATTAATGTGCATCCAGAGGAGGGTGACTGAAATGGTTAAAGGCCTTGAGGGCGAGATTTACAAGAAGCAGCTAAGGTCCCTGGATTTGTTCACCTTGGTGAAGAGAAGGCTGAGGGGTGACCTCATCATAGTGTACATCTTCCTCAAGGCTGGCAGCAGTGGAGGAGACACTAATCTCCTCTCTCTGGTGACCAGTGGTAGGACACAAAGAAATGGAATGAAGGGGAAGTTCAGAGTGGACGTTAGGGAAAAGTTCTTCACTGAGATGGTGGTTGGTCACTGGAAAAGGCTGCCCATCGAAGTGGTCATAGCACCAAGCCTGTCAGAATTCAAGGACCGTCTGGATGACACACTTACTCACAGGGTTTAGTTCCAGGTAGTCCTGTGAGAATCAGAAAGTTTGACTTGATGCTTACGTGTCCTTTCCACTTTGAGATATTTTATGATTAACCCCAGCAGGGAGCAGGAGCTGACTACTAATATTACAAGTATGTGACAAAAGGCCTGGGAAGTTTTACCACATCAGTTTGCACTATCCCTGTTCATAACATCAGAAGAAAATTTACATTCAAATATTGAGGCTTTAAAAAATGTAGTATTGCTATTACAACAATTTTATTGTATTCTCTTGGCTCTAAACATGCAGCTAAGCCTTTTAAATCTTACTCCTTTTAAAAATATTTTGCCTATTTCTGACTACAGTTGGCATCAAAAAGAGTTCTGAAGAAATTAGAAAATATGTTTTTATTTCCTTATTCGCACAATTTCTCATGGTCTATGACAACCCAAAAGTTTGTGTTGATGTTTATGGATTGCCTTTTTCTGGGGTCTACAATCAAATTAACTCAGACTTTTTTCTGTCTAAATGGTAGGAACAGTTAAAGTTTTTTAAAGTTGCTCCTACATTATTACTTATAAGTAATGAGAATCAGATCCAAAGTTCATAATATTCACACTATTAAGTTTATTTTTAGACTCTAAGTTTTTTAGTTTTTTTTCAAAACTACAAGTTCTCAGAAGTCTGGATCAGTTTTGCTAGAATGTTCACTGTCTTTCATTTTTTTTTCCATTGGCATTTTAATGAGATGATTTTTTTTTTTTTTTAATGAGTGGCGGTTACTAGTTACTTCTGCAAGATTGTAACAAAATTGAAGCATTTAAAAAAATCTTATAAAAACATATCATGAAGCAAATACTAACACCATTTGAAAAATGAATCAACAACAAGATTTCACTAACAATCCCTACATTTTGAGAATTGGCTCCGCAGGTATTAATTACATATTTTTTTTCTATCACCCTGTCACAAATTAATGCATTACACACAAAGGCTGTAATCACTGCTGATCATTTTCTATGGTTTCTTGCTAAAAATGTTTGAGGCCTTGTTGATATTGTCATTAAACACAGTGTTTTAGTTTTAAAAAGATACACAGGAAGATAAACAAGCTACATCACTGGAAGTATCCATTAGGGATAGTGTTGATATGTATATTTGTTTGGGTAGGTTTGAGACTTCAAATTAGGCTTAAGATTTGTCATATATCAGAGCAGTATTCCGTAGCACAAATCTGCGAACAAAACACTACACTGAAGGAAATTATTTTTGTTGAATTCAAAAACTAAAGGATGCTGGATTAAGAAGACAGGCTTCCTAAGGAAGGCAAGTGATCATATTAAAATCAACATATGAATGCATAAGTAAACCCCATAAATTTGTTATTTCTTAGTATCCCAGTGCTGCACTTTCCAATCTAAACAATGCTTTTGACCAGAGCTGTATGCACTTCAGGGGCTTTTTGCTCCAAAGCAGGCTTGAAGAGTGATTCTATTACTGTACCTTTCATGAGGTATTGTCCAAGTACCACAGCTTTTAGCATAGATATATTTCTGCTGCAGATATTGGATTAATTTCAGTGAATAGCAAGGCAGGAGACAGTGGGTGCTTTCTCTCCCTGCTGCCTTCTAACGTTAGCAGATACAGCATCATCTGCTGCTTCTGTGACGTCAGCCAAAAACGTGCTATTTTAAAGGCACCTCCCCAAACTGAATGGATTTTCTCTGTCCAAAATAGCAAAGGCTTTTACCAAACACTGCATGGATTAATATTGTTCAAAGAAAAGGTCACATGGATCTGGAAAAGCATTAAGTGACTTAGCTGCCCCAGTTGATAAACAGCAGCTACCATAGTATTAGTCAGCAGTGGTTTCAGGTTAGTTACTAAAATATTCAGTAGTACTTTATGGTGTCTTCACCTAGGGCTAAGTAGGGATACTATGATTCCTTACTGGAGGCTGAGCACAGACCCCTACCCTTTTTAAGCCTTACTTAGGCCTTACGATGTGAACAATGTGGGCTGGATCCCTCAACATGTCTTAATACCCTGTGTGTCACTTTCTTAACAGGAAAATATGAAAATATGAAAATTACCAAGGACAAAACCTGAATTAGTATGTAGTAAACTCCTTAACTTACATCTTGAAAATATGAATACATCATCACAGGTATTTGTCTATAGACCAGTCTCTTCTGCCTTATAGATAACATAGCAGAAGCTAGAGTGAGGTCTCATTAGTAAGACTTCATTATCTTGACAATAGATTACCAATATTTATTAGCAATAGAATGGAATATTATTGTTATATAAAAATAAAGTGGATTAAAATTATAACTTTCCCAGTAAAGATACACTATGATGCAGAAAATTTGACTTTCCATTATGCCTCTTCATTTATTTGTTATTTCACAAAATTCAATAAACCTCTGTAATTCTGCCACTGGGTTGTAAGAATTGGCAAGATTCTAATATAAAGTAGTGATAGCATTGCTTGCTGTGTGAGAAGAAATTAATCAAGCAATACTTAAAATATATGGTCAGGCTCATTTATCAGCTCACTTAATGAAACAGTGCTTTTAGAAGGATTTTTTTCCATGCACCAAACTGTCTTGCATTAGTGTAGTGCAAATCTGTTCATTTAATATCATTTGTAATAATAATGATTTCTGGTTTTAATGTCAAGAGAAAAATCACTGGTTGCTTGCTTCAAAGAGCACTTAATGTCCATTATTGCACATGGCACAAATGAATTTGCAAATTTAAACAGACTTTTCAGCAATAGTTACTGTCTCCAGTCTAGTTGGACAGTACAGGTGTGGTAAGAGCTATTGCATTTATCCATCTGCATACAAGTCTTTAAGATACCAACAATGTTTATGTTTTTAAGATACTCTCTTTAAGATTGCACAGCTATTTTAACATACAAAAAGTGAAAATTGCCTCTATGTAATGAATAAGCTGTGTTGATGATGACTTCTGTCCTCAAGTACGTGACTGTCTCTTCCCTGAAACTACCAAAGCGACGAGTATCCCAGAGTTGATGATGAGACCAGCACATCTGAATGGAACCTACATCAGTGAAGGAAAAAAAGCTAGCAATTTTTATGATGGCTCTGGGTACATGTGTAACCAACAAAGGAAAGTGAGCAGAACTATTATCTTGCAAACTGAGAAAATGCTTAAAGAAAAGCTGGGAAAAATATAAACAATAAGTAAGTGCTACATCAAGAATGTATACAAGAACAGGCATAATTATTGAGAATGCATGATTTGTTCTTAATCTTGTAAAAAACAGTAAAAATGTGTTTGAGAATTGAGTAGCACTGGGCCTAAATGGCCTAGTGGCCTTAGTATAGTATCCTTTTATATGTTTATTCCACCTGATCCTCAGTACTGGCTTATCTGGACATGAGTGACAACTATTTACAAATATCTTGGTACCCTCACTGTGTAGCAGAAATCTGCAAGCTGTCAAACTACTGGTAAAAAAAAGAACTTCAGATAGAGTGATATGATCTGCAGTGATGGTAAGGGGCTTAGCACATTTGGATGGCAACACAATAAATGTGGATAAAGTCTCCAAATCTCACAAACAAAATAAACTGATATTTTATCAGTGAAGTTTGATGTTACTAAGTCTCTAATCAAACTTTTTCTGTAGTACCCTATGATCCTAGAAAATTTCTTGTTTCTGGTGTGTGGCGTGTGTTGTATTCAAATCACTGTGGGTGCAATCCATCTGAAGCTGACCATATCTAAGTCAGCCATCCCCACTACCTTTATATAGATGTTGAAAATAGGCTGCATGACTTGTCCCAGAGTTTCTTCTGTTGTCAGCAGATTAGACCTTCAAGCTTCAGTATAGGTCAGCACTATAAATACTAAAAGTGACTACATTTATAAACACGTTACACACCCTCTTCTGTTCTGAGGGGTATCCTCTGAATGCATGAAATGTCGGTGATGGCCATTGTGTTTTAACTGTGTAGACCACTGAATAGCACATCGCAGAGATCACCTCAACAGTGTGTATAACACTGTGCTATTTCAACTATGTAAGTCTCAGACCCTGACTTCACTTCATCCTGATCAAAAGAGTTCCTGAAGACCATCTATTGAGAAAAAATAATGGATCATTTTAGGCTCATCTCACCAGGTCATTCTGAATTTCTTGCCAATTTCTTGCCAATGATCAAGTACACATCAAACCAACAACTTTATATTCCCAAGGTACACAGTGTTCTTAATTTATGGTATTTAGATGTAGAACCTATTAGTGTTGTCTAGCTGAATGACACAATATAGATCTCATTTTATATAATCCTCCCCTACCAGATTAAGGTTGGGAAACATATTTTTTCTTCATAGAATCATAGAATGGTTAGAAGAGACCTCAAAGATCATCAGGTTCCAACCCCCCTGCCATGGGCAGGGATACCTCCCACTAGAGCAGTTTGCTCAGAGCCTCACTTCCAGGGATGGGGAAGCCACAACTCCCCTGGACAACCTGTTCCTGTGCCTCACCACCCTCACAGTAAAGAATTTCATTCTGGTATCTAATCTAAATCTCCCTTCTTCCAATTTAAAGCTGTTAACCCTTGTCCTGTCACTACCTGACAAAGAGTCCCTCTCCATCTCTCTTGTATAGGCTCACTTCTGTACACTTCCTGTATAGTCATAGTCTTCTTTCCCCAGAAGGTTTTCTCATGTTCTGCTTTCTTATTATTCCTGGCAAATAATGGATTTAATTTAAATTTAACATTATTGTGTCAATTTTGCCTTCACAAAGAGCTTTCCACTTGATCTTTAAAGCAGCCTTAGCAAAGCTGTGCTTCTGCCAACAGATGAACTTTGGTGTTGTTTTTACAGTACTATTGTGTTCTCCATGCATGAAACATTAAGTTTATGACAGGCTGCCAGTCTGGAGGCAACAGACTGGTTTAAATGCCTCAGGGGTGTCATGTCAGTCAATTCTTTTGTGTCATTCTTACCAGCCATAGAAATATGTATTAATGAAGGGTGAATAATTAAAAAGAGGGGTTGAATTACAAGGGACAAGACAATGTCACAAGAATGGGAACTCAAAAGAAAGGAATTAAAAGAAAGATTCAGTCTGCTGAAACTAGGTCTCTAAAACACAGTAACATACACAATGTGCCACTTATGGACAGGCATGCTTTTCCTCCTCAACTACCTCATTTTGGAACTTCTGAGCATCTAGTTGGACCTGAAGATGTCAAAAGCTGATGTGAAGGGCTGCAGAGAGATGAAAACTATTTCTCTATGAAATTCCTAGTCCTACAATATTCAGGAGTAACTCTATTTGCTGTTATTGACCTCACAACAGAGTAGCCCTCCCAGTTCTTTCAAGACATCAGACAAGA
This sequence comes from Nycticryphes semicollaris, assembly GCA_013400055.1. Lineage (NCBI taxonomy): Eukaryota > Metazoa > Chordata > Aves > Charadriiformes > Rostratulidae > Nycticryphes > Nycticryphes semicollaris. The sequence goes on along the minus strand of VXBJ01000740.1, from coordinate 750,265 downwards.
ACGGACTACGTGCTCTCCAAATGCTAGACTGAAGTATCTAAAGAATGCATATTTCAAGTATGTAAGAGGAGTGTCTCCTCCACCTGTTTAGTTGCTTTAAGAATCCTCATTTCTCCAAGGAATACCAGAGAGGGAGAAAATGACAAGGAAATATTGTCAACCAGTTCTGGCCTTCAGAGAAGACCAACATCTACTTACTTATCAGGGTCCCTCTCAAGTTGGCACATCTCTCTGAAAACATATGGATCCAACTGGAGTACACATCTGGAAAGGGTAATAATCATCTGTCAGACATCAAGCGTACTCAGTAACCTTAAGGTTTTTTTTTATTGTTCCTTGCGTCTAACCTCTTTTTTTCATTGGATCTCCTTACTCCCCTTATTATATTCCGAATTGCACTGTGAAAGGCAAAACAAATTTTGTAAAGAGTTCTCTGTATTTATCATTATGTTTCTATCACTCTCTCAGGTAATCAGGAAAGCAGGTAATCTCTCAGGTAATCAACCACCTCTCAGAAAAAGTACTGGATTTTCTTATCTCACTTTGAACATAGATGCATCTGTGTCAAAGTCCACAGTGGCTCAACCAGAACCATTGTTAAGGTATGTTTAACAATAGATTTAAGCAGAGTTCTTTTCCGTATTCATTGGGCCAAATTAGATACTGACTGATATGGAGTTGTATAGTAATGTTGTCTCCAACAGTAACATCAGCAACAAACAAAGTCAAGGACAAAAATAATACAAGGATAACATAATTACAGATGAGCTTCAGATAATAAAACCAGCTTAATAAGACTAGTAGAAACAACCAGTCCAAATGAAGTCTGTATAAGTTCTGTAAACAGAATATATGAGGAAACCCTTAGCAATTGTGAAAAATGCAAAGAAACCTCAGACTCTGAAAATGACTATTCAGTAATCTTGCTTTGAACCTTGATGTATGAGGTTGGGTTTTGTTGCTTTAATTTCATTTGCATTTAGGGCAATGGCTGAGTGAAAACTTTTGGCAGATTAGTTAGCAACACTTTTCATCCCAAAAATCCCCAAAAGACAAGCAGCAGCACTCCAACCCTTGTTTGCCAGCAATCTAAGCTCTAGTGAGTAGTTTACAGAAAATTTAGTAATTATTTATAAATTGCATGTAGGTCCCAGAGACTTTGTATTCCAAATCAACATATACAAGATTATGCCCAAAATTCTAAGTTAAGAAAGAACAATTAAGATCATGATAGCAGATCATCCCAAGTTTTTTACAAAGTTTTCTCAATTTCCCTATTGTTTTTTGGTTTTTTGGGTTGTTTTTTTTTTTTTTTTGATAGTATGTAAACTATAACAGGCTTTATACAAATGTAATAAACATAGTCAGTAAAAATTAATAGCACAAAATGGAGTACAAAGACTAAAATCCCATTGCAAGTGCTACCAGGGATTCCATAAGCATTTATAGATTAAAGCAGAATTACAACATAATTCTGTGGGAATTACCATAACTGCAGAACTGGGCTGTAATCAAATGTAAAGGATCGTTATTTTTCCCTTCTCATTTACCAAGCTTCAGGCTATTTTGGAGGTACATGGTAAGAAGTACTACCCTGAGCAAATACTGTTTCTGGTTCTACCACCTGAAGGCTCTGAATCTTGATCACCTCCAGCCCCTTCTCTAATCTTGTTTTCCTTTTGGTTTCTGAATTTGGAAAAAAATTACATTTGGTTATAATTACTTCCAGGCTATCCATTTTCTCTCTCTTTCTGAATCTCGTAGTGTTCATAAATACAAATATCTATATCTATATGTATATATCTTTTTAATCCCACAAATGCAATTTAGTACTAAACTATGAGATTAATGGTCCATTTTTTATTGCTCTTGTCAATTTTATGCATATAACTTAGAATATCTGTTAAACTTGTAATTAATTTTAATTAGCTACAGGCTATCAATGTTCAAAGTGTAGTGTCATTTATACCTCCTCTTCATGCCTGCAGAAAAATAAATTTTAAACCGATCTATTTAAAAAAAGTTATTATTGAACTGCTTTACTTGATACGGTGACATAATTCTGTGGGAATAGTAAAGCTGAAACAGAGGGTAAATGAAAAAAGTAGGTTTATTTCCTCAGTAGGAAAAAAGAACAGTTATGTGTTAACAGCAATGATGTTCTCACATACTGAAAAATTTTGAGAGTACCACTGTTTAACATTTTTCTGATTTTACCAGTGACTCCAAAATACGAGGGAAAAATATAAAACCTTTCTAATGTAGCATAAAGTTAATCCCTGTAAGGAAGTAATGAAGCTGCTAATGTTTGACTAAGTGTCATCCTTAGCTAACACACCACTACACAGACACAGAAGAGCAAATGACTTACCTCAGCATCTCACACAAGTGAACATTTATTACAGCAGTGCAGCAAAGGCCAGTGAGAATATCAGTCAAATTACTGTGATGAGGATTGCTGTTGCACAAGACATAGTGGAGCAGAAACCCAAACTACTGGTTTTAATTGAAAGCAGAGGAGACACCTACACTTACGATGAAATCCCAACAACAGGTTTTCTGCCTGCTTGACCTTCTTAACTCTCCACTTTAAGTGATTTTCCTTATTCAGGCTTGATTATCCATCACCCTATGTCTAGCCTGGGCAGTTGAATGAATAAATGTATATATGTTACTAATGAGTTCCATCACAAAAAAAAAAAAAAAAAAAAAAAAAAAAAAAAAAAAAAAAACAAAAACAAAAAANAAGCAAACAACAACAAAAAAAAACAAAACCAAAAAACAAGGTAGACATCTCAAAGCAAAAATATATAATTGATTATTTTTTGATTGCTAGTAACTGTTACTGCACATTTTGTGTTGATTACCTTATGTATCTAGCAGTATTACAAGACAGCAGGGGGCCACATAATGTAAGACATCAGGAAAATGTCTGAATTCAAAATGGGTTATAGAAGGTAGTCACAAGAAGGGAAAAGAATGAAAAAAATATTAAAGAATGATAGTGGCAAGTAAGTTAAGATTTAAAGATTTACAGTAACTTTATATGAAGTGCCTAGAAAAGCAAATAATTTCAAAATCTTTGAAGTCTGCCAGTCAGTCACATAAAATTAAATATTACAGCAAAACAAACTAAGACACTCCACTGCGGGAATGTGACTAGATTATATGTGGTAAAAAAAAAAGAAGCCTTTCGTCTGAGTTCCTGCACAGGCAATGAGGGGAAGCTCATGCAAGTTATTTTGCAAGCTAGCTATTTTCTTTCAGAAATAAACATTTGTTCACATCATAGGTTCAAAATGACCACCACTGATACTTCTTTATCATAAATAAGAAATAGCTACTATTTACAACCTTGACAATTTTCTTAAGCTAATAAGGAAACTCTGAAGTTGGATAGACTGAAATTGATGAATACACTCCAGTAATTACCACTTGAAATCAGTCAGTGTGGACGTAATTACCTTGATTTCCAAGAGGTTATCTGTTAGAACCTCTTTCTAAGACAGACCACTCTGGAATAATAAAATGTACTACAAAAATTGTTCACTTCTCAAGTGTGATTTGTTAGTATATATATGACGGCTCTTAATGAAAAAATACATCCCCATGTGAACAATCTTTCATCCCGTCTCACTCATTTAACAACACTCTTTACAAACAATGCAAGAACTGAAGATAATTACTATATATTTCTAAGCCATACTGAAATCTTGTACAAAGTAATGCAGGTTCTATTTGATATTTGTTGCAGGAGTGACATTTTTACAATGGATTTACCTGCTTTTTAGAAAGTGATTCCTACAATTTTCTTAGATGAAGTCAGCAAAACCTAATACCTGGGAAAATTTTATCTATTTACTTATTTTAGAAAAAAAATAAGGATATGTTGGTTTGTTTTGTTTTTAAAAAAGTGATGCAACTTAAAACAATGGCTAAAAATAGGATGGGGCGGGGTGTGGGGGGAAAGACAAACCAAAACTCTATGCAAAGCTTTGATTTATAATGTCCTTTTTTGGAATCTTGAGAAAGTGCAGAACACACTGAAAAAATATGCTGAGCAATTATTGGATAAGTCTTCATGATGAATTGAACAGAGCTACAAGGAAACATAATTGTTGTCTTATGTTGGAGCAACGTAAGAACCAGATCTTCTAAGAGATACGAGATGTTACAAGTAACAATGAATAACTTAATGTCTTGAGGAAGAAGGATGATATAACCAGAGATAAAAAGGTTCTAAAAATTTGTTTGGTAATAGGTTTCTAAGCAAAGAATTGAATAAGCTTTGGATAAATCAGATATCAAAAAACTTGGAGCCAGACAGAATGCTATTGCTGGTATTCTGATGTGATCCTCATAAAAATGGAAGTGATTTAATACTCTGCTTTTATTCCAAAGGAAAATAACAACACTAAGTTGTTAGAAAAGTGAACAGCAATCATGTTCTGTATTAAGCAGCCTGATAGTCCATGTGTTATTTCTACCTGTAACAGCCATGACCAGCAAGCATCTATATAGTTTATTTCAGAAAGTTGAAGAAAAAATAAATTTGGCTATCAACTCCATCATACTGCAATTGCAAAAGCAACATTTCTGACACTGAAAGATAAAGCATTAGCTTTGAAAATGTAATGGATTCCAAGTATTCATTTTCTTCATAAAATCTTCATTTTCATCTGAATAATTTTCTGCTTTAGTCTTAAATTTAAAATAGAATTATTACCACTTTATTTATTTTCCTCCAGGTGTAAAAGGTGGGTACACTATGGCGAACTATTTAAATGACTCTTGATAATATTTGCCTAAAATATTTTAAAAATATTTCCATACTACCTGCTGACTGTATTTTCACTAAACAAGAACTAAATATACAGTATACTGAGTTACATGTCTTCCATGCATTATATTTGTTCTTATTTACATAAAGCTTCATAAAGTCATGCCATTTGATTAAATATGAAACAAGGCCTGAAACTTTGGAAGAAATATTCAAAATACATACATTTTAACAAGCAATTATCATTATAAATAAGTGCTAAATTCTAAAAATTCCTTTTTTTTTTTCCCCCTGCTATGATTCTATGGTGTTATTGTTACTGCTCTCAGAATATACCAGGGTAAAACTCTTTATTCAAACAGCTCCAAGAGTTAAAGTGTTTTCTCTATATATAGATGGGGACCCCAAGATGGAAACATGAAAAGACGTACAGTGCTCATCAAGTCAATTTTGCCAACATAAATCAGATCAAATTCCAAGTAAAACATTTTCCGACAAAGCTCATCTCATACTTCCACCTGTGGCCAAAAATAAAGCAATTCTGTGGTGATACATCATCACAAAGCACAAGAAAGTCCTTTGTTACATAATGTTTTTAACTTCTCAGTTTCGATTAAAAAGTGCGACTGGGCTTCAAATTAAAAAGGTCTTCATGGACTTCAAATAAGAAATGCAATGAAAGATTAAAATGAAACGTTTAAAACACAGAATTATATGATAGTAAAATGTAACATTAACAGTGGCAAATAGGGGCAATGAATACCTTTCTAAAATTTAAAACAGACTTCCTGTGTTAGAAAGCTAAAACATAGCTGAGGATATGCAGGAAACTGTGAAGCAAAAAGTGAAAAATCTGATAAAACTGAAGTGTAAATGCATTTGTGTTTTAAAAAGACAAGCACTGGTACTGTTTTGATCACTAAAGAGGCACTAATACTAATTTCAATTTCCAGTAGATTGTATGTTTTCTATATATTTAATTTGATGAATGAAATAAAACAGGTGTCAGAGGAATCTGATTTGATGGCACTGCATCAAAGTCTGTAATTACAGAATCACGTCTAATGACATTCCCAATTCTCTGATATGCAAAATATGACTTTTTTTTTATTATCATTCCTTGGTGGAGTTGGTATGACTCAATAAATCTCTTGAATTTCTGCAGAGTAGGGAAAGAAGAACCAAAGTGTAACTATTTCACAAAGGATCTTCTATTTTTTCCAAGCATTGTGTATACCACATCAACATTCAAAAAAGCTTGATGGCTCTGATAATATTTTCACAGCTGAGAGCACAGTGTTTCAACCAACAATGCACATCAAACCAAATTGGGTATTCATTTTTCCTAGTATGCTCAAAGATCATGTGGTAATTCTGCAGGACTGAACGAGACAGAACTGGATAGGACAAATAAAAATGTTCCTGCTTGCCACAACTACAAAATCAATCTTTAAGGTCCCTTCCAACTCTAACCATTCTATGATTCACTGAGACAGTTGAGAGAGAAAGAACTGAGAAATTTTACCCCTTGTTAGACATATTTAAATGAAGAATAAAATTTTAAAAACAACAGAAAACACATAAATATTATACATGGTGAGGCAAATCCCTGTCCAAAAAGGTTTCCTTACAGAAACTTATATATGTCTGACTCAATATACTATAGTTAGAAGAGAAATTTTGGCTGGTCTACATTTCAGCTACAGGCTGATAGGATATTAGAAAGTTCAGATATTTGTCAAAAGTAGCTATGATTCCCACTCTTTTCTTAGAATTTGAAATCACTGTCACAGTACAAATAATGTAGAAGCCATTTTTAACTAAAATTTTCTCACTTTCCCAAGAAGCAAGAAACACAGGAAAGTCCAATGATATTAGGAAAAAAAACACCATGAGGATAGTCAAACACAGAACAGATTGCCCAAAGAGGTTATCAAATCTCCCTCAGTGGTAATTTTGACATTTTAACTTGTCAAACCATCTGATTTAACCTCAGTTATTCAGGCTGTGAGTGGAGATTTGGACCAAATGACCTTCAGAGGTTTCTTCCAATGTAAATTACTACAAAATTCCATGAAATTAACAGAATAAAGAAGTGGGCATGGTTTACAGAGATAATAAAAAAGCTAACAGTAATTCTCGTCATGGAGGGAAATTCCATTTTCAAATGTCAACTTGCTGAGTTGCAAATCTCTGCTTACTTTCCATGAGTTTTACTAATGAATTGGTCAATGGCAAGGAAGGAAGGAAGATATTCACAAAAAATTAGTTTCTCCATCACTCCTATTATAAACATTATATATAAAGCCTGTAGTCTTGGTTTAGATTAAATACTCAGTAGGGACCTAGTGAATCAGAGTAGCATCACGGGGCACCATCATTTCCTTGTCACCTGCAAATGAAAGATGGTTTCTAACGACTATTTGCATATGGAGTAAAAGTAAAGAATCCAGGTAGGCCATGAATCCTTGTGGGGTTTTAGTATACATTGCTTCACAATATCTTTTCAGAGCAGTAGCTAAATTCTCTGAGACAGAAGAGCAAAAAGTCATCAGCACACTCAAACCGACTGGCCAGAGTTACTCAATGTATTGAATGTACCAGCTGTTCCCTGCTTCCAGGCAGGATGATTTTCCTGCCAGCCATGAGCATTCAAAATCAGTGCCGACTTCCAACACTTTGTCTTTAGTGTCAGAAAAAAAAAAAATAATTTCTTTAAAAGAACAGGCTTCATCAAACCCAGACTTTATCAAGAAGAAATAAAATTTTATCAAGGTTAAGTGTATGTAGAGAAATTAAGAAAAAGGGTTTGGAACATTCTTATATTATGGCTCCAAATAAGATAAATACATGAGGATACCGTGTAAGTAAGATTTCTGAAACTGGAATTGATTTTTAACCTAGCTATAGGTTTAAAACCATAGCCATTTTGTCATGGTCCTCTGGGCCCATAAATCCACAGTGTTTCTGAAATTTAATGTTTAATGAATACTTTTTAAAAATAATTTGTAAATCTGCTCAAAACAAAAAAGAACTGATGACGGTAGTTAAATTCTAAGTTATTGAATAAATATTTGAAAGTGCATGCACTGCTGCTAGTATTCATACAGCACTCGAAAATCCAACCATTTCATTAGAAGCTGGCATAAGGTATGCACTTTTTAATTACTGAAAATGCTTAAGGCATCTATTCAGGCATCAGAAACTACAACATATAGGTCAGATTCTTAAACATATGGGGTGCATCAACAGAGTATGTGATGTAAAATTTCTGTCATTAGCGGATAGCCTAAATGATTTTAAATGAAATTATCAAATTCTAAATCAAAGGCATTGTAAGGAAATCACAGAAGTATCTAGAAAGCACTTCTAATTAAAAAGTGTGATTAAATTTACAGAGCCGATATTTTTGGTAAATGGTACTGTCTTAGCACCTTCATTTCAGTAATATTTAGGTAAATGTGCTTAGCTATTTTTTTTTCAACAAGTATCCATAATATAAAAATCTACCTTCCTTATTTGTTGAGAAGATGAACATTTCTAGAATTTTAAGGTTTGAAGAGGAAGACATCAAGGAGGCTAAAAACAATTGCTGGGTACTTTCCTTTTGCTTGTCTTCATGGAACAAAAATTTTTAGTGGAGTGGTTGGGAAATACAGGGTGTTAAGTGCCTTTGAAAATCTTTGTTTCGGGGCCTTCCCTTATTTAGTAACATTTCTATGTTGGGCTTTTAATCTTAAATACAAAGTATGGTTCACTGAATTAACTGAAAAGGGGATGATGATGATCTACAGCAGTGTTTGGGAGAGAGATGAAAACAGGTTTGGGGGCCTGGCACCTTCAGTAAATTCCTGTTTCTTCTCAGGATTGAAACAAACAAATACTTCTTCTCAATGCTGAGGAAGCTGCCCAGCATCCCATCCTTCTTCTTTCAGGTCACATGTAAACAGGCCACTTTAGACCTTCATGTTAGACATGATTAAATGATAAATGCTATTTTCCTTCTTATTGCCACTTCTAAAATACATTAGTGAAATAGGAATGCCATGATAAAGCCAACACCTTAAATAAAGGTGATGGATGTGTGATGTCATTGACACTTCCTCCTTAATTCCAGTTATGGACACTAGCACTAGTTTCCACTCCTATTATGCCATACTGATAACTAACCATTCCTGAAACCTGTCTGAGCTTCATTATCTGGCAAGCAAAGTTTGTAAAGAAGACTAACATATTCCAAGTGTCAAAATTTCATTTGTTAGTACTGTGTCTCTAATGTAAAGGATTTATCCACTGAAATTTTGTAACTTTTCATCAAAGCAGACAGTGCTTCTGTGTATCAATCTTGAATTGTAGAACCCAATACAACTGCTTTCAATAGAGAAATCTGCTTCTTCAATCTTGTATTTGCTAATAAAATTCTGGGGTACAGCAAATAAAAACAAAACAAATTAATCAAAGTGACATTGCATTTCCACATTGCAATTCACATGCAATTGCTATGTCATGCATTCTAAGGATTTTTCATAATATCTTGATATGGTATCATGCCTTGATACTAACTTCCAATAACAGAGCATGTTTGAATGCTGCTTCTTTTATATCACCGTGTCATTTAAGGTAAAATAAAGCTTATATTCTTTCTGGTTAATCTGTTTGTTTTCCTGAATTAGCAATAAAACTACCATAAGTGGTAAATAACATAGAATGAAATGTAAGGCACATTAATTTTTAATGATTTTCCCACAGTTCATTTTAATTTGGCTGCATGCATCATTTGCCTTCTTAATTTTTCTGTTTAGTGAATTTATAACCAAACAAATCTATAAGGCTTCTTTTATAGGGGAAAGATATTGAGTTAGTCTTTTCTTGCATGGAAATCATTGATCATTTGTTTACAAGTTTAGTAGTAGGTAGTGGAAGAGGATTAACTCAGAATGCACCCTGATACATGTAAATATGTGATTATTTTTGTCTTCTACAACCTTTCTTCTTGTTGAAGGTAATTACTCTTGGGTCTACTATATTAACGATAATTAACAGCTAATGTGTGAGAACATGCATTTAATTTGTAATTAAATGGTATTTACCAAGTCAAACCTTTTAAGTAGTTATCATTTAAAGGAAAAGTTCTTCTATTAAATCTGTGATTTTCAGTTTTCAGTATTAACCTAATAGTGTACTGGTTTTCCAGACTGTTTCTGTTCTCAAATTCATGCTAGAATAAGCAGGTGCACAACGGTGGAGTAAAAGGCTTTAAGGAAAAAAAACCTCATACATTAAAGATGAAAAATTCTTAAATATTCTTTTTCCTCTCTACTGCAAGATAAATAAAAGATAAATAAAGATTAAGGTATCAAGATCATTTATCTAGTTGTACAAGCATGACTTATAAGAAGACTTCATTCTATTTGAACCTATTCTTAAAAAATTGCATCTGGTACTCAGCTGCAAGAACTTCTATTTTGACTTCTTGAAACTACAAAATATCACATTGTTCTCAGTGTGAAAAAGTGTTTTCTAATCAGGAAATTGCACTGTTACACATTTATGTATGCACTTGTCAGCTCCTTCCAATTCTTGCAGCCCTTTTACTCTTAGCTGTAGAACAGTATTAAACATATTAGAGAAAATTAAAGCTAAAGGTCTCCAAGAACCAGTAATGTTGGTTTGGCAGCACACCAGATGATACCTGAATGGTTCCTTTAGAGATTTTGTGCCAAAGTTATTTTTATTAAAAAGTTCCAACATCCAAACAACCCCCAGATCCTTTATTTTGTTATCTTCTCTGTTTCTCTTCATAAATTAGAAAGTGTAACATGTAATGAAAACAGAAAGATTGTTCAAAACAGTATTTTGAGCTTTTAGTCGATATCCATCACTCTTTGAGAGTCTTTTGTCAGCTAATTTCCCCTCCCTTACTCACAAGTTTCTGTGAAATAATTTCTTGAATTGTGGTGTTGATAAAATGAGCCTCCTCTTTTACTTTCCGTTCATACTTTTCATTCATGCTTTCATCTTTTCTTCTTTAGTCTCCCGGCTTGCTACATTCCTTAGGATAAAGCTTTCTGCACACAGGAAAGTACTGTACCAGACATCTTCTCAGCCATCACCTCAGCTTTGAGGTGATGCTCATGTTCCAGGCTTTACACTTCATCTTCAGAGATTGTTGTGCTCCTGGTTCAAGAGATATGAAAAGCTACTTAAAGTTCAAGATTATGATTCAAGTTGCTATGCTATTCTCTGGCGCAAGAGAATTCCTTCAAATAGTTAAACTCATCTGTGTAACAGTTTTCAGTTTCTTGCAATTGAGGCTAAGACTAAAATATTTTTTTTCTTGGATTGGAGAAACAAGTTTCCTTATTTTCCATTCCAACTCAGGATTTTTTGCAACCCTGCTTTCTATGCTAAATACTTTGGAATGAAATTAAGTAAGATCAAACTATTCTTAAAAACATCAAAGGTCTCTTCCTCAGTTCTACATCCTAGAATACAGGAAAAGAACACAAATCCATTACAAATGTTACATATGCTCTACTGAACAGTAACTAAATGCAATACTAAACAACCATGATTACTGTTCATGACCTGATATAGAGATTTTACCCAGTGCCAAAAAGGGAATTAAGTATGCTTAATATATCTTCAGTAAGCCTCATTTGTGCATAGGTAGGTGTCGTGTTTTCTGTGCCTGATATTTTACCAATCTTGGATTTTCCCAATTGTAATATAATTGAAACATTACAAAAATATTTGGGAAATCTAAAAGGAGAAAGCCTGTGCAACTAAAAATAGTGAAAACATGATACTTCTGAGAGCTAAGAATAACAAAAAAAATTGTGCCTAACAGGAAAACACTCAATTCTAAAATGTTTATATTTTATTACACATTCACTTGAATTTCAAAATTCTGAGCAGGTAATTATTTTATATTTATTTTAAGTCTGCTATAGTGAGACCAGAGCAATTTCTATACTTTCTGATATTTTCCTAAAGGGAGAACATTTGTTAAAGCTGACCTTTTCTTGAGAAAGGTTTTGATTTTGATGAACTGGGTATTTTTCAACAGACAAATATCTTATTAAAAAAAGAATCTGAATTACCTCAAAAATATAAGCTATCACAGCCTCTCCTGCATGAGTACAGTGCACTTCTGTAACTGTGAACAAAATGGTAGAACATGTTCTTCACCAGCAGACCTGTATGGAGGTTCAGCTCCACTGAACACTTTGGGATTATTTTTAACCTACAGAGTGATTTGCCTTGTTCTGCAGCATCACCTTTGAGTTCTGAAGACTGAAAGAAAGGATAAAATGTAATATTCTCATAAATCTTGAAGGTTACTCCCTTCTTCAACATTTTTCCACTGTGTACTTGAAATTCTCTGAATCAAAATACTGAAGAACACAGCAGTGAATTTTACTGATCCAATCTGCTCTGCATGGATAGTCACATAACTCATTAAAGTGAATTCTCCAAAGTTTTCTTCAAGCATGTAATTTGTACCTTGGTTGTACACCAAAGAATTGAGCTAAGCTTGACTTTCTGATGGTTTATCCAAATCCAAATTCTAAAAACTTTTAAGGATTTCTTATAAACCACTAATTTAAACCCTTAAAGTTCCAGTCTAGATTATTTTCAAAACCAGGTTTGCTGTACAGTTTGGCAGAGCTATTGTCAGTGTCACTAAGCAATGTCAGTTAGTAATATTGCTAAAATAGATTTTAAAACCAACATAAATAATTGACTCCAGGTCAACTAAATGACATAACAAAGACCAAAGTCTTATGTACCTTGAAGAAAAATACAGTGATACATCACTGAACCTCTTTTACAAGTCATACTAAGTACTGTGCACTTCAGAATTAAGCATATTTATAAAAGCTTCATTAAAATGAAGTTTCAGAAAGATCAGTAAATTATTGTTGTATTTTTTACTGTTTTTGCACATGTACTCACAAATTTCACTCACAGCTGTGTAAATGTATGCGTGTGCATATGTACAAACAAAAATATATTTATAAGCACATGTGCACATGATTTATTGTCCTGCAGAATCTTATTAACTTCTCACTCAATTCATACAATTACAACATCGCATTGCCTAGTGATTTTGACTCCTTCAGAGCCCTGAAAGAAAAATATTCCTGGACAGCATATTTCTATTATTTTTGTTTGCTCCAAACCTGTGTAGGCTTCATGATGTAAGTGGAATCTAAAGGTAAAATTCATTATTTCCAGAGCCATCATGTTCACAACAGAAGGTGCTCTGATATAGAGTGAATGGTTTGGTTACTAATGTCTGAAAATTAGGTAGGTATAGGAAAACATTTTTTCATAACACATTTAAAACCTAAATTCATAATGAATCATACACTGAAAGCCATAGTAATTTATAAATGGCTACAAAGTAGCTATTACAAAGTCGTCCATCAAGTCCACTATTAGTCTCTCAATAGTACAGCACAAAATGGGTCAATGAGCTATTAAAGAAAAAAATGCCAACACAGTTCTAGCAACAAACTCGTGGAGTATTTAAGCAGTTTTGTAATGTAATTGTGTGGTACGTGTCAAGGCAGCATCCTGAAAATTACTGAGGTGTATTAGAAAAGAGCAGAATTATGAGCCCTGATACAATTTGATGTACTTTAGGAGATTTCCACAATGCATTCAGTCCTGCAGACACTTCCTTTCACGACTGTTTAAACAGTACTGCGACTGAAATCAAAGATCTGAATAAAAGGCCCTTTTGGCATCCATTTTTCCAGGGCAGGGTATTATGCAAGATGACATTAAGAACCTTCATGAATTTTTCTTCATCTTAGATGTTTAAGTTTGGCTCCTACATCTATACAAGTGACCTAATGTTTAAATATGCTGAATATCTGCTATTCCCAACAATTTATGTTATCAATCATCATTAGATTGTACGAAAATACTGATGAAACTGCTCATTGTGATTATTAAAGCAATGGCATTTATTCTCAGAAATATTCCTGCAAAACTATGGAACAAAAATACATTTTAAAAATGTTGAAAAGTTGCATACCAATGTAAGCTTTGTTGAAGGAGGGAAGAAACATTCTTTTGTTACTTGACAATACTATATCACTGAATAATGAAATGGATTATATTTTCAAAATTTAAAATGGTAAAAATAAGTAGGAGCATTAGCAGAGTCTTAAAGTAAAGTAGTTTTGGAATGCTGTGCTTGGACTGAGAGAAACATTTGGAAGACCAGAACAGACTGCAGCTCGGCTTCCTTAAGAACTACCATCACCTTCCACCCTCTGCATCTTAAGCTCACTAAACATCCCTTCTCCCTTTGGTGGAAGCAGCTACAGAACACATAGAAATGTGGATGAGAGAAATGTCCCAGGTATTCAGTTTATGGAGGGGTATTGTTTTCTATGAACTGCACTGTAATGTACTACTTAGAGTATGGTCACATGCTGAAATACAAAACATTCAAACAAGAGATTTTGGCCTGAAAATGCATCCTCTAATGACTGAAAGTTATAGATACATATCCCTGTACCAAAGCAAAGAGTGCAGTTTCTGCATTTTCATGCATGTATGTTTCAATTGATAAAACAGAAAATTAAAACTGGACTTTTTCAGGTCCCTGAGAAAGTTCTTCAAACATAGTATGATTACATGTGAAGTGCACAGTTTTAGTAGTGTGATCATATGCATCCTCATTTTGTACAGACCTGATAAGAACCTTGGTGATGTGAGAGGCTAATGCCTCTGAGACAGCCTGAGCAGCCAAGTGGAATAGGAGGGTTAATGAGTGGTTCAAATCCACTCCATTCAGGTGTCTGAATACCAGCACATCTTGGTCCTTGCAGATATATTCTGAATACAAAAACAAAGTTAATGACATTTATTTACACCTATGATGACATTTTTCTGTATGCAGAGGAAAATCATCAACATATTTTCTTAAAGGTCAAAAGCCTTTGCATAATATATTTCACTGCATGGAATGGATACCCTGTGATATAATGCAATTGCTGTGCTTACCTTGTGTTATGCCTAAAACACCTCTCTAACCTTTTTAACATGCTGTGTATTTTCTGTCTTTTATTTCCCGTTTTTAATGACATCAGAGGAATCACATTCTTTATTACCTCCAGCATGTTGCATATGTTCACTGTTCAGTTTGAGCTGACGTATTTTAATTTTCATGGTTCCTCTGTCCAGTTTCTCCATTATAATTTATTCTACTGTGATGAATAATATAGGTAATGGCTATTTGTGTCTTGTATGCCTTCAAAGACAGCAGTACCCTTCTTACTTCTCCCTACAAATTTCCTTATACATTCATATTCTTAGATATTAAAGCCACTGCCACTTTTCCCCTTCATCTGGGTGGAGGCAACACTAAAAATTTTTTAATTCACACAGCACTTTTTTTAAGGATCTGACTTCTGTGTTTTTGTTTCTGAAAAAGTGGACTGCTGTGAAATGTTCTGTAGTAAGCACATCATCAGGGGAAAAGACTTGACTAGGGTATGAGCACAAGGATGACATTAGATATTTTTATTTTAATCAGTTATATTGTACAGGATGAAATTTCCAGTCTGCTGTGCAATCACAAAGTTTGTCATAATCAATTTTTGCATATAAAACAACAGCGATGGTGTTACTTTGGATAGGTCAGAGACAGAATTTAGCTCAGAACCTAACAAAGGAAAAAAGTATAGTAGAATTTATGCCATTTATAATATCCATCACCCTCACCAATTTTAATTTAAATTCATAAGATGAGTCTACAGCAGTTTTAAACTTCATGTTTATACTTTTGTATTATTAGCTTTTATCCTTTACTTCTGCTTGACTTCTTTTTAACATTCGTTATTTCGGGGGGGAGGGGTGTTAAACATTTTTTGTAAGATCTATAATGTAATATTTTATAAGGCATGTACATTTAATAAAGATCTTCAAAGCCCCTTTCCCAAGGGGCACTGAGAATCTTGCAACATATACAGCCCTCTTCTCTATAAAACCTAAGTACAATCAAGCTCCATTTATGCATTTTCATGAAAACAAAGCAAAGGTAGCTCATTCTGTCTGAGTTATATTTCTGGAGAGACCATACTGTTACGGAAACACCAAACACAGTAATTAACTGGTGACTGAATATCTTATTTAGGCCTGGAAATTAGGTACAGATCTCAGGCTGGACTGGTTTTGCAGGAGTGCTCAGAACATCTATGCCTAAATCCACTGACTTCTCCCTTTTTCAGTTTCCAGACTTTTGCTGCAAAGAGAATTTCTGTGATTATTTTCAATGTCAAACTTAAAGGATCCTTATTTTAAACAAAGTTTGCTCTTTTCACTAGTTCTTCCCTTCTTCAGTGTTCATGTAGCAGTTACTATGGCAATTGCTTCGGTATTAAGTAGCAGTCGAAGTGCATGCATTTAAGCTGATACTATTTATAAGTGGCTAAATTACCTGGGCCCGGATTGTGGTTAAACAAGTGGTTACTTTTGGACAGATGTGCTTGCCAAGCCTCTTTCCATTATTTTTCTGAAGTCATGGCTAACTGGGGAAGTCCCAAACGACTGGAGGGTAGCAAATGTAACACCCATCTACAAGAAAGGCAAAAAGGAGGATCCGGGAAACTATAGACCGGTCAGTCTGACCTCGACACCAGGGAAGGCCATGAGGCAGATCATCTTGAGTGTCATCTCAAACCATGTAATGGACAACAAAGGGATCAGGGCTAGTCAGTGTGGGTTTATGAAAGGCAGGTCCTGCCTGACGAACCTTATCTCTTTCTATGAAAAGATCACTCGATTATTGGGTAAAGGGAAGGCTGTGGATATTGTATATACCTGGACTTTCAAAAAGCATTTGACACAGACTCCCACAAAATTCTCATGGAAAAGCTGGCGGCTCATGGCCTAGATGAGCGTGCAATCTGCTGGATCCAGCACTGGCTGGATGGACAGTCCCAGTGTGGTGCTCAACAGAGTTAAATCCAGCTGGTGACCGGTCACAAGTGGTGTTCCTCAGGGCTCGGTACTGGGACCATTTCTGCTTAATGACTTTATTGATGACCTTAACAAGGATATAGAGTGTACCATCAATAAGTTTGCAGATGACACTAAGCTAGGTGGAAGTGTTGATCTGCAGGAAGGCAGGAAAGCTTTACAGAGGGACTTGTATAGATTGGATGGATGGGCCATTGTCAATGGGATGAGCTTCATCAAGGCCAAGTGCCAGGTCCTACACTTGGGCCTCAACAACCCCATGCTGCGCTACAGGCTTGGGGAAGTGTGGCTGGAGAGCTCCCTGGCAGAAAAGGACCTGGGAGTTTTAATTGATAAGCGGCTGAACATGAGCCAGCAGTGTGCCCAGGTGGCCAAGAAGGCCAGTGGCATCCTGGTTTATACAAAAAATAGTGTGACCAGCAGAAGAAGGAAGGTGATTGACCCCCTATCCTTAGCACTGGTGAGGCCACACCTTGAGTATTGTGTCCAATTCTGGGCACCTCAGCACAAGAGAGATGTCGAGGTGCTGGAGCAAGTGCAGAGGAGGGCAACAAAGCTGGTGAGGGGCCTGGAGAACAAATCCTATGAAGAGTGATTGAAGGAGCTGGGACTGTTTAGTTTGAGGAAGAGGAGGCTGAGGGGAGACCTCATTGCTCTCTACAACTACTTGAAAGGGCATTGTAGAGAGGTTGGTGCTGGTCTCTTCTCACAGGTGATTAGCGATAGAACGAGAGGGAATGTCCTCAACCTGCAACAGGGTAGGTTTAGGCTGAACATTAGGAAAGAATTTTTCACAGAAAGAGTGGTCAGACCCTGAAATGGGCTGCCCAGGGAGGTGGTTGAGTCCCCATCCCTGAATGTGTTTAAGAGTCCTTTAGATGTGGTGTTGGGAGATACGGTGTAGGGGAGGAATTTACAGAGTAGGGCAGATGGTTGGACTCGATGATCTCAGGGGTCTCTTCCAACCTGAATGATTCTAAGATTCTATGACAGTAGTTATGGAGTCTTGAATGAAAGAATGAATGTATTTAGTATTTTAAGTGATTTCTCATCTGACTTCTCACCTAAAGGTGTTTCTTGATACGGAACCACCTAAGAACCATCTTTTGACAGAGGGAGAGAGAAAAGATTTCAAGGTGCAATAAAACAGTTTTCCTCTGGGATGGAATTTAGAAACATCATATAGACATCATGTAATCTCCACCAAGCCTGAATAAGCAGAGAAAGAGCAAAGTATTTGAGTTCCTATGTGCCAAAGCAGAATCTAACAGAGTAGCAGAGGGAATTTCTTCAGAGGACATGCATCTTCCCACTCATAGACATTAGTGGCGCTAAGCACACTGAGCACAGGGAATATATTGAGTTAGAAGGAGACACATGAAGGCAGTAACACGGCTTTTTCTCTTTGAAGTATAAACAAAAGGAGATCTAGGGTTGAACGATCCTTCAGGTTTCTGAACAGTGGTTTGGGTCAACAGAGACATTCATATAAAAAGAAGGATCACAGTGAGGTGTTACACTCAAAATCTTGCTGTAAGCTAAAAACATATCTTATATATAAAGCCAAGAATTTATTGTTATTATGCCTGAAATGTTAATAGTTTAATCAATTAATTATTAATTTACATATAATTATTACAGAAGCAAAAAAGGATAGAATATGGACTATATTCCTCCACAATACATCAAACACAACCAGTCTACACAGAATAACTACTTATTGATACTATCTATGTAAAAATCATGAGCGTACCACACCAAGATAAAAAAAGAAATTCAAAGTCCTGCACCCTGGGAGGAAAAATCCCAGGCACCAGTGCACACTGTGAGCAGACCAGCTAGAAAGCAGACCTGCAGAGACACATGTGGGAGTGATGATGGACACCAATCTGACCAGGAGTCAGCAATACACCCTTGCAGTAGAGGAGGCCAACAGCCTCCTGGGCTACTCTACAAAAAGCATTGCCAGCAGGTCCAGCAAGCAGCTTTGCTCAGCACTGGTGAGCTCACACCTAGAGTGCTTGGTCCCACTCTCACAGCTCCCCAAGATAAGGGAGAGATATGGTCATACTGGAGGGAGTCCAGGCCCAAAAAGATGCTGAAGGGACTGAAGCATCTGTCATACAAGGAGAAGCTGAGAGAGCTGGGACTTTCCAGCCTACAGAAAAGAAAGCTCAGAGGGGGATCTTATCAACACATATAAATACTGAGAGGAGTAAAGACTCAGAGCCTGACTCTTCCCAGAGGTATACAGTAAACAGACAAGAGGCGATGAGAACAAAATTAAATACAGGAAATCCCATTGCCATGTAAGACAATAATTCGTTTTTACTGTAAAGGTGGTGAACTATTGAGGCAGGTTGCCTGTAGAAGTAGTGGAGTTTCCATCCTTGGAGATATTAAAAACCTGACTGGATATTGTAACCTGCTCTGGCTGACTATGCTTGAGCAGGGAGTTGGACTAGATGACCGCCAGAGACCACTTCCAACCTTTATGAGTCTGTGACTTTCTGAAAAGTAAAACAAATTAGGCACAGCCTCCTGACTGTTAGGAAAATTGCTAAGACACCTAAACAAGCCAAAAAAAAAAAAAAAAAAAAAAAAAAAAAAAAAAAAAAAAAAAAAAACCACCTCCAGGCAGTTCAAGACAAGTTCAGACAAATTAAGCTTGACAAACTCCAGTTTGGAGGGTCTGTGACTTCAGTACAAAGCCTATGGTCTGTTCCTAGTACAGGCAATACTGCAATTACTGGGTTACTGAGGTGTGCTTTTGCTTTCATAAAACCCCCAAAATTGCAGGTGTAGGTGAATAATATATGAATCTCACCTCACAATTTAATTTCCTGTGTATTTATCTTCACTGTTCCTGTAGGATGCTACACAAAATGACCTTTACTTCTCTTCTAATTAATTTTGTTTAGTGACTCATATTTATCATATAACTTATCCATTGATATCTGTTTTCATTGAATAAACTAGCACTGGAACCACAAGAGAAGTACAAAAGATTTGGATATTAACTTGTCAGTATTTTTTTTACTTGTTATTCAGCATTCAGGTGTAACCATCTTCTAGGTCACTTACTCCAAATCAAACAAAATCACACTTCTGAATAAAGAAATGATTGATTGGCCATCCTGTTCAGCTTTAGGGCAGTGTCTTTGTATCTGTTTAACAAAAGGGACCTAACATTGAGATACACTAAAGGTAGAAAACAAAATTGGAGCAGAATTCTTACTACAAACACAAAAATATTGTTTTCTCCTCAGTTACCCTTTGCGTAACTTACACACTACTGCTGCAGAACAGAGAAGCTAATTTGTTGAGACAGGTAAGTATGGGGCAGACATTTGCTTATGACCATAGTAATAATCTTCCAAATGGCCTTAACAGGTTTTGTGCAGCTGTGTGAGGCCTTCAGCATTGCTTTAAATAACCTTATCCTTGCACTGCAGAAGACCAGAGATCATTTACTGTAAGCTAGACAAGGGACAGGTAATTAAAAAAACCTGTTAATGCAATCACAAGTGATCACCTGACCACACCATTAGAAAGTTCTCAAGTACACATATCATAATCCTTTGAGCATTCCATTTTGATAATTGTATGCCTCCTGCAAGATTAGTTTTTTCATGCTGTTTTAGAGTAGAAAAAAAATTATCTTGAAATAATTTAAAACTAATAAAATATTGACACCATAGTGCTGAGTTTTACAGTCCTCACAAATTTCACCATGGTTTGCATTTCATTTAATTCTGGAAAGTTAACATTTCTTTCAGTGAATTTACACTCTGTTTCACTATATGTAAAAGCTTAATCCTACAGAGTACTTTTAACAGCTACTCTCTAAATAGGAAACGGTCTAATTAATTCTTTACTCCCAAGTACCTACATTAAATAGCTTTTTGAAGTCTTCATGTATCCCTAAGCAACTTTAAGTAAATAATCCTGACATGCATGTAACAAGTTATCTACAATTTCTTTCTGCAATTAGAGGCAAAAGAATGAAAAGATGTAATGACATTCAACAACTGGCTTTTTTTTCCCCATCAGAACAAGATATGGTGATCTGAACTTGCAGATAATGAAAACACCTCTTGCAATTTTTCATCATTAATGGAACCAACATTCTAAACACACATTATTAAAATTTGTTATTTCTGCACCAACCTTAATTTCCCTTATATTATTTTTTCCATTGTTCAGTTTAACATACCCATGATTGCTTCATACATACACTGCCCATCTAAAATGTGCTTTTGTCTCTTTTTTCCACAATATTTATTTTACATATGTGATAAAAAAAATGTATAAATTGAGAGATATACACCTATCAAATCCATTTGAATAAATATGATGACAGCTGTCTTATGACAATAGTAATATAAAATTTGTGTTTGCTTGGGCTTTTTCTAATGAATACTGTATGTACCTGATAAGCAGTGTATCATAGAAGTCCATGCCTTTTATTAAAGTAGGACACTGGGAGCATAACACACTTCGTAAAGTCCGCATTTCTGATTATATAATAGTTGCTAGAGCACACTGAATATTTTTAAATTCAAATTTGTATCTTCTACAAAAGTATGCAGTATATCTAATATGTACCCTATCTAAATATTCACAGTCACTTTCTAATTATTTTCAGGATCTTTTCTAGCATGACAGATCATGCTAACAGCTTCATTAACTCTGCTATGCAGTACCACTGTAGAGATAGCATGGACTGCCTAATCTATTAAAGAAAAACTATACAACTTTCTAACCAACAGAATAACTATTATTCTCTTTCAGTATGTTAATGAGATTGGAAAACTGTTTCACTTGAAACCATCAGAACACTAATATGAACTGTACTGGTTCTCTATAGGGTTATTTTTTAGCAGTTGTGTTTGTGCACAGTGCTGTTTAATTAAAGACGACAGATAATTATGCCCTTGATAGGGTTCTTTCATTTACATGTTACACAATAAAGGAGCTTGGTGGTCTCTGTTACCAGCCATAAAATTTCATTCAATCCATGTTAGCCATGAAATGGCAGATTTCTGAAGTTAAATTTTACCTAAACATTCACTGAAAGATGTAATAGATAGCACAGAGTTAGCATATTATTTTCTTCCAGGAACCTCTGAAATTTCAGCAAGCTCATTTGTGTAGTGACACCTTTCCAAAGCTGAATTTCTGTGGCTATGGATTATCACACTAGTAATTGTCAATGGAAGGAGGCACAGTTATTCTTAAGTCTAAAAAAGCCTTATCAAACACTGGTAGAAGGTAATGTAAAGACTCTCTGTGATTAAGAACAATGAATACTGGAGCACAGCCAAAACAAAGAGTCGGAAACCAAGTAACAGGCCTGCCAACAGCAATACAGAGCAGCAATCCTCAAGTCCAAATGCTTCTTGCTCCTTAAAAGAATCCTAAATGATTTTCAATTTTCTCCAGATTGCCAGAGAAATTTTTACTGCAAATAAACACAAAGGATCTTCACTAAAATCTTCAAAATGCATTTCCTTTCTCTTAGTACATTAAAAAATATACAAACTGTTCATGGGCTAGAAAAAAAGAGAAAAGCACAGATCCTGAGAAAACCAAAGAGATGAACATGGGAGACTCTTTGAGGGCACTCAAGTATAATCTGTTGAAAATCCATAGCCACATGAAACGGAGGCTTGGGACTACACTTTTACTACTCCATAGGGTCATTTTATGCACTCAGTCTTCCTGAGTCATTATCCCTGCTAGTGATTTTGTACTGGATTCAATATCAGCGTGTATTTCAGAGTGTCTTAACTGCCTATGAATATCTTTTAGGGAATGGGCTGGGCAAGTTGGTATACATCAACCTTCCCAGTACTACTCTTACATGGGGAGGTGGTGGCAGAAGGAGATCCACATTCAGAGAGTGACAGTAATGCCATAAAAGCTCCTTGATCCTTTAAGCCAAACTCAATAATTGACAGAGTTCTTCTGCCAAGGAGAAGAAATTTTTACATATTTGTCATTGACATAGGCCAAAGTGAGCATCATCAGAAGCTTATATAAATGAACTCCTTAGCTATGCTAAGTTATTATGATAAACTGTTTCACCTTCTTATGTATCAACACTGTCTAGGAGTCCATCCTGTATGGGACAACGCTCTTCCATTTACTCCAGCCAGAAGTCTAACCTGTATGCCTGCTGTTTACAGCTGCAAAATGCAGAATGTGTAAGATGGAAGGGCAAAAATTAGAAATATCTTTTGTAATAATAAATTGCCAAAATGTCAATTTTTCTGAACACATCAGTGTCAAACAATCTCAACTGTACAACTGGCAGGCTGTTCTTCCCTCGCCTCCACTGGTCACTTCACTATATAACTTGTTAGTTTCTCTGAAATTATTTTGTCTGTAAAATGATAATAAATGGTCTTCCTAAACAGCAGCAACCTACATTTCATGCTTTAGTATCATGACTGCATTAAAGTGTTTTAAACCTAGTGACGAGTTTTCAAATGTTCAATGACGTCAACAATTTAAAAAAATTAAAAACAAAAAAAAAAAAACAAAAAAAAATCAAAAAACCACAAATGAGATATCTGCCTTTATAAACTACTTAAAGTCCATAATACTATGGAAAAAGCAACACAAGGCAAAGCTACCTTTTTCATTAAAACACACACATGACTGACCTAACATATTTCATGTAGTCAGTGTGTATTCAATACCTTTTAAGAGTAAAGCTGATATCTGAACTCTCTCTTCTCCACGGCAGTCCATTTTGCCAGCTGCTAGCAAAATGTTATGTTGGACTTAATCATCTAGCAAAGTTTACAAAACCTTGGCTTGACTCAGTTCATTTTATGTGTGATCTATGTATGAATGCATGGCATAAACAAACTGGGACCTTTGTGGCAATGTCAAAGGGAATCACCTTCTGACCAAGCTTGGGAGAACTCTGTTCAGTTGTCTCTGTCTGAAGACACAATAAATTCAGGTCTCACAGAAACAGGCACAGCTCTGCTAAATCAATAAGACAATCAAAACTTTATAATTAGGTCAGTACAAAGAATAGGAGCAAGCCCACGCAAAAATCTGCGATAGATATCCCAATATATCCAGGGATAAGTTTGTCCTAGGAATTTTTCATACCTCTAAACAGCTGCACTGAAGCAGAAATACGTAGCCTATATGGATCCTGCTGTTTTCAGCCGAAGAGTATCAACAGAGACTGTGATATATATATAAAGGAACATATTTCATCATTACCTGATACTTCAGCTTTCTCTGTCTAATGAGGAGAAGCATAGCAACCACATAATCCATTTCAAGCCTAAGGAACTCACTGGGTATAGGATGCAATTTTATTTGCAGAGAGGTAAATAAGTATTCAAAATTGAGTCTATCAATCCATCAGACAATCTTTACTGTCCGCAGGTTGGACACCCTTTTAAGGAAAGCTCAGCCACAACTTCTGAATTGTAAGTTTTAGTGCAGAATTTCTGAAAGTTTTTAAGAGGATTGCAAAGTGTTTTGTTTTGTGTTTCTTTTGGAGACTGAGGGAGAAGGAAAATGCTGGCAATGCTAAGCATTTTGTTTTGGTCCTAGTTTAATTCCTCCTGAAAAACAAACCAAACCAAACCAAATCAATAGGGAGTCTGATTTCAGAGAAGTATTCACTGTATAAAGTAGGAAATAATATACAGAACTGTACATTCTGCATAGTATATACACTTTTGCTGACTGTCTCTGACCATTGAATCTCAAAGGCATCTTCTTCAGAATCAGTCTCACCATGCTGGGAGGCGCATACTGATAGAAACTTGTACTTTCCTTGATGTACAGAACCATGTATGAGAAGACCAACTTCCAGAGTTAAGAAACAACTCCGTGGACTGTGCATAGATTCCGGATGTTTTCACCTGCAATAACCAAATATAAGTTTCATTTAGCAAGTCTTACCTTCTTATTAATGGAACCTGTAACTCATAGTATCTTTGGGAAAGGTGAACTGTGGGTGGATCAAGGGGTGGAATGTTCCCCCTGTGCTGTGCTATACCAGTCTCTCAGCAGGCACTGGTAACCCCAGCCTGGGCAGTGTAACAGAGGGTACTGTGGGCAGCTCCCCTTCAGTGCTGGTAGCCATGTCACCTACATGGCCTTGCTTTTGTCTAAAAGTGAGGCAAGAAGTTCTCATGCCAATATCCTTTATGAATACAGCTGTTATTTAATATTGCAAATGACCAAAAAAGATGAGCTTCTCCTGATGGACAGGATATGTGCAGCATCCTGTGGGATAGATCTGCCCAGGGTCTGTCTGATGTTGTGTAAATGTGGAGTGCCCAACGTCTGAGAGACATAAGATTTATTTGCTCTCTGTATTTCTCTTCTTATTCTGCCTTATTAAAATAGCTGATATAGTAATCTGGGTTTTTTCAGGCCTTATTGAGAACCAGAGAGAAAGACTGCACCACCTCTCCCTCTCTCCTCTCCATTTCATTCCTTCCCCACTCCTTGTCAGTACAGAACAGTAAGTTCTCCAATATGTATATATTTAAGTTCTAGAAATGCCTACATAAAAATAGTAAGAACGCATACTTAATGTATATTCTACAATTTGCTAGAATTAATGTTCTTGAGGGATGAATTAAAGCATATTCTGGCGTCTATGTTGGCAGGAAAATGCTAAAAGGGGGACAAAAATGCTGAAAGCTTCTGCAGGCTCAAAACATTGCATTGCAATGTATATGATAGAAATTCCCATCACAAGTAAAACATTTCACAGTAGAACATTACTTAAGTATTATTTCTGCTATAAAAAAGATACTTGTTGATAAGAAAACAAACAGTAGCAAGTTGTAGTATGGGGATAATCTCATTGGAAAGTTTTTATAAGTACATTGATTATTCAGCTCAAATTTCCTCAAAATCATTGCATTTGGTATTCTTAATCAGTAAAAAATGCTATACCAATACAGTTACAAGTATTTAAAAGTACAATGTCTATTTGGTCATTAGGCTGGATAAGGGGGCCATGTTGACAGCAAATGAAATTTGCAAACCATGTTACATTCAAGCTATTAATACCTTGACATGATACTATACTTAAAAGTAAACACAAAAGCATTTTTTCTGTTTTCAAGCTGTGAAAATAGCAATGCTACTAATGTACTCCTACTCTAATATCAGAAAGAGACAAGACAGAAAATTAGTCACCTTGTATGGAAACCTGAATAAAACCAAGATATATGATTTTGCTGAGGTACAGTAGAATTTTCAGCTTTCAAGGTTTGGCTTAAGAACTGTTGCTTGAAGGAAATTGAGACAAATGGGCTGCTTTGCCAATACCATTAAGATAAAAGGAGGCTTGTATTAAACAAGAGCGTTCCACTTAAATCAAACATCCAGTTAAAGTGGGTCGTCTTAACCTACCCATCTAGCAAAAAAGGCCACCTTGATCCTTTTCTCAAAAGTCTGGCTGATTTGAGCTGTAGTAATTTCTGTACTACCAATGTTCTGAATTGATTTGGGCCAGCTGCACTGTAATCGAGACCAAGAGGCATTAACTACTTTGCTGCTGTTTCACCAGCTTCTCACACTGCAGAATTCATCTCAAGTGTGCCAGCTCTTGTGACAAGATACAGAAGACCTGAAGTGCTAATGTTCCCATGGAAAATTGGCCTAATCAGCTACTATACAGAAACAACAGCAAAACCCATCAAAAGTAAAGGCTAATAAGCAAATTAAAAAAAGCAACCACGTGCATTATTTTTTTCCCTTTGAACAGAAAAAAATGTTTACAGCTTTTCCCAAGTGCTGAGTTACATACTGAGATGTATCAAGCCAAGCCTTTTAGAAGCCTTTTGATTTAGGGCCTGTAAGTGATGATACGCAGATTCACAGCGAGTGGTAGCAATTCAGTTCAGTGGGGCTTCTCACATGATTAAGAACTAATCAGTGGGATCAGCTCTGATCCCTGCTTCATGTTCCAGACAAAGGAATCAAGAGCGCAAGAGATCACTCTTGCACAATGTACTTGTATAGCTACACATCGTTTTGGAGATCAGCATGACAAGTCACCCACTGAGAGGATTATTCTTCCCCATATGAGCGGGCAAGAGCAGCAAGGCAGGGATAGAGAAAAGGAGAAATTGAGAAAGTTTCTTTAATGAACCAGCAGCCTACGAAGGGCAGGATGAGAAATAAGGCAGCTCATTTAGTTGGATAACTTGTCATTAAAGTGACAGAGAGTTCACATTTTTAAGAAGGTCTGTATGCATCCCATCAATATACACCTTCAATACAGTGTCAGCTCATGCTTTCCCACAATCCCACCCACCAAGCCCTCTTTCTGCTGTCATCCTACTAAGAAAAGAGCTCCCCTAAGTATCATAACATCCCAAAAATGTGCCTAGAATACATAGAAAGTGGCTTAAGTATATACACTTTGGAATATATTGAATTCCAAATATTTTTGCCTTCTGAAAAGATCTAAGGTTTTTTCTAAGTGTTACCAGTGGAAGAGGAAACAGGTCACAGGAAGATTGTCAGAAGAATCTAAAACTTTTAAGAAGAAGCTGGCAAAGCTGTCTACCAAGGGATTACAATGGATTAACCTCACACGATTTCTTCTCAGGTATGTGTGTGTGTTCACAGTTAGGTATCACAGGCTGTCTATAAATAGATGTACAGTAGAGCCAGAGAATACAGTAGCAGATTTTTCAAGATATGTGGTTATCCTTGGCCACCTATCAGAGAGGAGAATCAATTCTCTTTTTGTAGGAAGGTAAGCTTCCCTTTAGCTCTCCTTCCCACGTTGTTTAAAAACATGGAAGGAAAATACAGCAAGTCTTTTAGCATATCTAACACACACATATTTGTATTCATATTTAGCACACACACAAACTCACAGGCAAACACCCTTCATCCTGGATTTCCACAGCATACATTAAAGTCTACTTATGTAACTGAGATGCTAGAGCAATCATTGACTATGTAAGTTCATGCATCTTTGATTATCATCCTGGACTTCTAGGAGATTGTCCAGCAGGTACATCAGTTGAATAGTGATTTATTGTAAGTAGAGCCAAGTTAACAAGACGTTATCAAATTTGAAATTTCATTCCTTCCTCTCTGTATGAACCAAAGATTTCTAACTTTTTTTCATGAGCAGAAATAATTTGCTCAGTTATTTCTACAAATGAACATTGTCTATACTTACAGATTACTCATAATTATTCTCTTTTAAACATTCAGTATTCAAAGCCAGACCTGTTTTGACATGACACAACACAGAGATTCCTGAAGATGTGAAATCCTTCCCAGAACTTGCAGATTGTTAGTGTCTCCACTGAACTTCGTGACCCTGACACACATTTTAACTCATAATTTCAATTGTTCACATTCAAATAGTTTGTTCATTGATGGCAGAAAAGGAATGTTTTTATTCAAGAAAGTGCTTAGGAAATGTGTACAAGAAATTTTCAAAATATGGCATTGCATTAGCCAATCCCATGAATGTTCTTGTCAATAAACTTCTTCAGTAGACTACTCACTGATAAAAGCTAATGTAAATAGAATATGGAGCAACTGTTTGTTATATTACCTTCAATCACTTTTTAGTACATATCCAAGTCTTTCTAATAATCTTACAAAAAACAATCATGGTGAAAGGAAATGAAAATACTGATTTAAAGCACTGTAATTTTATCAATTTTATCAACTTAGAATTAAAGCCCACATGAACACGTGGTCAGCAGTGACTGCAGAATAAGAAACCTATAAAAATGCTTCTTGGCCTATGTAAGAAACAGCAGAGGTATATGCAGTGACCCCTGTAGCAGCAGAACATCTGCTACCATTTCTGTGTCAGATTCATTCTCATGATGTCATCTCCCCAGAAGGGGACCTCTTCTTTCAGTGCAAGTACTGTAACACGTGATGCAGCTAGTTCAAAATGCAGCTGTGAAGCTGAAGTTCCTGCGCCCTGAACAGACCTTGTCAGACAGAGAAATGCCTGCCTTCTCCCATACACTTTGCCATTTGTCACAGTGCATCTGCAGGAGTCTCTTATGTTCTCAGCAGTGGAATTTAACTTTTCCCGTTTAATGATGCCCTTGTTAAGTTTTACTAGCCAGCAGAATCAAAACCTAAGCCATTTCTAACAACTGGCACAATGTGTACACATTTATTTTAAGATACACATTGCATGTATTTAAAAGAAACGTGGAAAAGAAAAATATTCTGTATGTCCCCCCTGGTCCCGAGCAGATTGGTTGCTAAAAGAATTTAAAATCTTGTTAAGAAGAATTTATGCATGCAAAAAAATACTGCTGCTATGTGCAGTTTAATTAAGCACCTACATAAAGCTCAAGGCCATCTGTTCAATATAGAGGGAGAAAAAAAAAGATGAGATGAGACAGCAGAAGACAATTATTGTGATGGTACTTAAGTATACTTAGTGTGGCTATTGCAATATAAAGATACTTGGTTAGTACTACTTTGCAGAATGATTAGGAAAATATCCCCATACTTAAAAGGAAGCTTCACAAAGAACATGAACATTTTTAGGGGGCCAAATTCCTAAAGCAATAATAGGCTCTGTTACAGCTGCAATGAAATTCTATTTCTAATTGAAATGTTGACAAAACTTTGAGTCCTAAATTCAGCTCTACCAGTAATCACCTAACCACTGAACCTGTTCCTGCATTTCAGTACAGGAAATAAGTATTTTTCACCAGAAATTGTCTCTTGAAACCTGCATTTTCTTCCAGTTTGATAAATTCTTTTCAGTTAAATATAAAAGCACAAAAATCAGTCCATATATATACAAAGTATAAAATCTTACCACTTTAGAACCCTCGATCCCACCTGAAATAGTAAATTACATGCATTTCATAAAGAGGTAACACTTGGATTATACAGTTAAAACAATTTCTTAAGGCTATTGGTCCCAGCAGCAAGCACAGACATATTATCTTAGTGATGTTTGTTTGTTTGAGGAACACAGAGAAAACATAAGGAAATTGAGAATCCAGTCTCATCTTACTTTCTTCCAAAATGGTTAGTTCAATACCTGAATAAAATTTGTCATAATAATTTAATTCATGCACAAAGATTATATTTATAGACTTGTTACCTAATATACTAAGTGTAAGTGTATACAGCCAAACTGCTATTCTCACTACATAATTTCCTTTTTCTTCTTTAATCTTAAAAAAAACAAAACAAAAAAAAAACACCAAAAAAACAAACCCAAAACATTATACTGCACTTTACTGGCAAAATTTTTAGTCAGTGTACATATTAATGTAGTTGACATGTTGAATTGATACTTGAAACAGCTCACAGCTGGTGGCCTGCCTAACGATTTTATTAATATTATTTTGCATATCACACAATGCTTTCCCAGAAAGGATATTTTCTTTCCATGTGCATTTTTGTTGTTGAACAACTGGTAGGTTTTTTACATTTTCCACAATAATTAATGACACTGATTTACATGTCTACATTACATTACACAGACGTATGACAGGCTGCAATGCTTCCGAGTACTTAAAAGCTGTGATTCCCCCATCATTAGTACTGGATTTGCACGTAAGAAATAGCAGCAGTAAAAATTTTTACCCAGTTCAGTGATGGCAAGCAACATGACAGACTTTCTACCAAAATATCCTCTTCAAATGATGGGGAATCAGCCAACTTATTGCTAGTCGTGGGAAGTCAGACATCACCTGATGTATTTCTAGAACAAAGCCGAACTGACAGAGGGTGCTCATTACAGAACAATGTTTTTGCACTGTGTGTACCTGTCACTTGGTACCTGGAAATCGAAGGCCAAACTCCCTGTGTTGTTGAGCCACAGCCTGACTTCAGCTGACATATCATTCCAATACTCAAAATCTCCCCTAACTTTTGATTTAATGTAAAGCCACAAATCCATTAAGTTTGCTTTTATCTTTTCCTGGTTTACTATTTGTCTGTTTGTGTCAGGTCCTTCCTTACATTTGACCTTTCTTCTTTTATTTTTCTCTTTCCTAAAAAAATGGAATAAATTTGAGACTTACTAAACCAGCTTGACAAACTTTTTTCCTTACGATAGTTCTTTCCTGTCTGCAATGAATTCATCCCAGTTTGGAGTAGTCTTAACTCTTTATTCAGCTTTCTTCTGTAAGATTTCAATACCTTTCACCTGAAAATAAAATAGAGTGAAAATCTGAAAATAGGGCAATCATATTGAAGCTTGTATTTTAGAAATAGAAATTAGAACTTCTAGGATTGTTGTGATTTTCTGTCTCCTCATTATTGTCAGATCTCTTTCTCGTGCAAGAAGCAGATTGGGAAGAATAGAGGGTACTGAGTAAAGCACCTATCAAAGTCTTGCAGTTCTTCCACACATCTACTCCTTTTGGAAATACATTTTCTCATCTGTACAATTAAAATATTTTATTTGGGTTGCGAATGCTACTGTGAAATATTCACTTTTTAAAATGAAAAATATTTTCAAGCAAACTTGATGAAACGTCAGCAATTTTTAATATTTAATTTCAAACAGGAATTTTTTACAAAAGGTACCTGTGATGTTATAAATAAAACAGTATCTCTAAAAGCATGCAAACTAAACCTGGTGGGTGAGCCACAGAAAGCTTACAAAAAGGCATTTTTAGAGATTTATATTGGAGACCAGATTAAACTTGACAGTTTCCTTTAAATTAAATTGCCAAGCTAGAAATCATAGCATAAAAATTGCTTGATAAAAAACACCTTTCTTGTTCCCCAGAAATGTTCAAAATTAGGGAAAAGAGATTTTATTCTGCAGCCAAATGCAGTAGATCTATCAACTTATTTTCCTGCCTATATATATTCACAGAATCACAGAATTACAGAATATCAGGGATTGGAAAGGACCTTGAAAGATCATCTAGTCCAATCTCCCTGCCAGAATGGAGCAGTGGACTTGACTGAGTTTCTGCATCCCATACTCATGGCCAACTTACTCTAAATGTGTAGCTAACAACTGGCTTCATTACTAAAACAGGTAAGAAAGTACAAATTGATACAATATGAAAATACAGCTACGCATCCATTTACACACTACTTTCTAGGGAGATAAAGGACTTTGTGCATGAGGTCAGAGACTAGCCACTAGGAAGGTGTTCATGAGCTACTTCTGCAAAGTAGCTTTTATGACACTTGGGGCAAGTACAAAGGGATCTGAGGGCACGGGGGCAGGTGCCCCAAAGGCAGACAGGTTATCTCTCATCCCATGGTCAGACAGCTCTTCTGGCTGACAAAAGCCAGCCAAAAACTTCTGCTGTCCGCTAAGGTGACTACTAGGGTATGTGCTAGGGCTGGCATGAAACAGTCTTTGGGCTGAGCGGGTCATGATGTAATAAGCCACCAGGGCACTGCTCTGTGGAGAGCCCTTCTGCCTATCTGGCTTTTCCTTGACTTTTGTTCATGTTATACAGGCCAGTTCTACAGCTCTCTCCCGCTAAATGCAATAATTTCTTTTTTGTAGTAATATACAAAGGAAAAAAATATGCTTGGGAAGAAAAGCAGAGCAAAAAACCACTACTAAATCAACACTGTTCTAGAAACAAGGACAAGAAGCAAATTATTGGCACAGAATCATACAGTTGGATTTCTCACACTCTCTTCCTAAGTAAACACCTGCACAAACTCTTTGCTTAAAGCAAAATCAATTGAGTTGTGATTATGTCTCAATATAATTATCAATTAATGAGTTCTATGTATTTATAAGCTTCATTATTAGTATGATATTCTTCATTGTATTACCTTTTTTCCTCATGACTAAATGCTTGTGTATGTCCCTGAGGCTAATAAAAAGATATCCACAAAAGTAATTATGAGCACATTCACAGTCCCTCTTACCTCAGAAGAGATAAGAGATTTTCATGAAAGTGTCTTTAAGTTCACCATTTCAGTGCTCAGAGACTTTCAATTAAAAAAAAAAACAAAAACAAAAACAAAAAAAAACCCCAAAATCCCAAAACAAAACAAAAACAAATGAAAAAAAACCCCAAACTATCTAAATGGGCATTCCAGTTTTTTACATTTACATTTTTAAAAATTAAAAAACCAGGAAAGAATAAGGTTCTCAGAGGACATGAAATACTGAAAGAGAGAACAGCAGATACTTTTTAAGCCAGGTGTCATGATGACAGGAAAACTAAAATCAATGGTAAAACATTGCAATGGGACAGAGAAGATTTCTTGACCTCAGTGGTGGTTAGTGAATAAGAAATGAGTCACTCTTAGAGGGAGCTTCTCTAAGCAGGAGTGATATATCACTTCCTGATGTGTACGGATAACGTTAATGAAGCACTAGAAAACCTGCCTATCCAAATTTCAAGATGCCCAATTTCATATTTGTGATATAAAATGGGACGTTAATTCTTTTGGTTTCGCTGTAACATTATCTGGCAGGCATAGAATTTGCTTATTGTCAGCCCCTTAATAGTTGTTTTCAAGACACTGTGGGAGGAGAAAATGCAGTGAGGAGACTGCCCAGAGGTATTGCCGTGGCTGGGCTAGGGTATTTCTCTTCCATTTGTGTTTAATACATTCCTGAGTCTTTGTTAGCTCCAGCAGAGAGATCAGCTACCATTACTTGTTATTAGTGCTTCTGCCATCAGTCTGCTAGGCAGAGCTCTCCTCTTTCAGTGCTTGCCTGTTCTTACACAAGTGACCTGGAAGAGGTCACTTGCTTACTCTTCTCACCGATCAGACTTTCTGCAATTTAGTTACAGCAAAGTTAGTGCAAATGTCTTGGCAGTCCAGTGACAATATGGCAGCTGACAGGCTGAAGATACCTTTTGGGAATGGTATTTGGACTTGCTCCCCTACAAAGACTGATTAATATGGGAAGTGAGTGAGGAAATGACTCTCTCTCTCAGTTCTAAATCACTTGTCTGCAACCTGGAAACTGTAATGTGTAATGTGGCATATTTTGGAAGACTCTTTATTTTTAATCAAGAAGAAGGTGGACAGCTTGGAAAGTGTGATGAAAGTGTGTAATTGATCCTTGCTGTGCTATGAATCCCAAGGGAATCTGTGATACTGGAAGTAGATTCTACTGCCTTCCTTGAGGAGATAAATCATTTGTGTCTCAGAAAATACCCATGCAGCACATCAGCAACGGGAGTGTTCATAAGATGCAGTAACATGTGGGTCGTTCCAGTCAGTCATCCCTTCATGCCAGTCATTTGGAGGCATATTCTATTCTCAGTCTTTTCAGTTAGACCATAGCCTATATTCTTGAAATTAGCATTGAAATGGACACCCCAAAATATGTAGAAATTTAAAATATATCACTTTTATTTTTGTCCCCAAATTAATTTAGTAAGCATATATTTACTTTATATGTTCTTATACTCTGGTATCTTTTCCATAGCAATTTGAATTATTTAGGACTTTGGTACAGTATATAATGTGCTGTATGAAATATAATTTGACTTAAAAATGGGGAAGTAGATACAAGTCTTTTATTAACAATGTAACAATCAGAATGTTCATCAAAAAAACCTATACAAGCGACAGCATGAAAAGTACTTGAGTCTATATAAAAGAAGAGCAACAATGCATATTAGACAAGTAAGAGACAAACATCATAGTAAAACAGAGGTAAAGGAAGATGTCAGTTAGTAAAAACTTTGCAACTTAAACAGGACACTACTGTTACTGACTATCAACCTGGTAGTCCCTGTGATGTAGTGAGATGTCAGAAGGTCAGAATACCAAAATGCTTTAAATTCTGTATTAACAAACACTTAGGAATAAAACTCAGTGTTTATATTCCATAATTTATCTATTTATGTAAGCACTACTAAATAAGATGAGAAGACATATAGCAGGACAAAAAAAAAAAGCCATTATCAGAACTAATTACATTTCTTACTGTAAATCAATTAGTCAACCAGTTATCTAGTGATTAGATAAAGAACCAAACTGAAATGTTGTGATTACAATCACATGGTCCAACTAAAGCATGCACACATGGCAGTGAAACGCAACAGAGGCAGACCTATTCTCTCTGCCCTTATCCTCTACACCTGAAGGTCAAACTTACAACATAGAATAACCCTGTGGAATCTTCTCCTTCACCTTCTTCCTTCTTCTTACCAAATATTCTTATCAAAATACTTCTCTGAACAGTTATTCTCATATCATTTTTGCTTTCATTCACTTAGAAAGAATTCTACAAATAACATACAAAACTTCCTTTTTTTCCTTCAAAAAAACTAGGAAACAATAAATGCATGCTATTCCTAAACAAATATATTCCCTGATTAAAAGCAGAGAAACTCCATCTTCTCCATCTATGTGTAGTTACAGCATTCAGACAGAATATGTGAGAAACCTGTTGATACTCGGATAGAGTGGGAGGCATATGGTATTATCATGCAATTTCACTACATTTCATAACTAGCCACACAAAACTGAGTTTAATGCCAGTGGCAAAGGCAACACCACACTTTTATTGGGTAGTCTTTTTCAGCATAGATTTACCCACAACAGGAAGCAAAGCTGAACAACAGGAAATAAATTAGCATGAGTAAGCTTTAAAGATGTAGCCTAAAACATCAGGCTTTGAACTATGTAGACCAGACTCTCTTCTATTCCAGAAATTCTGTGCTAAAGAACTTGGTCCTGACAAAATCGGGAAGGAAAATGCACAGCTACTCAAGCTCAGGCAATCCAGGAGGACAGCTGGGCAAGGACAGTGGAAGATAACAGTCAAAGTGATCCACACTGGTGACACGGTAGCTAAACGAAAAGGTGAAATAAAGCAGTAGGAATTCCCACACTAACTGAGTTAACTCTGTTTCTCTTGGATTTAAAATGCCTTTTAAATCAGATGTTCACAAGGTTACCACATTCTTCAAAGATTCATTTCTTCTGAAGAAAAAGCCTATGACGGGTCAAATGGTTGTTTACTTGGTAGTTCTTAAGCTAAGTACTTTTCTACACTTAATGGTGTAGAAAAAGATACAGCTTGCCCCACGTACAGGAAACTTGATCTGTTTGAATGAGAGTGGGAAGGAGAGAGAGATGCTATAGCTTCACCTTTCATCTTGGTAGGGAGCACGAAAAAAGCGTGTAATCAATGAGACATTTGCCCTGCTATTGTCTATTCTACATTACACATACAAGACTTTTACTGGAAATATATGAGGGAAACAAAGGATTTGGATGTAACAAAAAACACTGCTTGGGATATGACAACAGAAATGCCTAATTCTGGCGTTCATGATGCAAAATTCTGTACTGGTGGAATGATTCCATTAATTCCATGGTCAGGTCTGCGTTTTTGTTATGATCTTTCAGGATGATGATAATTTCAATTGATATAATTTTTTTTGTTCTCAATTCATTATGATGAATATTAGGTATAGAGTATCAGGTAGTTTTGTTAGTTCTCAGTACCTAAGTCCTTCTCTTCACTTATTTGTAAAAACATTTACAGAGCATTGTACTTTTCCTGTATTGTCACAATAGAATTTTTTTATGCTATTTTAGGTGTTCACCTATTTATTTTATGCATATTTTAGGTGTTCACCCTTCATTCTGTAATTCTTTTCGACAGAGATATCTTAAAATAGACTAACAGTCATATTAAACTACACTAACTTCTATTACAGCAAGAAAGAAACCATGCTGTACATCACCAGCCTTCAAGGACAAATCTTCAAGGCTTCTATCTGTCCTACTTTGAGCCCTCAACTTATTACTCATAATGAACTTTCCTGCCAACAGGCACAACTGTGAACAGGTGACAAATCATTGTATCAAGTGGCAATTTTTCATTTTTGTTGCTCCACTTTCATTTCTGGCATCATCTTATCAGATATGTATTTGCTATGGAATTGAATGCATTACACATTACCAGCCTTTCATTTCTCCAAATTCAATCCCCAAATTACACAATAAACTTTAGATTTTTTGCTATTGCTTAACTACAGTTTAACCACAAACCCAGATAAGCAGTGTCTTCCAGATCAAATACAGTGGGCATATACTGTGCAGGAAGGCAATTAGATAATTCAAGAGCCAAAAAAACTTACATGTTTTGAAAGGCATGATGTTGTTTTCTTTAGAAAAAAGAATCCTGGAGAAGGATATGATCTGCAGCAGGAGAAAGGTAACATTGTTACAGAAAGGCCACCGGGGTTAGGTTGGTTTTAAGTTTAATCATAGATAATATCCTAGAAGATGAAACCAACACCCCCAAGTCCCTCTCCTCAGGGCTACTCTCACTCCCTTCTTCCCCTTCAGACTGTATTTGCGCCTGGTTTGTCCTGACCCAGGTGCAGGACCTTTCCCTTTCCCTAGTTGAACTTCATGAGGTTTGCAAGGGCCTACCTCTCAAGCCTGTCCAGGTCCCTCTGGATGTCATCCCTTCTCTCCAGTGTGTTGATCACGCCACACAGCTTGGTGGTGTCAGCAAACTTGCTCAGGGTGTACTCAATCCACGTCTCTGACACAAGTGTTAAACAATACTGGTCCCAGCACTGATCCCTGAGGAACACCACTTATCACTGGTCTCCACTGGGACATCAAGTCTTTGACTGCAGCTCTTTGAGCGTGGCCATCCAGCCAATTCCTTATCCATCCGTCAAATCTGTATCTCTCCAATTTAGAGACAAGGATGTCATTTGGGACAGCGTCAAATGCTTTGACAAGTCCAAGTGGATGATGTCAGTTGCTCTTCCCTTACCACCAACGCTGTAATGACATCATGTAGATGACAGCGAGCAGGTCACTTCCCAGGACCCCTGCAACACAGTACTCTTTGGTCTCTTTGAAGTCCCGTATCCCAGAACTTGCCTACTCTCAGCATGCCCTATGTTGTACTGGGGAAGTTCCCCACACGTGTCCAACTGTACAAACACTAAGAAGCCTCTATCCAGCCACTAACATCTATGAAATTTCACACTCTCTAAACCTCTGCTCTCTATTGAAGTGGAAATCCGTCAACAAGTTCAACATGCATTGGGAACATACAAGAACTAGCAGACAGATGGACAAAGACAGGCAGCACATTTGTATATGACTAATCTCCTTGGAAACAAGCGTAAAAATATTTCTCTTAAAGCTAGAATCAAATTTGTCTTTTGGAACTAATGAAAATATTGTAATAATTCTCAGTCAGCTTTTCTAATGCCCTCAATCCACTTCACTTTTCCTTATAATTTGTGTGCTTACCTAGTACAAGCAAAAATTCTTCCAAATTCTTCATTACTTTATTATTAGACACATACGTTCTCACTACACATATTTTACTTTCTGCTGTTAGAGTGACCTGCAGACTGGCTACACTAAGAAGGACCACAATTTACCTAACTCTTTCACAGATATGAGAGAGCCTAAGGGTATAAGCATAGTACAAGAGGATGCTCTTCCATTTCACCCAAGTGAGGCAGTGACTGGGACACGTCTGCTCTTTTCAACACTTCAGAAATGCAAGGGCACAAGGGAGGCCGCAGATGACTGTCCAAAGAAATGGAGATTTCACTGTAGTGCCACACAGACCTGACGTTTGCACATTTAGCACTTATGTTGACCATTCCTCTGCCTGTCTGTAGCTAAGCTTTATGAAAACAACAGGAAAATATCTAAAATACAGGTGCTGTTCCCAGAAAGGATCAAAGAAAGGCGCAGAAGTACCTTTTGAGTACTGTACCCTATTATACCTGCCCTTTCCCCTAAATCCTTATTATCAAAACACAGCAACTTACCTGCTCTTCCATTATTCTTTTTGTTTGTTTTGACAATTTTTGCAAAAGTACCATAATTTGAGGAATCAAAACCCAAAGGCAACTGACATTATTATAAAACATAGGACAAGGGTTGCCATTAGCCCAGGATATGAATAAAGACCACATCCAGAACTACCTGTCTGCATGGATAGTAGCATTTGTACAGGCTATCTTAGACTATCATGGACAAATAATACCAGAAGTCCTAGTTGGCTTTGCTTAACTTTTATGTCTTGACATTAACAGTGTTTTAAAGTGTTTTTTTTTCTTAATGTAAAGATTAATAAATCAATAAATATAGGAAAGCAATATTTTAATATCCTTCAAATGTGCTAGGCCATTATGCTTGCTGAGAAGACAAACAGGCAACCTGTTTTGGTGGAATGAAATACTAAATTTTCCACACTAAAGGACTTGCTGCTACTTTGCCATGAAGGGGAGCAAGAA
Organism: Nycticryphes semicollaris; assembly: GCA_013400055.1. Taxonomy (NCBI): domain Eukaryota; kingdom Metazoa; phylum Chordata; class Aves; order Charadriiformes; family Rostratulidae; genus Nycticryphes; species Nycticryphes semicollaris. The sequence goes on along the minus strand of VXBJ01000740.1, from coordinate 711,274 downwards.
AGTGATGGAGGAATGAATCAGAAGAAAATTCCACATACGATTTAGTAATGTATTCACAGCACATATGGAGCCATTAAAGCAATCCTTCCTCCACAGGTATCCAAGAGATTACTCTAATGCTTCCACTGGGATTGTCAAGAGTGAAACCCTGCAGCTTCACAGGACTATTATGCTTTGACTGTTTGCATTGTCATCTCTCTCTCTCGCACATAAATGTAACTCCTTACAGCTAACGGTGTTGTATGGAAGCAGCCAAAAGGAGAGAAAAATTGCAGAACAGCAGTCAGATCAAATTAGCTGTTTACTCCATGCTATGCAAGGATTCACAATATACAAATACTTAGTTGCTCAGGATTATGAGTTTCAGAAGATCATCTACACCTAGGAAATATCAACTGTCACCGTATGACACTAATGTGCACATGTATTACTGAAAAAAAATGGGAATTAAAAATTGAAGCGATTAGTTACCCCAGCCATGGCCTTTTATGCTCCACCACTGAAACAAGAATGGAGAGTAAGGACTTTCTCAAAGCCAACTGCAGCTGCAAGGGGTGGGGTGGCTAGCCTGACAGGACTGGCACAAACGCTCCATGGGACCTTAGCTGTTTCTCCATGTCCCCTAAATCCCTTCAGCCTCCATTACTAAATGACACTGATTTGTAACAATATTTTGCTGTATTTCTGGATCCAGAAGTTTCTATTACAGTATCTAATGGAAACTGTACTGTTATAGTGCCTGTGTAAAGGAGGGGCTGGCTTACTGATTTCTTGTTTATTTCTGTTACACATGCAGACTCTTGCATACAAACACACACTATAGTTCAAAAAATATCTACCCAATTATTACAAAAGCATTGTAAGGAACCCTTCTTCAATTATTATTTCAAAACAGACTTCCACATTGATCAACTGGGTATTAAAAGACATCTTCTTACTCACAAGTAAGCCTTTCAAAATGGGGTAACGTACAAGCTGAGATTTAGGGCACATTGCTCTAGTCAGTAAAAAATGAAATTCAGGATTAATAAAGCAAAGCAAATTACTCATTTCTCCCAAGCACAACTCAAACCTGTACTTTTCAGGCAAGACAAAGAACATACATGGATCTCAAATGAATTATTTCTATATACAGAAGTCAGGTGTTATTTTTCTGCATGTTGCTGCTGGATAGAAAGCACATTTTTCAAAAGAAAAAAGGAATACATAAGAAAAAAAAATGTATAAAAGCCAGTAAGACTTATTTATTGAAAGATCATGATTGGTCATAGTATGTAGTGTTCATTTAGAAACTGCCTTGGTCTTGCTAAATTATATATAAGGCTAATGAGAGATGAAATATGTGGAAAAAACAGGTGATTTTTATCCACGGAAGCTGAAAAATTCCCTTTCTCACACTGCAGAAAGCCAAATGCACCATAAATATGGACAGAGCAGTTACAACGGATGTTAAGTATTAAAGAGCACACATTAAAGAGCAATCCACACAATTAAGACAGTAATTTTAATCCCTTGGCATATCGGAGTCAGAGCTGGTCACCTTTTAGAGTATGTTTCCAAATACATTTTCCACCTCTCCCCCCATCCTCTCTATCTCATATACACAATACACACACACACAGAGGTCAAAAAGCTGTGGTGGCGTGAGTAGAAAACGTTAGAAGATATTATCTGGGGACATAACTTGTGACCTATGATCAGTTGTAGACATGATTGACAGGCACAATCTATTTAAAAGTCATAGAATACTCTTTGATAGAACAGCATCACATTGTAATACTGATGTAAATAATTTACATTGCAGTTGCTGATGTAATACTGATGTAATGATACTTAGGCAAGAATTAATTTTTCTGAATTCCAGTTTGGGATGCAGTCATATGGAGTCTATTTTGTTTGTTTGGTTTGGTTTTTTAATTATAATTCTTATCCTAAAAGTGACATCAGAAACATATTTTAAAAGAAAGGAATTAAATATGTTTATGCTTACTTGGCAGCAGTAGCTGGTTATCAGATATAGAGACTTTCCCATTTTAGCTTCTAGAAATTAAGTTCAGTCAAAAGTAAAACAAGCCACTGGCACCCAGCACCAGTTTTCAGTGCTCTATTTGAAGGAAGGTAGTACTTTCATTCTGTTTATAAGAATCAAATGCTGATGTTCAAAGGGGGAAAAAAAAAACAAAAGCCAACAACCAAAACCCCAAAACTAAAACCACCCAATGAAGATATCATCATTGCTGGCTTTAGGAGAGAATCCAGAGAAATTCCTGATTCTGCACATCAGATTTGTGCCATGTTTCCAGGCTGTCTTTCCCTCTACTTCCTCTGTTCTACAGATGCAGAAACTACATAAGGGCACATCTTAATCCACAAGATAGTCTACAGCTTAAAAACAAAACAAAACCCAAACCAAACCAACAAAACAAACAAACAAACAAACAAAAAAACCCCAAATGTTAGACATAAATGAGATACATTTCAGTCATTTCTCAAAAGTCATCATCAGACCTAGAGAGAAAACACTGTTGATGTTCTACTTAAAAGAGACTTTCTCGCACTAGTACCCTGTGCAAGAAGGACATTTTCTGCTTTGCCTCCATACAATCATCCCTTCAAAGAATATGAACGCAGACCTTACAGATAGAGAGTTTCAATGCCATTAGCAGCACAAGGTCTAGCAGTAGGTGCGGGTGATGAGTGCTATTTAGGATAGTCTCGATCCTGTCCTCATGGTGCATAGTGTGAGAAAGTCAACACTGCACACCTGGCTGGTTAGAAACCATTCATACTTACAGTCCCTAAGAAAATTAAAAGGAGCTGCTAGACATCAGCAAGACCTTCTAGATTCCAATCTGTCTTACGTTAGTAGTTCCACTTGTGAATTTTACAAATATTGAAAAGTTATTCAGTTTGTGCAAGTGGGCCAAGATTTTCTTGTTTGTTTGTTTTTAAAGAGTTTATGTCATCTCTTGAGTACAACATTAAGGAACCTGCAATGCAGTTAAACATTACATGTCACCCACAATGAAAGGCACACGGATCACGATTTGTTTGATTTCAGTGAGCTCTAGATAAGACCCTTCTATGCACTCATTTAAAACAAAAAGCAGATGAATCACTCCACCCCAGCAGCACCCTGTATTGAATAAGAAGTCTGCACCATTTGGTTGCTGATGCTGTATCTGCTACACATTTTGCTCCTACTATTCAGAAACTCCAGCTCCTGGAAAGCTTTGTGCACAAAATGCTTGTCATCAATCATTTTCTCCTCCTACCCTACATTTCACAGATTACTTCCATGACAGAATTAGTGTTCATCCCCAGACCGCCAAAACTGCACCATAAAGTAAAGTTCCTACCTGACCAACCCTGAAATAACTTGACTTCTGCTTTTCAAAGTGGAGGAATTCCCTGAAGACTTAAGGAATGGTGTCTAAAAATTCTTTTCCATTTGGAGACAATGAAATACATATTACTTTGCAAGATATCAAAAGCATTTTTTATTCTGATCAAATATATTTCAATCATATTAAAATGCTTAGCATACTGCTTTGTTATATATACCCCAATATAAATTTATGATATATTATTTATGCAAAGAGATTAAATTATTCTGCTAGATGTCTGAAATGTTTAAGTGCAGAATAGTAGAATAAATTCCATCATCACCTCCATTCACATGTCTTTTTTTTTTTTTTTTTTTTTTTTTTTTTTTTTTGGCACCTGTCAGAGACTGCAATTGTTTTAAAGCAGCTGTTTTGAAAAAGTATTTTCCAAAAGTTTGAAGAGATTCAGCCGTGTTTCCATTTTATATTAACTGGTGTTGAAGTGAAATATTTTTGAAGTTTCACAACATGAGAGAAATGCTACTGCATTTATTTAGATGTGCCAGTAAAGTGTTGCACAAAGGAAACAAATTTCTGACCAGGCAATCCAAACTATTTTTTAAACTACTTCCTGCAGAATGAAATCTAATGTTTATAATTTTAAAAGCCAAGAAATTCAACTTTTGCTAAGATACATACTTTCATCAATTAAGATAGTTACACATAGACACGTGCATCAAAGGTCATGAAATGTATGGTTAATCATTAGTATTTTTAGATTTCAGTGCATTACTTTCAAAGATCTGGGCGACAGATTAGGAACAAAAAATTATTACACTAATATAGACACTTTTAGTCTTGTTTTGTCAGTGGCAAACTATTTTTTTTCAATGCAACATTTATGTCTTTTTATCAGCACATAGACTCTAGCCTGAGCTAGAAGGTCCTTACTCTTTTTTAAACTTACAGAAATGTCATTTTTCAGAAGTAATTTATGTTAGACTATATTAATTCTAACATTAGCATTTTTCAGAGTCCAAAGAAATAGACAATTTATTAGAGCTCCATCAGTCTAATGATCCTTTTAGAAGAAAAATATTTCAAGAGCTCCAAAACCATTTGTTGCTGGTAGGGGACCAAATTATGCTTGTGGCTATGCTGCTGTAAACTTAAGGAAACATTAGATTAGATGCAGTTTAAGCAGGTGTCTGCCTCCATGAAAGTAAAGCTTAGCACCCCAACATGGAAAAAGATAAAAGTATTATTCTTTTGTTGTTTTTTTTTTTAAAATAAAATATTAAATTTTGCTTTAGGTGAATACACGTACAGGAAAAATATATTCATGAAATGCAGATGGAAACATTACACAGATAACCACTACTGTGAAAAGTAATTTTACCTTGATATTAAAAATTACATTGTTGACATTTTTTTCCCTCTGAAGTCTGTTTAGGGATTGTCATGAAATTATCCAAGTCACTGAGATGTCTTTTACAATTCTATCTTATTTTGCTGAATGGGTATTAAATGTATTAAAATACAGAAATCTTGTAATCAAAATTTTCCACACAAGCAGGCAAATTTAACTACAATACTAACTTCTGACTACTGAAGAAGATTTCTATCTCAGCCTTAAGAATATATTAGCTTTTTGTAATACCTTTCTTTCTATTATGAAAGATGTCTTTACAAAGTGAGCCCAAAATCCAGAACAAAGCTGATCCATAGGCAAACTGTGAGGAGGAGCCGTAATTCAGCTAGGGATCATGGTTCCTATCTAAAGCACTTCCCGAGGCAGTCAGCCCTGAGGGGGTGAAAAACGGGAATAAGCTTTTCTGGATGAAGATGCAGAGCAACTAACACCAGAAATACAGTCTTAGCCCAGTAAATCCGTTTCCCACACCTCCTTCCCTCCCTAAGGAAAAAAAAAAAGAAAAAAGAAACTCTCTTAGATCGAATGCAAATAGAAAAAAACCCAATTAATGGCATCTTAACCATTTTACTTTTATTATCTCCTTTTGGGACACCATTTTTAGGGACTGCTCACCAAAATATCTGTTGTTTTTCTTACAGATTATTTTATGACTCAAAATTTGCAAATTCAGGGTTTTTTTGTGACTTCAAGAGGTACTAGCAGTACCTTATTTTAATGAACATTTCTTAGGTTCTTAAAAGCTCCTTGGCAGCTTTTGGAGAGAAAGTTTCTTCATGTGAACAGTTAGCCTACTTGCAGTGCTGTATCCATTTGCTCAAACACATCACTGTATCCAAATATCAAACAGAACCAAATAAGTATAAGTCTGATCTACTTTGGAGATATCTGATTATTTTCTAAATGGAAAATGGAATTTATTTCATTGCTGCTAAATAATGGAATGACCCTTTTGGTCCTCCTAAGAGGCAGGTATGACTGCAGAACAAGCTTCCTACTAGGCAAGGAAGGAGGAAGACTGGAGACTGGGATCCTTCCTTCTCTCTACCTGCCATGTGACGTGGAGCACGTCACTTCATACCTCTGAGCTTCTTTGAAAGAAAAAAATGTTCTACCCACCATTTCAGAGAATTCAGCCCCTTGAAATCAACCAGATTAAGGAGCTAGTACATCCACCCATGGCTGTCCCACCAGGTCTAGGAAGCACAACACTAAGATGTAGTGCAGAATAAGAAGGGAAACATGATCTCTCTTAAGGTCAAGGATGAAGAATGCCTCTACTCTCACCATTTGAGAGAGGCAAGTCTTACAACACTGCAGCTACGTAACACTGCTTTTGTAGGATTTACTCGAGACAGCTGTTGAAGTTCAGGTTTTCAGAGGACTCTGTGTATGGGCTCCAATTGCATCTCCCCTGTTGGGAGTTTGGCTGCTGCAGCTCCGGGCCAGCCCAGAGCTAGTGCTGCCCCAGGAAGCCACTGTTCCCTATACCACACTTACACATTTTTATGTGCTTAAATAGCACACAAATATGGTTAAAATCTGTCATCACACCCATATTCAGTACTTCCATGGGACCTTCACTTTTAAGGCAGCTGCGCAGGAACTTAGAAAATTCAAAGGATACTAGGCTCTGTCAGTCTGATCAGTGTTGAGCTACCAGTTCACAAACTTTCAAATCATTTATTGGCAGCAGACAAGATCACAAAAGACAACATAATGAATAACTTAGATTGCATTATTTTACATAATTTTCACTCACAAACCCATTCATTTTCACCTGTATTTTTTAAAGCCATCTAAATTCTTTCCTCTTCTCTCCAAAAGTATTTTCCATAAAGCACTGGTTGCCCATTCACTTCTGCACTGCTACTTCTTCCTTGTATGGCTGAATGATCAGTGACCTTCTGAATGCAGCCATCACCTTACCTACTGAAACACTGAGAAACATGTCCTGTAGCAAGCAATGTGATCTTTTTCTAACCAACATGAGTAGTGCTTAGCAGGTAGCTGTGAAGTTTCTAGCTAAATGCCTATAATGAGTCTGCTACATGTCTCTTTTATTTGCATGACACATATTCACAATTGCAATGACATTTTGGATAGAAAGTGCCCATGTTAGAAGACTCAGCAGGGTTCTGATCTGGATCACACATGCAATGTCAGCCTACTCACATCTATTTTGGCTATGAGCATCTGGTGTCCCTAACGTGCAAACGTGGAGACTTCTGCCCCTCTGAGAAAACATCTGTGTCTCAAAATGAACAGCACAACCTGAATCAGTGTGAAACTGAAGTGAGAAAATGTACCAGCAACTGTTCTGCACAGAAATCCCTCCCCGATCTGCACAGGAGTATAAAGCCAGAGGCAGATATCATTTTTTTTAAGAATTAGTATCAGTTCAGTTTCCAAACTGCCACCTGGTTGCAAAACTTAGGCCACATTGTGTACAGAACGGTGCAATAAAACAAATGATAATACACTGTACAAGATTCATTAGGACAAAAAGTATACATATCCATCAGTTTCACCTCGCAACAAGAGCTGTTTCATACAAATAATCTTCCTAGTTTAAAGATAAGGAAAATGTTAGCAAGAAAAGATCATATCCAGCAAAACATGCTAGTATGTACACACTAATAAACGAGCAGAGACAGTAGTGATTCTAAACTAAAGAACACAATTTGGCAGCATCCCATAAAAATAGGAGAGAAAAACCCTGGCAGAATGGACCAATCCCAAATAACGAACAATATGGGCTAACACTGCAAGGCACATGTAACACTGGGTCCACTTGTTTCAAGAGATTCATCATAGCCACTTCCTGCAAGTAGAAGGAGAGCATAAAATCTAAGCAGCTCTTCAAAAATCAGGAAAAAAAAATAAAAGACACCTTAAAAAAAAAAGAAAAAAAAAAAAAAAAAAAAAACAAAGTAATCCCCCCTTCAACCCCCCCAGGGAAAAAAAAAAAAAAAAAAAAAACCAAACAAAAAAGACATAATTACAAGGCACCAAGAATGAGATAAAGGGTCAGATACTGTCAGAAATTTCTTCCACATTATTTTTCCTTCTTTTCTCACAAAATCTTGAATGTCCCTTTTTCTCATTCCTCTCCTCTGGCATAAAAGTTGTGATTGTTATCATCTGCCCCCACATTTGACAGGAGGACTAAAGAAAAAGAAAGTGAGAAAGCCTGACTTCATTATGTACACAGAGCCACAGAGTTGTTTTTAGAAATAAGGTTCTGAATGGGGAATTAGGGAACACAAGCTTAACTGAGACATCAAAGGAAGGAAAACATTTTGTAGATCTGAATTCCAACCTAAGCAAAAAAATGCCCCCAAAAGGAAGAAAGAAACTTGTAATGAGATATCAGACAACAAAAACTAAGAAAAACAGGTTTAAAAAATATCTTCAGGACCATTCATGTATTATCCAGTGCTTTCCGTATTTGCTAGTCCATACTAACCCAACAGTTTTGTAGATGACTCAGAGATAGAGTCTGTCCTTGGTGCTAGGTAGGAACATCACTGAAACTCCCAATAACAATTGTCATGTAAAACAGCTGTATTCAAGGTGTAAGAGTCTTTTGGACATTAGGATAAAGTTCTTCACTGAGATGGTGGTTGGTTACTGGAAGATGCTCACCAAGAAAGTAATCATAGCACCAAGCCTGTAAAAGCTCATGGAGCATCTGGATGCTGCCTTTAGTCATATGGGTAAGTTTTATGTAGTCCTGCAAGGAGCAGAGAGTTGGACTTGATGATGCTTTTGGGTCCTTTACAGCTTGAGATATTCTATGATTCTATGATTTTTTGTAGTTCAGGTCCGCATAGCAATTAGGTCCAGGGAATATTCAGAGAACACTCTTAAGCACACAGCAATTACAATGCTACACCCAATATGCTAATTTTCTTCACATTGTTGAAGAAACTATCAGATGAAGTGTGAAAAATCATGTCTCTGACTAAATGCATCTAGGATGCACTTAAATAAGATTACATTAAAATCAGAAGTGAAGTTTTTATAGAGAGGATTCCTGTGCCTTCAGAAGAGTCACTGTAAAAATTCAGTTCCCAGGGTCTGAAGATAAACATAGGTCTTTTCTAACACTCTGTCTCACAAGAGAAGGCTTGACATGAATCACCCCTCTAACCTTCAATACACACTGTAGCAGCACCTTCAACTGGCTTTCACATCCTGGCTGAGTGCTAAAAAACTGGCCATTCGCTTGGCTTTCTCTGTTGAAGCTGTCACATTTTGCAAAAGAAGACAAATATTAACTATTGAGAAATGCATGAGGTCAGTTCTGTAGCTGGTGAACTGAGTTTTGTCTGTTTCTGGTGGCTTTTTTCCACCAAAATGATAAACTCTGTAAATGGATGAGGAACCATTGGCTATTAACTTTTACCTCAAAACCATCTCTACCTTAAAGCCAGATTCAGACAAACTGCTAATGCAGCTATCAACAACATCCAGAATAGACAACTCAAATTACAAGTGTTACATTATTATTAAAACTGAAAGGTATCTCTCCCCCCTCTATCCAGCTCATTTGCTGTCATTAAATATTTTCCCAATACACATTTCCGGAGGGATTCTGTCTTTCTCCGTACTCTGTAGCTCAAGTTGCATTTGCTGGAAAGCACCTGTTCCCAAGGGGAACCCGTGAGTTTTATAGCTCAACACCTTATGGGAGTAACATAGATAAAATTAATTTATCCTTAATTCTTTCCTTGCAAAAATGGCTTGCTTCTAGGCCTATCTCTATATTGGCCTATGAAATATAGACCTAGAATAAATTTAACTGAAGTACCGTGGAAATGAAAAAATCAAGTTATTATTTTCTAGGTATAATTTTATAAGTAATGATTCTTTGTCTGAATGAGAGGTAAAACTCCTTTTTCACCTACCTTAAGACTCTGTTGGACCAGTCTGACAGACAAAGGTTATAACCCTGGTTTATCACCTTGCTACTGCTCCCGCTTCCTCAATCACCTCATCCCTACCTACACCTTCTTAACCACTGTTTCTGGTTCTGATACTCAGACTATCTTCTGCTGATCTGATTCAAATCAGGTAACTGGCAGATAGCTACTTCACAAAATAGAAAGTAACAGAATTTGTTTTTCTGTCACAGTAGAAAAATAAATTTCTTCAGGGAATGGTGCAAACCTCTCAGTAGAATGAATGTGCACAGCTCTTTCCTCATTCAACACTGAAACTTGACAAGAGGTAATAAATCACTTCTGAGGGACAATAAGTTGGAATAGCTGATCCTCATGTATATAGGGTTTTTTGTGNTCAAAACCAGCTCTGGATAAAAAAGGCAGTACAATGTGCAAGCAGTCTTCAGAACCCTTCACAGTTTGGACAATGCAAAACTTCTGACATCATGTGCTGGACAGTAGCCTTAAGAAATCTATTACACAGTCTCCAGCCAATAAGGCATATATTATTTTTAAAACAAGAAAAACCACCTAAACTTCCTTATCTGAGAACTTGAAAGTTGATTAAGCCAGTTGGCTTCAAAGACATTTTCTGCAAACTTATTGCTTTGTTAAGAAAGGGAGAAGGAAAAAAATCATACATTAATTTGCCAAACCTATTAAGGACAAAAAGCTAGCTTTCTTAAACACTCAGCAGCAATGATACTCCCTCAAAACATCTTCAATTAAGTAGTTTCATTTCCTGAATCCAGCTATTGTCATTATTATCATCCCACACAAATTTTACTCCAGTATACGGAAAATATTTCTTTTTTTTTTCTCCTTTGTAATTAACAGTATTATTATAAATTAAAACCTATGTTGGGTCAGAGGTTTAAAATGTTATGGTTATGTACTGATTCTGAAGTGGGAAATAAGACTATTCTTTTCAGCCAACTACAGACTTTTTATGGTCTTCAGCAAGTTAATTAAAAAGCAAACAATAAGAACCCTTCGGCTTTTTCTTTTCACCCTTTAGTTTATTTAAAAAGGTTAAGTTTTTGAGGACAGAAACCATCACTTAATAATTCTCCATTTAGAGCTTGATAGGGTGGGCATTCCATCCACTGCACTGTACACAATACCTCATATTAATTCAATATCAGCACAAAATAGTGGCAATACGAAAAATCTCCTAAAAAGTTGTCTGCAGGACAGAATTGAAAAAATTTAGAAAATTTAAAAAGGAGGATCCTTTAAAAGTAGACTTTTTAGTTCATTTATCACTGATTCATATGAAAGTAGCCTATTTAAAGTAGAAAATGACAGTAAATACAAAGGTCAGTGGTTCACTCACTGTTTGCAGCAGTTTAATATGAAATCTGTGAACAGTCCCTCTTCGTTAAAGGCATAGAAGGATATTAACTAGAGGGTTTAACTTCAGATGAAAGGTAGTCAAGGGAATTACATTACAGTCAACACATCCAGCCAGGGCATTTTAACATGCAAAAACACTGTTCTTGGATAGAATGGCCAATATCAGGCAGATGGACCTGGAAGTGGGAGATATTTACTTGGAAATAATATGTAAAGAGTAAGCAAAATTACGTGGTATGTCTGTTAGAGTAATGAACTGTGGCTCTGAAAAGTATAAACAGTGCTGGAAGACACCTACTTAGAGATCAGAGTCTGACTCAGTGACACACTGGCTAAAGAGCTAAAGTACAATAAAAAGGCTACATAGAAGAAAAAAAATCTATTTAGAAGCACAATACTTTTTTTCCCCACTAGCAGATACACATACATTTTCTCATCATCTTTTCATTTAGGTGGAAGAGTGTCCCTTTTTCATTTGAGTCAACATGGGGCTTTGTAGGCATTAGGTGGTTGTTTAAGAATTTCACATTGTTGTGAAGTGAAACAATGACGAATGTTGTTAGGAAGTGAAGGAGGAATATCTACCATGCTAAATAAACTTGATAAATACTAGAGAGATGATCAAATCTGTTCTATGAAATTGTGTTTTAGGAGCATAATCGTCATGAGCCTATGGGCTATGAATCGGAAACAGAAATCAACCTAAATATTCTCTTATCATGTCCTGTTACTATCAGCTACAATAAAATAATGCAGAAAAACTTGAAAATAATCTGTTACAAACATTACTGGAAAAATTATTTGCAGAGAATGACTCTCAAGTTTCAACAGACTGTTTAACAACTGTCACTTGCAGGGAAACCCAATAAAATTCCTACTTATATGTTCACAGTTCTTGAACTGAGACCAAATCAATATATTCTGTCTTGCAAGCAGTCATCTTAAAAAAAAAAAAAAAAAAAAGGTACTGCAACATTTAATTGCTGACCGACTTGACTTGAACTTACTACAGTTCTAATAGCTTCATCATAACAGGAAAAAATCCTGTATTTGCTAGAACGCTTGTAAAAATACATATATATATTCACCAGCCATGTGATGCTGGCATTTAATTCTCACCTCTGCAGTTACCTGTTTTATTGTAAAACATTGGAAGATTCTTATAAAAGTACTATATCACATAGCTGAATAGCAAAATTTTGGCTTAAAAAGACAGTGGACAAAGTTTGTATTAACTGTATATGTTTGGTACAGTTCATTTCATTATAAATAAGATTCTCATCAGTAACTCTACCTATCATCTAGAATACTTCAAAAAAAAGTTGTAAAGCCATAGCAGAAGTTGCATTTTGGCCATCTGGATGGTAAGAAAAATAAATCTAAGAAAAAAATCAGAAAATCAAAGTTTTATTTCTAATAAGACTCCATTTGTTACTCAGAACAATACACATACCAAATTCTCATAAAGAAAACCCCTGACCTCACCTGTGGCTTCTTTTCTTCCCCTCCATTTAAAAACAGTGAGACACAACAACAATGATTACTGAAGAGGCATAACTTAAAAGGCAAGGGAGAATTCCCAAAGGAAGGACTGCTTCATTTTTCTCGTCTGTAGGTATGAGAACCACTCCTCCATGGGGCTGAGAGCATCTTTGTACACTGTGGGCTTCTCTCAAGCATAGTTAGCAGGTATGACTCTTCTCAGTGAGGTCATTATTCTTTTAGAATTGAAACAAAACATATCTGCTGTTCCCTTTGCATCAGGGAGACAACAATCCCAACTTGCTGTCACTTTTCATTCTTGTTGGCTGCTTCTGTTTAAAAATGTCTTCTTCTCACCCTCTTGACAGACCAGCATAGCTTCAACTTCAATGAACAGTGGAGTAAATAAAATGAGACACTTGACTAACATGGGAAGAATTCAGCCATCTTCAGAATGGTAAAACAGAACAAAAATAATTTCTCAAAAAAAGGTCTATTCACCAGTAGTGTAACAGAGACAACACATCCACCCCACCCCCCTGCAAAACAAAACAAAACAAAACAAACAAAACCACTGCGGGAAATAAATATCTGCCAGAAAATTTTGAATTTCTATTAAGCAAACAGATTTTGATGCATCATGGAATCTACATGGTTGTAAGGGACCTTTGAGATTGTCGAGTACAATCATAACAAAACATAACAAAACAAAACAAAAAACCCAACCCCCGAAAAAACCCAAACAAACAAAACAAAGCTTTGACTATTCCTCAAGTCTGGCAGTAAAAACGTTCCAAATCCACAAAGAGAAAAACTCATAAAAACCCTAGAAGAGATACACCACTGGAATGCTCCTTTAATCTATTCCATTATTTCTAGGTTAAGACAAAAATATTTCCCTGGCAGAATGATTACACATCGTATTAAATCCATCTATAATTTTAGTCACAGGTGTAATACAGAAATAGTCCCATCACCTTAATCAAAGTCAGGTTATTTCCACAGTCTAAAGGTAATCTGAAAGCAGACAGATGGCTCTAAGAAATACTGCTTTTATCGTGCAACAGACAGATGTTTCTGAATTGTTTTTTTGGAATTGTCAGATAACCTTGCACGTCTTGTACACCAGTATGTGAGCTCTCTTAGCTTCTAGATTTAACTGTTGCCATTTATGGCTCAGAAAAAGAGGAAGCTGACAGTCTGAAAATAGCAATATCTTTACACTTTGGAAGCTTCACTGCAACTGTGGGAAGGAAAGACAGCTACAAGAAAGGGACCCTGTAGCTGTCTGAAGTCAAGGAGGCAGAGCTAGAGCTGAAGGAACCAGCTGGTTTCAGGTAACCTAAAGCAGCTCGGGCGTTGTCACAGTTCTTAGGTCTGCATACATTCACTGGAAACACATCCCTAAATGAACTCTAAACTTTTAATTTTGTTTTAATGTTTCTAAGACAGCCAGAAATATTACTGCTGTGGTACCAGTCCCAACTTGAGATTTTAAGTACAAACAGAAGATTAAAATTAAAAAGTTATAAATAAAGTTTAGAGCCTTACAAAGAGACAAACGCATATCTTACAGAAATGCATGGAAACTGACAGCACACACTCAGATGCTGCAAATCTAGCGTGACAAAAAAAAACACAGGAGGAGGAAAAATGTAGTGCATTGGCTCAAGGATTGAAATGTAACAATCTACATCTAAAGATCATACAGGCTGTGAAAATTATACTGATGAGAAAAAATTGGAATGAAAAACTGAGATGATGGGTTATTTATAAAAATTCTAGGAGACTCCATGAACTGTGAAATCAAGGAAAATAATACAGACTTATTCTTTAGATGAAGATTTTGAAAAATTTAATTTAGGTCTAGTCTCATATGAGTTTTTGAAACGTTCAATAGAACAATGTATTATTTATTATTCATCATAACGTGTTTAAATATTTGCTTACCGCATCTCCTGTAGTAGCCTTTATTCTCTGTATATATATATGTATATATATGTATATATATGTATTCACCATAATACTGTAGAATTGTTTAACTTACTGCACATAATATATATTTTTCATAAAGCCATGAATTTTGAAATTATGATTGCTGTTAAAAAGTCACCACTTAATAACCATGAAAAACAGAGTATCTGAGATGTTTCAGTTCTTTCACTGTATGATGAAATCATACTGCCATTATGGATGCTGGCTTATATTAAACCTAGTATGTATGTCTTACATTGACCCAGTCAGATACATTAATGGTAAAACTTTGACTTAAACAGAAATCCATGCACTCCTACAGGAGCATAAAATTAACACATTTTTCTCCTGGTGAGAAAACAGGTACTCTTAAGTATTTTCAGTATTTGAGGGAGGTCTCTGAGAATGTAAACTGATGGAAATTCAGTTTACAGATATTCTGAATTACGTCAACTGAGATTCCAGCCTGTTGACAACTATCAAAGATCTCATTTTCATTGATGCTTCTATTTCTTCCTTATGACAGCTCCAATTTAAAGAGGACTTTGAACAAAAATTGAACCACCCCTTGTAGTATAGCTATTTTTTCCTTATTTGAAAAGATGAAGTCATAGACACTTAATGAAAACAGCAAACAACATTTAAACTGAGATTTGTCTCACCTTGCTAAAGTACACACACATACAGGCACTTACATGTATTCTTTTCTTCAAATGTGTCTTCTCAAAACCTTAAAGGCTTTAAATCCAACCCAATATCAGAATTATCTCTGAACTTAAAAAATCTGTTTACAGTTACAATTGTAGCATGCATTGAACAGAGATGCAATTGGACACCATGGTTTTCCTTTCATCTAGCATCCATTTTAACTTTCATAAAGTTGGATGAAAATGGCTGTTATCTCTAAAGGGTTTTGGAGACTATAAACAAAAATTCATCAGATTTATAATGTAAGTAATCAGTCACTGATGTGATGATTTTGCATGGGAACACCAATAGTAGAAGGAAGTAGAAGGAACATCATCTGTTAGCAGCAGTTGTGCTTTGCAATGTGATGCACATAGGAGGATGTACAAAGAAGGATGTCAGAGGCATCCTTGTGGGTGCTATTCAGTATTGTCTGTGGTGGCCTAGATGATACATTAGAAAGTAAATTTATTAGACTTACAAATAATATTGAGTTGGGAATGTTTCTTGAGATGCCTGTCAGCAATATGATACAATAATAATACTTAAGTGCCAGAATATTCTTGCTCTTGTGCTGTTGACTAACCTACAGTGCCTTGAATTCAGTTGTTGTCATATGCCATGAAAGAGTCTGATTTTGTATTTCCAACTAGCCACCAGTAACCAATTTGGATTTTTTCCTTTTAGTGAACTCTCTTCTTTAACACGCTTATGTACATTTCAAAAACCACCTGCCCTCTTGACTATGAACTATATTTACAAGAAAAAAATTATATATACGAAACTTAAAATTTCTTTGTATGCATGTATATATTTTTCCCAATATTTCTTACATTCAGAAGCTATTAGAAATACCACACTATCAGCAATACGGTAATAGCAATATGAGGGAGGAAAAGGGCATAGTAATTATTTCCTGTGAAGAGCAGTTAACTAAGATGGGAGTGCAATTGAGATAAAATAAAGAATTTTAAAATTATACTGACTAACAAGAAAAGTTCACAGAGCTTTTCTGTGGTGAGTCCTTTCTAGACCTGTCTACGGCAACAATTCCAAGGGTATTTGCTTGGCTTGGTTACTATTTCAAGTAGCAAATTTCTTTCCTTTCTTCAAGAGCCAAAACTTTCAGTCTTGTTAAGGTTTACAAGGATAGCTAAAATTAAAACTCTCAATTAGCCATGGCTGCATTACTCTGCCTACAAATTATCCACCTTTAAAATACAGACTCCAGCCCACCTGAGTTTCCAGCTGCTGTGTGACCCAACTCAGGAAAGGCTATGATAACGTCATCTCATGGACCTATTGGTACAGCTCTGCTGGGCCAAAACAGGTTGGCCCACAACTTAACCAGGCTAAGAGTCATTGTAGTGCAGCCTGGAAATCAGAAACACCTCTCTGTGTCGGTGCCCTGCCATCCCCAGGGACCTCGCAGCCAGAAAAGCAAGGAGTCAACTGCTGCACTATGCAAATATATACCCAACAGTCTCGCACCACTCTCTGCCTAACACCTCCCACTGTGAACCACGAGAGAGAGTGGGACCGACATGTCATTTGTCTGGACCCAAGAAGACACAGCAGTTAATTGATAGATGATTTTTTACTGTAATATTTATAATCAATTTACATCTTCCACAATCATCGTCTTATCTAGGTTTCTCTGCTATCCAGGGAGTCCTGTTTTCATAAGTAATGTAATAGAAAGTGAACATGTATGAAATAAATACTTTTTCATAGACTCCTCACCAAAATATTATTTCTCAATTCACAAAATTTAGATTATTAGGACAATTAAGCATTCTACTGATTTGAATTGCATTGAGTCAATGAAAACTAAGTCCTTCATTATCTGCTGAATTGTGCAAATTCTCCCTCAAACACATTTTTAGCTGCACAAACAAGTGTTATGTAGGAAATGGGCCAACAATTACTTAATTAAAATAATTGTACATGATTCCTATTTCTTTAATGTAATCATACGGATCTGAAATTACGTACAGTTAGGTTGAGTGATAGAAGTGTAGAAAAAATATTTTAAATGGCCACGGCAGCTAAAGTTTTAAAAGGTCTTTTTCCTTATAAGAATATTCATCCTTTATTTTTTTTTCCAAAATGATACCAGTTCCTACATCATTGTTCTTCTTAATCAAATACAGAAATTAAATCAGAGGCACTGATGAGGAAAATATCAGCAGAAATGCTCTTAAGCTTATTACATAATACTTTCTGATTAGAGCCCCAGCAACACTCCACAGATTGAGATACATGACTGCATTTTCAATTTGGTATGACTGAAATGTTTTATTTTCATTTCAATAAGTGAGTTTTCTATCTAAAAATCAGAATGCAAACGAGAGCTGAACTGTTCTCCTAGGACTGCAGTTTTACAGAAAACTATATAGGTACAATACTAAATCTTCCTGTTTCTGCGTTTCCTATTCAAATATGTAAGTTGCTTTTTCTTGGAAAGATCTGAATAGACTTGAAAATTCATGGAGAGACAAAAAAGATGCAGGTTATTCAGACAGTGGAAGATAGTTGTTTGGATCAAAACACATCTTTGGAAATTACAGGATCCACTGTTATAAACAAAACTCATTTTTAAACAAAAATAGTATGGTACAGTGATTTATCTTAGATTGTATTTGATATCTTTCTGTAGCCCTGTTTGGGTCTTATTTTTGAACATTCAAAGAGATCTTACATATGAAGGTAAAAAAAAAACCAGCTCCTATGTTTGTAACATTTGCATTTAACTTTTCTAGAAATTGTCAATCATACAACAGGCTGCTTTGTTTTGAAAATACAGAATTTTTGTAAGATACTGTTCTACCTTTAGAGGAAAAAAAGAGGGAATTCTGAGTTAGTTGTGTGGGATATATGCCAAAATAAATATACTTTCAGTACGAAGCATGGTTTATAAATCCATAATATTATGACTGTTTTATTAATCAGTTATTCTCAGCATATTATTAAATACCTTCATAATATGGGTATTGCAGAAAAAAAATCTGTATGAAAATTAAGCGTTGACTGTTAATTAGTTAGTAGGTAATTAAACTTTTTAGTTTAATAGCCATTGTTTAATTTTCACTGTTATGCAACAAGATTGACATACAGCATTTCATATGTAAGAGAAAAAATATTCTACAAGAACCTTTATTATACTGTTTTGATCATTTGTCCTCTAGTGAAAATATAAACACTTTAGCCAGCTTCTGAACTACAAAATATTTAACTTTTGATTCTGCAGCTGAAAGGAAATTATTCTAGGCAAAAAGTAGCACTTAAATTTGTACAGCAACCTTATTATCTCCTCTAAGACAAAGATGGTACGTGCAGAGTGGAACTTCACTCTGCTAAATTCCCTCCCAGTGCTCATAATGCAGTGTGCCAAAAATTAGCACACTGAGTGGACCTGCCTGCTTCCCAAGTGTTTTGCATAGGTTTATCCTGTTCAGGGCATACAGAGTTTCAGATGCCAGGTAACAGGCTCCAGGTATAGCCATCTGCTTGCTAGTGCATTTGGCCCTCACTTGTCCCTTTTCTGTTTTTCAGTCCAGGTCTTACCCTCCTTTCTTCTGGAAGAATTGGAACCAGAAACAGAGAAGGAACACACAGGAACACGAACAGCAGCCTTATGTTGGCTTCATTTTTGGTTCCAGCACGTGGCTGCTGGCTGGATGGTACTTTGTGGGCCATGCACTAGGCGAGCAGAATGAAGGCAGTCCACAAGTGTAAAATTAAAATTATTTATTTCTTTGTAGGATCCAGCTACCATTGCAGTCATGCACTCACAGACTGGCTTCAGTGCTCCCCAGCAACAATTCCTTACCACATCTTGCACACCTGTCAACAACTTGCATGCACAGTGCTACATCTGGCTCTTCCTCACCTCTTTCTTTGCCCAAGATTTTTCTTTCAAAGTCAATCAGTGGGTGCTTATGTACAGGACAGCTGGTCCACATGTCTGTTGTCACACTGAGCCAAACCAGTCTTTTCCTCAAATCTTTCCAAGCAAACAAATGCAAGTAACGTTAAATCTACTGGCATTACTATCTACTTGGATACAATGAAATGATGATAAAAAAGGCACGGTGCATTTCCCAAATGCATGGGATATTATCCTTACCTATGCATCTTGTACCTTTGTGGGGTGCAGCAGCCAGCACAGTAGTAAGATTCCTTTCCTTCTCCCAGATGAGAACTCCTTTATAAAACAGTATATAACACTAAATATCCAACTTATGTTAGACTTGTAAATTAGAAAAATATATCCCTGTGTGGCCAATCCTCTAACTACTTCAAATACAGCTTCCCTAGCACAAATGATTTAAAATGGCTTCCGCATAAATTCCTGGGTACATCCTCATAAAGAAACAATAATGAAACTGGAAGAAATTACCTGCAATTAGGCTGTGATGAAATTGGGCCTTCGCTGTAACCCTGCAAAAAATGACATGCTTGTGCCATTAAACACTACAACTCGATTCCAGACTATGGCACTATTCAAAGACCAAAACCTTTGCAAGTCTACGAATTAAACTGTATAGATAAAAACAGAGGGGACGTAGATGCTCCCATCTTAATGGACATTAAAAAAAGAAAAAAGTCACGTAAAAAATATAATATGAGAAGGTGAAATTGTCCAATACGTTAAGTATGAAATTGGGCTTGAAGTGTTTTGAATAGTGAATCAAATACTACATGCAGCTCTGATTGTTATGCTCTTTTGCATCCAAGGGGCTGACCTCCAAAGGTGACCCTTAACATTACAAGGAAACCTATTGCTTCCAAACTGAGAAGCAGTGAAGGACTATACATGGAGCCAAAGAAAGCTGCATGGTGATTGCTACCCTTCAACACTCAGCTGCTTATATAAAAGACTACACATGGAAACAGAAGTCAAAACCACTTTTTGCACCTGTTTTGTAGGCAGAGGGAAACAGCTTGGCTAGAAGATGAAACTCCTAACAAAATATCTGCCATGAAATTCCTATGTGTCAGATTGTAAGTGTAAAATGTGTGACACGCACAACAATTATGATGTACTGAAACTGTCTGGGAGAGATTGCAAGGAAAGGGAGAAACGCTCACATGCACACTCCCACATGCACCAGCAGAGTTGTCACCTGAGATGCTCTGGGGGTGGTGACCCTCCAAAGGACTTCCTCAAGCAAGGTGACAGGGTGCCCACAGTCAGCCTTCCCACACCATGCTGTTGCAGCTTCTGCACCATAAGCAGATGTAGGATTTTGAAAGCTGCCTCAATATCATTCCACATCAGCCCTCAGAGGCTTTAGGTCTGGGCAGAAGGCAGCTGTAACTAGGAAGGAGACACTATCCCTTCTCCCAGTTCTTGCTCTGAGGAAAATGTGGGAAGTGATCCAAGAGAAGAATTTAAAGAAATCCCTCAAGACAGAACTTAACTAACACCATCATCTATTTACTCTACAAAACAAGCATATTGAATTATTTCTGTGTTTTGCCAGATTATTAAACTCCTCAAATGATAGGGCAGGAAGAGTCAGTGCCTGGAAAGCCGAAGCACCACAGAAAACTGGAGCCAGAGGAAACTGGAGTTGCACTTAAGCAGAAAGGTAGCAGAATGAATGGGGCTCCTGGAGAGGCCAGAATAGCAGCTGTTACCATGTTCCCCGGGTTATGTAAAGCAAAATGGTCACAGGATTTTGCTGCAAATATTCCTGCTTATATGCAGAAAAGTAGAAGGTAAGGCACCCTTTCAAGGTGGGGGACACAAAGCATCTCCTAAATCCTATATCAAATGGGGATACTTGCAACACTACACATAGGAATAAAGCATGCAGCACTCACACTGTTTGCAGATTCATGACTTTAGACATACTTAATGGCAACAATTCCAACTGAGGAGATAATGAAGATAAGAACCCACTTCTCATTTTCTTGTTGGCTTTTGCTTTTGTAAAATATATACTTCCTTCTCATTATGCTAGGGATATTATTCTATTTGAGCCACGCTGTACATTCTTATCACAAAATTGCCATAGTTTAGAACTCTAGCTCACCCCTTTAATACCATGTGTCAGTAGTTTTATGAGGGTGTCTCTAAAGAATAACATTGCATTATTAGTCTGAATAATGAAAAAGTGGATTACATTCTTTGTGCCCATTGAAGCTGTCCATCACATGCAATATAGATACTGCCAATACAATGGCTAAGTGCAATGACTAAAAGATAGCTAAGGATGTTTTCTGATGCTTGGATGGTATTTATTGCCTCCCTAACACTGCCTGAAAGAATCTTCATAAATGACAGACTTTTCTGATTGCAATCAAAATTTTTAAAAACATATTATTATGGGTAAAATATGGAAACCATTTTTTGTTTTTCCATGGTTCAGTGATAATATCATTTTATATATCCTGCATTTTAAATCCTTTCCAAATGTGCTCACCTATTTTCTGCCTAGGGCTTTACAATACATGGCTCAAGAAAAACAAACAAACAAAAGGAGTCCAGGGTGACATTTATTAAAAAAAAAATAATAATAATAAAAAAAGCAATATACTATTACAAGAACCAGATCCAGATTTTGTGATAAAATTTATTACACTAAAGTTTGGATCAGAGCATTGAAATAAGGTATAAAGTAAAAACCAGCCTTAATATTTGATGCACAAAATATCCTCTGACTCATGTGAAGGCAAGATTTTGATTGCATTTGAATTCATCTGTTCTGTTTCAGAAAAAGAAACAATTCACCCAAACTCATTTTTGGCTATAGAACAGATTAATAGCAAAAAGAGATTCTTGCTACTTCAGGAGCATCAGAGACAAGTTTAAGGCCGTGCTGGAAGAGGTGCTTGGAAAATGCTGTGAAGAATATTTTTGTAGTAGGGTAGCCACTACTAAGTAGACCATGATAAATCTGTGATTCAGTTTTTTATATTCTGCAATATAACATAACACATAAAAGAAAATGTGGAGAGCAGTAGGAACTAAGAGGCAGCAGGGTTGCTCTGTAGTGGAGTGACTGAAAGAGAAATGAAAGTAAAAGGAGAAGCCCTACATAGTGGGCGTGGGGGTTCTTTTATGCCAGAAGAAAGTGATTAATTTAACAGATGCAAATATGGAAAATATCTCATGAAACAAGGCAGACATGGAAACACGACTCATAAAAGCTTTGCTCAGTTTTTCCCAAGTCTCTAAACTGTTCCCCCTCAGGTTATACCATGCCCCATTTAGATGAAGAAGTTTAATCCAGACCATGCAACTATTCACTGTCTACCCTCAGATTACAGTACTGAATCGCTTAGTTCCTTTAACTTGATCATTTCTCATTAGAGTTTCATCTTTTTTCATTTTTATAACTCAAGTGGAGGCATAATTATCCGGGCAGTGGTAAGGAGAAGGGAGAGCCTGGCAAGGAGCAGTGGTGTGGTGGGAAGCCAAGATGATCTCCAGGTTCTGCAGAAAACAGAAGGCAGTAAGAAAGCCATCACGATTGGGCAGTCATAAAACCAGAAAATGGTAATATTTTTTTGCTGAAGTTTTGATAGTCTTCATTCTAAAAGACCATATGAGACTTTAAAAAACAAAACAAAAAAAAAAAGGAAAGAAAAAAGAAAGAAAAAACCAACCTCATTATTCTTCAAGGAAAATCTATTAATGAGTCAACTACCAGATAAATGGAGACTGACTCTGTGACCTACCCCATCAAATATGCCAGTGACACACTCTGATGCTGGAATTTCTTAACTTGATTCTTGACTTAAATGCCCTTTTAACATGCTCATTAGTGAAATTTTCTAATTAAAAAATGCAAAAGTTAAAAAGACGCCCTCTCCTACACAAGTCACATGGAACCAACCTGAACACCTACACGGTTCATTAACTGAATTGGCAATTTCAGATCCCAGAGCAGTTCTTTTCCACTTTGGCTAATTGAATGACTTGTAGCAGAAGTAGGCTGTAATCTTTTTTTTATAAACCTGTCTCAAAAGCCAGAAGAAGTTTTTGTATGGAAACAAAGGTTTTGCTGCCTAAATACCTCAGGGAAATAGCATAGAATGATTTGGGCTTTTTCAAGAATTGTGGAGGGAAGTGTTATCACAAGATTATCTGTATGTCCCCTTCCAGACACCCTCTACCTCCTCCTTCTTTCACCCTTTAGAGTCACCGCCTGCCACGGTCCCCTGCACAGTAAGCATGTAATTTTGATTCATACCCTCCTCTGTCTTGCTTTTCTTGTGCTGTTTTCTCACCCCTCTTCATTTATATCACTCTCTTTCTCATTTCTGTCTTTCCCTTTCTGTTCAGCAACAGAACGGTGTCCCACAGACACTAATATCAATCCCACATGCAAGTTATTATATATGATCTGCCAGTGATCTGCATTTAATTACATTTCCCCCATCCACTTCACACATTACTTGTATAATATACCCAATATTGTTGTGTCTTTTTCTGCATTTTTTAATCTGTGTCAGTTTCTAAAGCATCATCACATCTTTTTTAAATGATTGATCTATTTCCAAAATGAACTGCAATACCTGTAGGTCAAACTCGGTATTGCAACAGTCTTTTCTACCTTTTCCATGTAATTATCTACATTAGCAACACCAGATTCCTTCTCCAGACTTCTTCTAGCTCCAAAGAGCTGAATATCTATGTGCTGAATCATCATACACATACACTCTCATCTGTGGCAAAAGAGTATCTTCAGACTGCTGCCAGTGTCACAAGACAGCCACATGTCACAAGATATCAGCAAGCCATTTGCTCTTTGGAGATAATAATTATAATAATAATAAATTGTAAGCATATTATCCAAATTAATTACCATTCAGACAATAATGAGGATATTATAGGATTCAGCTATATGTAAGTTGCTAAAAATATGTCAATATTTATTATGACAAAATTTACAGAATTATCGATGCATTTCCACTTTAAGGTGAAGTTTCTTAGCCACTAGATTTATGAAAAAAATTCCCCCCATATGATACAATGTGGTGACATTTTATCAGTGCCACTGTGTGCTCAAGATCTCTTTCTACAGCACAGAAACTGCATTTTATAATAGACATCAGCTTCCCTAGTCATACCAACCTGCATTTGCAGTATGGCCTGTGACAGTATCAAGAATGCAAAACTCAGTCATTTACCACTAATAACTACTGAGTAACTACCTTCTTATTTTGGTTGCATGAGATACTTGAATATCAACATTTTATTCTTGCCCTCTGCAAAAGATAAAGCACTTATCATATATATAAAAAAGTAAGCTCGCAGAAAGTACTTCAAAGAACTAAGTATCACATAATTTTACAATCTGTCCTGTTATGATAAAGAACTATTGGTACCTACGATGTTGTTGCCCTAACATCTAACGTTTAGGTACAGAGCAGCCTAAAGTTTCTTAGCAGCAGACATTCTCTGTGCAAGACAAGAAGGAATTATGCAATTCAAAAAAACATTCAACTCTTACTGAGACAGCAAGTAAACACAGGTGTAATCCTGAAATCCCGCCTTCATCTATAGCCCAAACACAGAAACACGGATTCAGAAGCCATTGAACTACACACTCAATAGCCAAAGCTCAACTTCAGACATTTTTTGATTGTAACCTGAGAAAAGAATCACCACTCAAATTACACCTCACAATTAAAAACATATTCCCAGGCATTAGAAGACTGAGATCTTATGCCCTGCTCAGTCTGAAGGAACTTAAACCAAAATCCCAGCCTCCTATTAGAATATTTATCTTCAGGCAATGCACAAAATTGAAAGACCTACCTACACTTCTCTCATTGAAACCACAACATATTGCTGAAAAGAACTGAAGATGTGTGAAAAAGACAAGTCTGAGAATCTGGTCCCTATTCCCAAGACTGTCTCCAGTTTGTATTTGAGGATAAAGCACAGCAAACCTCCTTTCTCTTCCTGTTGTGGCAATTTCATACAAAGCAAGCACATTTGCATAGTAGCGGGTGCACACATTCAATCCCCTCTAAAACTATCACAGCCATTAGGACTCATCAAGGATCCCTGCAGAGCAGCATATAGCTTCAGATTCCTTATTGAGTTTAAGTAGGATTTAGGTGCTGAGCTGATCAGATGGAAGAAATTACAGCCATAAAAATGTGTAAATGTAGCTGTTTTGAAAACTCTCACGTCAAACAGAACTGCTAATGATCTGAGACTGATCTAGAGATCAACAACTGACTGGAGGTTTTCAGGATTAGAAACTTCAATTTGTAAATTTCTATTTTTTCAAATTGCACAACTAGATCTTAAACTAAATCCATGTGTTACACAGAGAAACCTAGCAGCAGAGTCGCTTATTGCCCGATGGTCACATAACTCCTCAAAGTATTAAAGCCATTAACAATGAAAACAATTAAAACCATTTAACAATGAAAATTATTTGACTTCTAGTGTATCCTCAAATGCTTCTTTTAGTGAGGTATGCTTTGGAAGCTATTGCAATAATTCCCATAATTCCTCTAATTCAGCGAAATACATATCCTCTGTGACAATGACGGTGTATCTTGTTAGGTGGATGTGTACTTTTGTTTAGATTATAGTGGGGCTTTAAAGGTTTGTTTGATGTGCAATAGGCCATTCTTCAAAACACATTAGAAAAAAGGGAGGATTTTCTAAGGATTGGAAGTACTTTGGCCTTGGGTGCACTTTTATTCTATTAATTGCAGGTACTTTGACTTATAAACAAGATGTGTGACTAGCAAAACAAAAGGAAGCCAGAATCAGTCACATAAGACCCTCTACTACAATTTCACCTCAAACCTGTTGAAAATACATACCACTGAGCTCATCAGAAATGTGACATTCGTTTTGGACATGATCAAGAAAGTGGAACAACTGTCCAACTTTATAGCCAATAGAACTATCAGCTAAGCAGAAAAATATTGCTTAACAAAGACTTATTTAGCTTAAAATATTAACATGAAAAATACATCTACTGTTGAGAAAATACCTAAGAGGCTCCATGAGTCAAGATGAAACTGAGTGCAATAGTCAGTAAAGGGTCTAAAACCAGCTATACTCTTCACAACAGTCACAATGAAATTTGAATTACTTTGAAAAGCAAAAGAAACTTTGCTTTTAACCTGTCTCCTTACACTTCATTCAGCTGTATTCTGAAAATAAATTATATTTCCTGTTGTGAATTTCCCTTGCCTGTCCAACATTTCAAATCTACATATCTTAATCTATACACTAATGGACTCCTAATTTTCTGGGGTAGTCAACCACACAAAACACTAACACAGGTCATTAAAGATGTGGAAAATCTAAACAAAGGCATAACAATTAATTCTGTGCAGGCAATAGCTCTACCACAAACCTATGAAAAAAAAAAATATTTATAATGTTGTTTTTCCAAGCAGGGTGTAATTTAAATAGCTAATTTTTCCACCAGCTTATTTTATGACTGTCACTTCTTTAATGTTTTAAAGAAACAGTCTCTAAATCTGCCTGTCCAACTTTCAAATTTGTTTTGTTTCTCTTTCTCTTACCCAGAGTTTAGGCAGATTATTCAATCACTCATTTGGCCTTGTTTCATTCCTGCTTAGTGCCTCTGAAGCTAATTCCCAGTGGTGCTTTATTGATTCTCTGAGACAGAATTTCATTACAACATCCCATGCTGCTAAGGGATTGGGATACAGACTCTTCCTCTACACTTAGTAAAAAAAAAAACTTTGCAGGAAAAAATGAAGTATTTAATGACTGTATTTCAGTCCACTCTTTGCTCAAGTGCCATATTAAATAGCAAATTTAGCAATGATTTAGTAATCTTTGTGCTTACTTTTACAGTACAACCTATCTGCTTATATATAGCTGTAGAGATTTATACAAAAAGGTATTTTAAATAGCAGTAGTCATGCGTGGGACCATGAAAAGAAATGCATTCCACAAGTATACTTATTTCAAGCTAGGCTTTATATTTTTTAATATCATAACTTTTTAATTCCTGTAAAAAAATTAGTTTCATAGTAAAATGAAACATAATTAATCATCACTGATTTCCCTTCACAACATTGGAAACTCAGAAGACTGTTTTTGTTTCTCAATTCTTATTTATTCAAATTTGAGGGGAAACCTGTCTGGTAATCTGAGCACAGGGTGCTGGTGTCTGCTGATGGAACAGTCACCAAAGAGACTGAATGCATCAAGTGAACTATTGCCACAACCTAAAACCTGTTTATCAAACCACTGTAGATGAACAAAATTCTGCTGGAATTCCTTTTTCCTCCAGAATTCAAAGACTGCTTTCCACCAAAGACTTCTGTGTTATAAATTAACTTCACTGTAAACACAATACATATGTTGCAGAGGTCAGAGTCGAGAGAAACACAGCAGTAGTTTAACTGATGAACACAATGCTGAACATTGTGTGCTCAGCAATTAGTCCAGAGTGAGGATGCTCCAGCCCAGCACACACACCTGAAGAGCCTTATCAGTCACTCATTTATAAAGTCCTATCCAAGAGTGAAATTGGGAAACCTTGAACCAGTACTGCTTCAAAACTTCCAAAAAGTCTAATAATCTAATTACAGAACTGTCAATTTAATCTCTTGTGAGAGAACTAGTTGTTTGTTTTTATCAATTGTTTTCCGGAAAACCCTGGACATGACACATATGTAGTGTGCCATATTCAGTAGAACAAACAGAATTTACGGAAGTACCAACAGAAGAAGAAACTAGGGCAAAGGCATCTGGCTCTTACCACTACTGTGTTCTGTAGCATAGGCATTTTTCACCTAAAGGAGAACAAAACCACTGCCATGCTAGTGACACTAAGGGAGGTTTCCCTGATGTATAAGGTACCGTGTTTCCTAGAAACACTGCCAGGTTCATGTTTGCAACAAGTGTGCCTTTAATCTGAGAAGTGTCGATGAAATGGCTTCTAGATTTGCTTTGTGACTTCTGTAAATTGCTAATATTGGCTTCTCTGTTAATAAGAAACTATAATTTGTCAGTAACCAATTAGTCCAGGAATAATGTCTGTCTCTTCTCAGCCACCTTCACACAATTGCATAAACAGAAATAGCATAATAGTGTCTGTGAGATCTCCTGTATAACAAGGATGACATCAGTAAGACTTTTTTAATGGCAGAGCATGAAGGAACAGAGTTACAATGTTATGTGAGCAAGATTGCTGTCATAAGGTTCAATGGAAAAAGAGGAGCTTAAAATCACCTGTAAATCACAGAGCAAAGAAGCAACAAGAAGAGTAGTAATACATACAAAATGTAATTTTACTTGGAACAGAAAATATGTTTTTGATTAATTTTAACACTGTAGAATATGCTACAGAAATGTCAGTTTTCTATTTACCAGCTAAAATTCCAGGACCTGAAGCACTTTCACTGTGTTCTTTTTAATAGTTTTTTTACACAAATGTGTTGATTCATCATCCCTGGCTGCTCTGTAACATTCACACTGGCTGAAAAATACTGTATTATCTACCACTGGCAATCAAGGTTCTTTCTTTTTGAGAAGCAATTCTGGGTACCTTATGAAATGTTAACCCCAGCAAGATAATGAAATATTTTCTTTTTTATTGCACTGCTTTGAGACTGTCATGGTCTGAAAAGCACCATTAAGGCATGCATATGACTTAGTATCAAAGAATGTGAATTATTTCGTTTTTATTTCCCCAAGTTCAGCGTACTTCCTAGATGTATACAAAGACAGAGAACATTCTTCATGACACACAGCATCAATTTCATTGATAGACTTCCAGCACAAGCTGATTGCCCCACTGAATTTTAAATTTGTAAGATAAAGTATGTTTCCTCAAAAAAGAAATCACCAGAAACTAAAATTCATTGAAATATGTTTTTTTCATTCTAGAAAACAAATTAAACTGAAAAAAACCACTATCTATATAACCTATGTCAGAGAAACAGAAAAAAATGAAATCTAGAAAATGCAAGAAAAATTCAGAAAATGACATAATGAAAAATTCCAAATTTTGTATGAAGTAGTATGTCAAAAGGCATTCCAACAGTGTACTCATTTTTTTTGTTGTTAGAAAGTGGAGGTTTTGTCAGTTTATTCAAAAAATTCCCTTTTATTTTACGAGGTATGTAGCTTGGCCAACAAGCAGTACCAAGCAAAATCTAGGGGTTTTTTTGCACTGAGTCGTCTCCAGTCTACACATTACAAATTTCTTGGTGTTGGCTGCATTTGTGGCAGGGTGACAATCAGAAGTATAACCATCATAGTCAGAATTAACAGGCAAGTTAGCTGGCAGTCTGCCAGAGGAGACAACAGAAAGTGAATGAGCCTCATAATTAAGCAACAGTTTTATTCAGGAAAGATTTTATTGCCACTATTGTGATACCACTGTTGATTGTCTTCAAATGTGTGTGAGCATTTGTGTGTGTTTCAGCAGATATCTCCTATACTCTACAAATACAGACATATCTTTTTCCACACACACAAAAATATTTGACTTAAAAAAACCACATAATTGATTTACACAATTACACACTAATGTCCAGGTTGTAAAGTCTATATTAAGTCAAAGATTTGGTGCTAATGATGTAGTCTTTCAGGTTTTCACCAAAAATATAATTTCCAAACAGTATTGGGAAAAAGAATGTACTGAAACAAAATAAA
Organism: Nycticryphes semicollaris; assembly: GCA_013400055.1. Taxonomy (NCBI): domain Eukaryota; kingdom Metazoa; phylum Chordata; class Aves; order Charadriiformes; family Rostratulidae; genus Nycticryphes; species Nycticryphes semicollaris. The sequence continues at coordinate 681,436 of VXBJ01000740.1, read as the reverse complement.
AGTGTCTCTTGTTCCCTTCAGAGTCCTTTAACTCATCTTCTTTGTTAAAGTTCTTTCAATGCCTGTTAATTAATTGCTGTGATTGAGGTCAAGTTTGAAGATGATATAAGGTTAATTTTAGACTCTCTTGAGTGCAGACTAAGAAACTCATTACTGTTACTGACACTTGAGCGTCGAGTTAGGTAGGCCTATAATATCTCAGCCTCTCAATGATACTGACCTTTCCGTAAAGAAGTATTGCCTTGGCCTGTGTCATAGAGGTCTCTTCCTAGTACCTTTTTAATTTCTTTCGTTATGTTGCCAGATTATAAATTACAAGTGAGAGCTCAGGGTTTCTAATTAGTCTGATGTTCTCTAAGGAGGCTAGCGAATATAATGTAGTAACACATGTAACTAACTACCACCCAAAGTGCTTTTAGCAGAAAATCAATTAAAAAGAAAATGAAAAGAGAAAAATTACTCTCTGCTTACTCCATGCTCGTGATCAACTGGCTTACTAGAAATTACATGACTAGTCTGATTGTTGGCCAGCAAGAATCTTACTGACTGTAAGGTAAATTTATTCTTGCTAAGTTTATTATAAAGAAAATTCATACTTAATTTATAATCTGTGCTTTTATTATAAATATTTCATAGTGAGTCTGAATTATTACACACTACCCTATATCCACCACTTACAAAGTGACAAACAGTAAGAGCAACCACTTCTGACATCTTCCATACCAGAGTTGGAATGAAAAGAGAACTTACACAAGACACTGGTCTCTGACTAAAGCTTGTTGATTACCTTGAAAATCATAGCCCATTCCTAAGCTGTATTTGTTAAAATAAACATTTGTCTGTACTTTCTGTAGGAGAAATAGAGGACTGAATTATAGACAAGGAGGGAAGACTGAAGTACCCGAAAAATGAAAACCACACACGGTCTGAGCAGTTACATCACTACCTGCAGTTGTTCAGCATATGAATGCGGTTTGCACTGATGTGTCTGAACTACCTTTAAACTCACTAACAACGATATCTGCAATCGCTGAGGTCAGCAGAAACTCTCTAGGTGCAGGAAAATTTTCAGCTACCTTCAGCTAAGCTCCACAGTACAATTACACCACTGTGTATCACAGTCCCATGACAGAGTCCTTTTGCATGTATCAACACAATGGGCAGTCATACCCAATAGCTGTAGAGCAGGAAAACCCTAAACAAATTTTAAAGACTGGATTTAGCCAGTTAAGTCTATCAGGTCTTTAGGCACTGTTATGGTCTGGGTTAAAAGTTTTTGACAAACAGGGGCCTCGCTATCTCTTGTCTGAAAACTTATGTGGCCCTGTATAGAGACATATAAAGCACTATCAAAAGCCAGTTCTAACAGAAAATAAAAGGTGACAATGCAAACTGCAGCTTATGCTCTGTTGATGATGGGTATTTCAATACAGTGCATTTATGGGTCAAGTCCTCTGTGGTTTGTGTAAAGAAGGTATCTCTTCTGTTTTGAATTTTCAGTGAGCAAACAAGCCACTGAACAGTCCCTAAAACTGTCAGTGACATTCTCTCTTTAACTTGGACTTTGGTTCCCTCTGATTTTGCCAGATTTTAAGGTTATACAGGCAGACTCATAGTATTTTCCCAGAAAGTGATCTGAAACAACAGAACTTTATTTCCATGAAATTCTTGTAGACAGGGTCAGCAAAATACCAAAATATATGTGTCGAACATGGAAAAACATTTTATTCTCACTGAAAAGTCTTTTGACACTAGCAGCATAACTGAAGTTAAGAAAATCCTTGAATACTTTCAGTAAGAGTCAAATTTTCTCAGTAAATGCAGGCTCCAGACATAAACACCATAATAACAGCAAATAATTCAGATTATCTATTCCAGGATAATTATTTTTTTTTTAACACTAGGATATGCATAAAGAATTATTTCTAACCCGGTCAGAGTACAAACATTCAAGAGGAAAAATGGCTTGATTCCAGAAAAACCAAGTGGCAGACTTTAAACATAAAATATCCAAAAATCCTCCTCTAGATTTTTGGGATGCTTGCTCAAAAGGAATTTAAGTCACAAGCTCCAAATTTCTACAATTTTTTTTGAGACTATTTTGGAAATTAAGTAAATTAACGATTCCAGCAGTGCTTATACACTTGATATTGCCTTCTTCCTCCCATAGGATGGTTTGGTTAGAGAAGCTTGTCTTAAGGGTATGATTGTGAAGACCAAAACCTTCTTTGAGGTTGCTGGCTTTTAAATTGCTCCTTTCTCTGATATGCCGGGACATTCAGTTAAAAGCCACTGCAGCGATAATTTTCTTGAGTATTACTGGGTTTATATCATGAGTCAATAGAAAAAAAGGAAGAATAAAAAAGAATGGTATAGAAAGCTATTCATGGAAGTCCTGAAATATTTGATTGAAAGCCATTGCAAGAAAATGTAAGTTTTCATATACATGCTGTATACATGCAGTATGCAATATAAGCTTATATTACACTGTGATGATTAGATATCTTTTCAACATTTAGATTGGCTACAAACAAATAACTCAAATCTTAATAAAGCATCAAAATAAAAAGGAATTATATTTAAGATACTAATCACCATTCACCTTATTTTGCCTTAAATTTTAATCTGTTTAGACAAACCACTGTGTATTGGAGTATCTCCTACATTTTTCTTTTCCAATATGCATGTGTTTAAAAAGAAAATACAAACAGTGAAGATTTTAGATGGCAGGCATGCATACATGCAGGCCATTCTAGAATACAACTTCAGCATCACTAAGAATTTTATTTCACTACATGAATTCACTGCAAGAATAAATGGGATCTGGGATGCCTGTGACATTTCATGGAGAAAAAGAGATTCTTAAAACAGTACTGCACAATGTTTAGAATTTATTTGTAAAAGGATGAATTTGCTTGTGCAGAACAAAAAAAAAAGTTTGTGTTGTGTTTGATTTGTTTTGGGGTTTTTTTTGTGTACAAGATTGCCTTAAACAGACTTCAAATATATGTCTTTGTATTTAAATTAATACATTTTATTCTTAATATTTGTCTGCCTCAATGAGGACTTGCGTTAGAGGGATACATTTTATATTACTCAGGAATATCAGAAGTATCATCTGGTTTTACTGCCCTGCAACATTAAGGTATACACGTAAACAAGGTCTTGTTAATGCATGTTTATGGACCCTGAGAGCAACTACTGTGCTAAAGAAATTTGAAATGTGGATCTGATTGTTACAAGGCATTACACAAAAAGAGATTCTTGTAACATATTAAAGTGGTCCCATAACCTGCTTCTGTTAAGGGGAAGGCACTTCAATACATCATACAGAAATTATTTTATATTTTTTGCAAACTATTTTGTAAATTGCCTAAAATATATTATGATTGGTAGCAGATTTACACAATTTTTTTTTTTTTGAAGACAACCTTAAATGAAAGATATAATCTCAAATAGAAAAGTCTGTATCTCAAGTGTGAAAGCTCACAAAGCTATTTTTTACATATCTGTAATTTGGTAGAAATTCCGAAGGGCTGTGCTCCAGTATAATTAAGGACTAACTGAGGATGTGAGGCATTGAGAATTGCAGCAAAAATAGCAGCTTTTTAAGGATAATAATAGGAAGAATATACGCTGGCCCCAATCCAGTCATGCAGAAGTACAGCATACAGACAATCCTGCCATATGAGACTTCCTTCTAACAATCAGTGATCACCGTCTAAGAAGAACATACCTGTGTGGTACAGGTTGCTTGGAGAGGCTGTGGAGTCTCCGTCCTTGGTGATGCTCACAAAAGCCATACATATGGACACAGTCCTGGGCAATCAGCTGTAGGTGACCCTGCTTGAGCAGGGTTTGGACCAGGTTACCTCCACAGGAGCCTTCCAACCTCAACCATTCTGTGGAATATGGAAGGTGGAGGCCTTAGTTTTTACATATACACATATGCAGATTACATACTATTATTTAGTTACAAATTAAATCCATTGACTTTGTAATTTCCAGGTTCCTTGGAAAACATCACTTTTTAAACTTGCTGAACTTTTTAAACAGAAATTCAAGACAAAAAGACACTTTAGGAACAGGAACTAACATCACATCCTGTATTTAAAATTAAAAATGTATAGAGGGTGGTGGTGAAAACTGGATGTAATAGAAAAACAGAAGTTTTTGTACATTTGATAGTAATAGTTGCCCAACTGTAATAGTTTGCATTTAGCAGAGGAAAATCATTCTATTATCTATTATCACAGATAATAGTCGATGGCAATAGTTCCCCAACTATGTTTGCCATCAGTTGAGAAATAAAGCCTACAGAAAGAAGGTGTTCTTGCTGCATTAAAAGAACTTAAATGAAAAAGAATTAACCTCAATTATACTAGAAAATACAGGTAATTTTGAGCATTATTTTCTGTCAGTATAGCAGTCTTCCATTCTTATTTTCAGATCCTCCTGTAAAACTAACTGAACCAGTTTCAGGGTGCTGCAGAGTGGCTATCATGGTCTGGTTTTATACTTAGCTACTGATAAAGCTTTCCAAAAGGAAAGGGCTCATAATCAAAAGTGTGAAAAGAGAAAAACATAAAATTGTGGTATTTGGGGAGACGTAGGGAATACAATCAATAATCAGCAATATTTCTAATGAATGTGCATGCTCTTTTGAATAATTTTACTATGCTGTGTTTATAACTAAGTTTTTAAGTCCAGGAATATTCTTTGATGTTAGTGTAAACCAGAGGGTAGAAAAAGATGTTGCTAATGCTGCTATATTAAATGCTGTTATTTGTTATAGATACAGCCTCTCCTTGGAATCATTACGTTTTGGTCACCTTCTCTCCGTTACATTCCTTCTAGGATACAAAGGGTTCATCAAAGGCATGAGAAGACTTCCACCGTATGAAATGAGCATGCCAGGATTGAGATGTTTATAGATGAGACAAATAAGAGGGGACATATTAGAACTTTACAGAGTAAAGAATGTTATAAAAAAGGTCAATGGAGTGGAGATGTTCCTATTTGTTATGTCTCATAACAGAGGGAGAATGATTACATCAATGGCACTGAAAGGCAACAAAATTGAAGAGCTAAAGCAACTGGCTTCCATTCCCATTTTTGTTTAGCAAAAATAAAGAAAAATTTTAAAAGTGAACTTGTTTCCAAGTAAAAATTGAAAAGTTTCACTCAGAAGAAATTGACACATTTCCATAAAAGAACTTTTTACTTGGATTTTTCCTAAATAAAACTTAAATTCTTACATGACCATATATATAAAATTTGATGCAACTGAGTTTTCACAGTGGCTCTAGGTAAGAAAACAACAAGGCTTCCTAAATCTTTCTTAGCTATGTTTGGTAATCAGATTAATTAGAATACTGAACGAATACTAGTAGCTGTTATTTTAGTTTATGCACATCCGAATTCACAGCTCCTCCATTTTGTACTATTGTGATTTCTTTGCTCCCAGAGAGTTAGAATTAATTTTATAGTAAGGAAAAAAGTGCATGACAGTACAAATTACTACCTTGTGAGAAGAAAGGCAAGATATCTTAAGCTATGTAACTCATTCACTAAACCTACCTTTCCACGCTTACTTCAAGTTTACTATTAAATTAAGAAAGTAACCTTAAAGAGAGAAAACAAAAAATGAGCTATGGCATTATGCAGCTTCACGGTGTTTAAACTTCCTTAAATTTTTCTATGGGAAAAATGCAGAATAAAAATGAAAATAAAAATCTACACATTCACATCTATTTATCTTCTTTAGTGGAAAAACTAAACTTATTTAAAATTATCCAAATGAAATGTCTTGTTTATTCAGCCTGAACTATTTACCAGGGTTTCACTAAAGATTATTTTTAGATGGTCAAAATAAACTGTAATTGTTTTATTTTGTGTAAAAGGAAAAACATTCCCTTGGCCAATAAATGATTTTTACCAACTGTTTCAACTGACAACCAAACATGGAAATAAGCACTGTGTACCCAAAGCTACAGTCTTCTTCCACAACTAATTTCTAATGCTCTCTAGCCCCTGTTTAATGGTGTCATTAACAGCATGTTATGCCTTTAACTAAGAGTGGCTCCACTTTGTTTTGACTATCCTGTCATTATTAATTCATTTGGAACCTGCTGTAATACTACTGATCATAATGAATTCGTTTTATATTAATGTGCATGTCATACTCATTATCATGGGGATTTCCACTATAATTTTGTCTCAATGAAAATAAAACTAATTGCAAAAACAATTTGTTTGGTGTGATAATATATTAGAAAGGAATAACCTGCCTCTCTTTTTTTTTGCAGCACTAAGTGGCATAGGTAGTATGTCCCTCCACAGATTCCTTCTGAAGTGTTTTTCTTAATCACATTTGAACTACTCTGTCAATCTACACATTAAAGCTTGCTTCTTCCGAAAGACCTAGCACAAGCATCCAGTCCCTTATGTAGTCCTATTGACTTCAGTGAGGCAACTCTCATGCATAAAATTCCAATATAGAATTTTTTTCCTTACCTAGGCCAGAATTATTTTTTCTACAGACAGAATCATGGGTTCCTAATGATCGCTGGTACTCAGTGTGGTTTTGCCTACAACTTTTTCCTTGTGCTTCCTAATTTGACATCACTGACACCAACAAAAGAAGAAACAAACATTACTGAAATCACTGCACGTATCATGGAGAAGTTAACCTTGCATCTGGCAAAGCTGTGCTGCCACAACTAAGTATGGGACACGTAGCTTCCTGATAACTTACATTGTCTTTGTACCCTCTGTCCTTCATAAAGAAACATAGAAAGTTTTTTGTTAGGAGGAATGTTCTTCACTTAAAGCCATTTTTTTTCCTATCAACTTTTTACATAAGTAAAAGACATGAACTGAGCTGTTCATATCCGCTTTTATCATCAATTTCCATTTTGCACTGCAGGGGACAAGTGGTTTGAAACATTTCCCTGAAAAAATCTTGATTTTCATAATTGTTTTATGTTTTTCTACACATTTGGCTTCTTTGGTTCAAACTGCCACAGTTTCAGCTGTTAGTGTTCCTCACTTGTATTGTGGCACATCATGGGGTAACACAAAATGAGCCTGTCATGTTAAAAAGACTTTTCCAAAATCTGGGGGGTCTTTCCAATGGTCAGCATCTCCTTCAGCTACTTACTGTAAAGGATTTCTCTGAAGTGAAGGCCATTGTGAGCATGTTAAGGTCCCAGTACTACAAATTTATCTGCTTTTTAATTGAAGTAATCCCACTGAAGCCATGGGTGGCCTCTCTGGGAAGCTCACATAGGGAGTCCCATGAACTGTGCTGGGAACACACAGGATTAACAGATTTTCCAATGACAAGATAACAACTTGAGTCTTTGTGAAGATTTTGGGATCTTAGGTTCATGAAAATGAGCAGCTTTAAACCCCAGAGACTAAGAGGTGCCTGGATTTGTAAAAGAAAAATAAGAGATGAAGTAAGACAGTACGATATTTCAGCCCCATTTAATTTAAAATTACTTCATTTTAGTGACAGCTGTCATTCGTAACCAATTATTTTTATGCCAGCTATTTTTGCCATCATTTAAAAATTATTTGGATTGTTGCAGTTATTGATCCCCTACAGAGCTACCATTAGGATGTGACCTCTTCTATATGGAGATTTTACATGATGTAAGCACTGGGAGTATGAATTTACAGATAAACTGATGTCATTAACATTGAAAATTTTCTTACAAGACAAAAGGTTTACATATTGTAATGCAAATTTTATCCATTAACCAGTAGAGAATTAAAGTGCATTTTAGAATCAAATCCCTGTCCAAAATCACTGGAGAAGTTTCTTATCACATGCAGTTTAAAAATGACACCAGAGATGGCCCAATGCCTACAAAAGTCATCTTGCCCTGAACACGTACAAGTGGAGGAGTACACACTCTTTAAATGCAAGAGTTCTGAAATCAATCTACCTTAATTTACACCAAAAATAAGTCACCAGGAAATCTGAATTGAACTTTAGCAGAGAAAAGACAGGTGTATTTATAATTGAAATGTAAAATCAAAAAACCAAACACTTTATGATACAAATCTCAAGACTATCTTTGCTTAGACTCGATATTAGTTCGGGCACATTTCTACATAGTAATTTCACCAAGAATGAAAAACACCTCTGCTTCTTACTGCAAACTGATACTTTTATGTAAGACTGATTCTTATTTAACCTGTGGCTAACAAACCTATTTACTATCAATGTAATCTCAAAAAATAAAACAAAAAAAAATGAAGGAGATGAACAAGACAGTATCCACTCCCAGCCATATCAAATCATGCATTTTACACACAGCCTAATATATCATTGATATGCTCTCAGCCTCCTTAGTTCTTAGTCATTTTTAATCCCCACATAAACTAGCCCGTACTGCATACAAGCAATTGCTCACAATCAAGGGCCTGACCTCTACTGTGTCAGAGCATGCATCTTTGACTGCAATTTTCTAAACCAGTTTAGGGAAACCTTGGTATTCAGAAAGCACAAACTAGGATGTGGCAGAAGACAGTTCTGCCTCACGGAGGACTTTGGTGAGTTTTTTGGGTAGAAAGCTGAACCCAAGCCTGAGCATGGGGCTGCCCCCATCCAGATTCTCTGTTCACAGCATTCAGTGTGAATATTCACGCAACTCAAAGAAAGGCCAAAGATTATAAATATTAAACACTTCCACTAAAGAAAAAAAATAAAAAAAATCGTAGCTCTTCCATGGGACAGAATATAAGATGTTGCAGCCACACAGTAAAGGAGTGGGTTTTGGTTATTCCTTGAGCTCTGGTGCTACTCAAAATCCTTCATCTGAGACTGTGTAAGTTGATCTATTTCCCATTACAATTTGAGAGTAGCTCTACAGTGAGTTACAGTGACAGGTCTGTTTCTTTTACTCTTTGCTATTTTAATTATTCCCTTCGGTTTTGCATAGCTTAGAGACAGTCCATCCACCACCCACATCAGAAAGGGCAGCTTGCACTTACCATAGAAGGCAGCTGTCTCCCAGCCTTGGGCTGCCAGTAGGTTTCAGAAGAAGCCAAGAACATGGATAGCATATAAGACTACAAAGCCCAGCTTTTGGATTGGGCACTCAGGAGAATACTTAATACTTCAAAATACTAATATATGACATTAAAAATATTTATTATTCCAAAACAAGATTTCCTTCCATTTCAGAACAAAATATGAATATTTCAGAGTACTACAGTAAAAAAAAGCTTTGCACTTTCTGTTCAGGTGGCCCAGAGAGGATGCTTCCCCAGTGCTATGGCCTCTGCAAGTGTGCAGTCATTCACTAACACATTTGTCTTTGAAGACTTTCAAAAGGGACCAGGGGAAATCACTCAAGTTTAGGACAGGGGCTCATGCCACTGGCATGCTTCCTCCAGGTCTATCTGTGTGCAAGAAACCAAAAGCCTTTTGAAGACTGACATTTCAGTGTGTAGATAAACTCAGGTTAAACAACTGCCTCTTTATGCTTTTCCTAGCAAATACTAAAGAGAGCACTAGTGCGCTAGATCCAGAAGACACCTCCCAAGGCAGGACCCTAAAAATGCCCAGCTAACTGAAGAAAGCTTCACAATAGGGTTTGGTACAACTTTTTAAATATTAGGCATAATTAAGTCATTATACCAGTTTATCAAAGGAACTAGTATGTTAATTAGTACCTGGATACTTTTCTGCTTTGCTTTTCAAAACAGTGAATGGATGGGTTTCTAAAGGACAAACTGAAGTTTTACCACAAGTAGCTGGATCCAACAGAAAGGATGACTGCTCAATTCACAGAGAAAAATCATATGACTTACATTATGCAGAAGGTCAGACCAAATCTTCAAAGAAGTTTCTTTTTCTCTAAAAAAAAAATATAATAAAATAAAATCAATAATTCTATTGGCCTCTGAGACAAACAATAGAAGTGCATGAGAAAGGCAAACACCTCTTTAACTTTTGAATGACTTATTTAAAAATTATTAATTCTTTGGGTGAATGCCTTTGTGATGCTTTTAATGTGCAATTTCTGAAGATGTTTATTAGAAGAGGGAAAAGAACTTAAAGAAGTTGAGAAGAACAGAAATTTGGAGATCTTTGACAAGAAAATACCTAAAATAAAAAAAAAAATTAAAATCAAAATTTACAAAGCTGTGAAAGTTCTTATGTAGCTCTTTTCAAGGAGATAAGAAACTCAGTCCCTCAAACAACTGTCAATTTTTAATTTAATCCTCAGTGTTGATATCATAAAATGCTGTAATAGCAGTGCAAAGGCCTGTGTTGTATTAATGACAATAAGCAGAGGTCAAAGGTATGTTGGATTAAGTGTCAAAATCAACAGAGGACTATCTCTATTGCATGTTCAAGGTGCTTTTGTTTAGACAGGGTACTCAAGGTCTTTCTTTTCCCCTAACAGAAAGTATTAGACAATTTCCTTCAGTACTTTATAACTTGCAATTCAATTTAGATCTAGCTTGTTAAGGCAGGCAGAAAGGCATAATTACACCATACTATTCGCTATTACTTTTTGTCTTGTGAATGACATTTCCTGGATAAATTCATGTCACACAATCTGTAGCAAACCCAATTAACACTCAAAAGACAGAAAAATAATGTTTAGTCATCAAATACATTCAAAAACAGTCCAGTGCACTAGCTGTGTACTTTTAATATTAAAATTCCTTTGTTGCATTCTCTTCTTCTCCTGTCTTATCACTGTGTGTACCAAGCCTGTAAGGGAAATGTGGCACAGTCTGATAAATTTTAAAACCTAAAATATTAAAAATTACTTTTGTCAGCTACGTTATATTTCTCAAGTCTTACATGGCAAAGAATGAACACAGCCCCACAGGAATCCTTTCTGGTGACTGAAGCTGAGGAGATGAGCACACAGCACGCCTCATACCCAACCATTCTTTCACCAGTAGTAAGTGATACAACTGTGATTCATTTTTCTGTGATGTTTTGAATTCAAGGTCCTAAAGAAAGCTTGTCATGGATAATGCTCACAAACTCCAGCAGAATCCCAGGCTGATCTCAGCCTGACCTCACTCTCATATCAAGACCTCGAATTCTAAATTTCTGTTCCTTCACAAATGCCCTAAGGCTTCTCTCAAGAGACAGAATTCAGTGGAATTGATTTAAAATGTTGGGATTTCATTTATTTGTTAATGAGTTTAAGACCCACTAAGAATACTAAAACTAGTTCAGTAAAAATACAATTTGGATTTACACAATAATGGTGGGGGTTTTTGGTAAAACACACCTGATGCAATATATCTGAATTTGAACCTTACTCCAGTCAGGGACTCATGTTTTGACTTTTAATGTCTTCAGCAAATCCTGCAGGCAGCCTTTCCTTAATTCCATATCCTCCATGGTGATTTATGATGCTTGCTAACAAGATCAAGAAAATAAACGCTGGGGAGCTTGAATCCAGATGGTATCTCAGCTCAACCTCATAATACTCTGCTGTCTTCAGGATACTACTCTATTGCTCTTTAATTTTTGCTGGTATGACTGCATGTTTGGATTTACATCCTGTGCTTGGCTGTGCTGTATTTCCTCATACTGGCCAAAGGGTAAAAGAGGGAAAACCAAAACAACAGCTCCACCTCATGAAAAACCACAGTGGTGGACATCTCTAATGGATACAAATAATGTACTGTCATCACAGGGTTAGGGAATTCCTGCATTCAGCAGTACAAATCTGCAGAAGGATATTAACAATAGGTGCTGATAGGGGTAGGTGTTATACAAACCAGTTTGTAAAAGCAACTGGAAACTGATTAACATTTGTAGTGTTGTGTGGACAAAAAAAAAAAGAGAACCTGATTCCTTCCCTTGGTGCTGCATAATACTTTCATAAATGAGAATTTCAATAGAAGTTATTCACCTGAAACTGAAAAAAACCCCAAACCCATAGCAATTCAAAGTAAGTTACAGGTGATTTCTACAATGCAGCCAGAATAAAAACTGCATTTGGTCCAAACCCAGGGACAACCGATATAATAATTATTCACTAATGCTGGCCTAATCACTGTTGTGTCTGATGAAGTAAATTTAATCCTGAATCATCTTGATCATTTGAATGGACAAGCATAGCGCAGAAAACTAACGTAAATCGGTTTCCACAGATCAAGAACGGGCTTCAGAACAAAACTAGAAATAGACATATAGCAGGGATAAGACACCACTGAAGAGAAACAGGGAGGTAAAGGTAAAAGGTCAAGAATCATGAAACAGAGGTCATCAGAGCTGCCTCAGCTCCAATGGTATAGCTGAAGCATTCAATAGAATCCTTTTCACCTGAGCAATGAATGCTCATGCAAGTCTGAAGTTCTTGGTAGTACACTACTCATCATCAAGACACTGGTGCTGAAATCTTCCTTTTAGGAAACTAAGTATTAAATTTTCTGCCTTGCAGAGGCTGATTTTTTAATATACAAATTGTCAGAGAGTCCCTGATTTTGTACATTTCACATCTAGAAATTTTAAAGGCTAATATGCTGACATTAATGAATGCCATGGATGTTCACATTAAACAAATGCAGATTCTGGGTAGCTCAGTTCATGGAGAAGCTGTGTTGCCACGGGCAATATATAAGCGCCTTCTAAAACCAGGCTGAATTATTTATTCTATCACACACATTCTCATATTCTTTTCATTAACAACTTTGGGTATTCCATATTATGGTAATGGAAGCTATCTAAGCACTAAAAAATTATGAGCACATGGGACTTGAAGTCCAAATATGCTGAGTGTGTTCAAATCTCTTAAAACACGCAGTGTTTGAAATGTTCAAGAACTGACCAGATTTTGTGCGAAATTACTGATCCAAAAATTGAAATATGCAGAATAAAAGTGCATTTAGAAGGGAGACACTTCTGGTCTAAAATGAGCCATGACAAATCAATCCCACTTAACTCATAGGTGATGATGGCAACTTACGGTTCAGAATTTCAGCCTGTGATTTTAAATTAAAAAAAAAAAAAAAAAAAAAGTATTAGAACTGTGGAACTGTGGAAAAATTAATCTCAAATCACATAGTTATAAAAGCGATGTCTACCTGGGGCTGCAGAGATTCTGCAGCCAATTTAAGACATCTGGGATGAAACTCAGTACTTCCTGGACTATTTTATTTCAGACTATTTCTTGTTTGTTATGCATCACAGCTAGACTACACCAAAAGCACGGACACACATTCTTTAACACAGGCTTTTCTTCTTCATAGTTAAACAAACTGTTGTTCTATACTTCCCCCAAAATCTCATCATGAGTGTGCTACACTGCAAACTGCCCCTTTCCTTCCATACTTGAAAATGACAACATAACTTGTCATTTCACACCCAGGGAAGATAAAGGTCTCAACTTAACAGAGAATGCCATATTCTTCAATGGGATCCATAGTTCTTGTTTGGGAAGGGACTATTGCTTTTTCCCCCTTCTAACTGCAGCAGCCACTACAATGTCAGCTAGGCCAAAAAGATGGAATATCATGACATCGTAAGTTGAATTGCAGACCATCTCGAACCTCCAGCAATAGCCAAGTTCACTGTAGCAGTGAGGTTTATTTTGTGGCTTAGACATGGTATTACAGTGATTAGAGTCAGCGTGTAGCTTCAAGTTTTATCTCCAATGAAGGGAATTGCATTTTTTATTTTTAAATCTAGAA